>VXBT01004140.1:683232-922440 GCA_013400235.1 Oriolus oriolus | reverse complement strand
ATCCGAATTCGGCCATACCGACCGCTGGCTCCTCTCCCGGCCTTATATTTTATTGAGCGGTGACATTGAAAAAGCTGTGGAGTAAAATCCAACTTTTTTTTGGTGTTGGGCTGCGGAATGCTTTCTGCAGGGAACTTTGTGCTTTCTTTTGATTGATTATTTATGTATTGGTGAGCGCGTTTCAAGGTGGGAGTGACTTACTGTCAAACCGTGAAAGCTGCTGCTCGTGTCATTTCCCAAAGTCATTTTTTGGAGAGGTCCCCTCACCTGTGATGGCAGGGCCCCTGCGAAATGTACGCGGTAATTTATGGGAAGCTCTGCAAGAGCTGGAGAGTGGATGTGGTAGAGAAGCACAAGTCCTAATGTGTTGTTGTTTCTCTAGAGCTTTTTGCTGTGCTCAGTCTCCAGTGCACAGCATAAGGAAAAAAATGCTTGTGGGATTCAGCTGATCTATTTTATTTTTTTTAATAAACATTACATTTCTTTGGGTTTTTTTTAAACAAAAATTCCACACCTGAGTTTGCCCCCTGCCCCGATGTGGTGTTTTCAGTGTTGGGTCAAACAAAAGGTGTCGGGCAAGTGCAGCTCTGGGCCCCTGTTTTCTCCCTGTGATCAAGGCCATGCGAAAAGATGAAGTTTTGTGCCTCGTACTTTGTTGTAGTTTTCAGCTTCGGCAAAGCTGGGAGGGGAGGGGGGAAGGACACTGGTAGAGGTCATCGGTGCTCTGGTGCTGCTGGCTCTGGAGGGGGCTGTGTTTTGGGAAGGGAAGGCTCGTGCTGGTGGAACTGTCTGCAGAGACCTTCTGCTGGACAGATCGAGCGTGGTCCTTGCTGTCACTGGGGTTTATGGTCTGTGTTCTGGGGCTTAAGGGTTTTATTTTAACCTGAGCGTGGTGTTAGGAGCAATCCTGTCTCGGTGCTGCAACATCTCATGGGTGCCTGTGTGTGTGAGACTGTAGTTACATGAAGAAAAGGAGAAGCAGGGAGCGAACATGAGGATATGATTTTTTTAAAAATGTAATTTATATGGAAACAAAAAGCCCAAAGCTCTTGTAGAAGCAGGTGGAATCTAGTGTTTTAATTCGACCTACAGATTCTGCTGGGCTTGCCTGAACATGAAACCCATGCTTTCACATGCCTTAATAATTTGATTTTGGGTTTAATCAGATATGGTAAGATAACTGATTCAACCGTGCTCCTGAAATTAAACTCACCAGACTTTCCATGTACAGCTATATTCTCTATGTGTTTTTAAAGATAAATTTAGATAAGAAGAACAAAGGCAAACAGTATCTTGAATGAGGATTTAAAAAAAAAAAAACATGGGAGGACACCCTGTCATATTTCTGACTATAATTAGGTCCTCCCCCAGCTTTTTTCTTGTATCACAGTCTAGTCCCTGCACTGTATTAATTTGCTCTTCTCTGGGGGAGGGGTGAAGAGCTTCACCAGGGCAAATCTGCCTCGGTTTTGGTTGTGTGATAATGGTTGAATCAATCCAAATACAAAATTGACGTTAGAATCAGTAACATAGCTTAAAAGTAAAGCACAGAGCCAGGCAGGTCCTTTCAGGCGTGTATTTGTAGAGTATTGTAGTAACTGTTGTGCAGTATAACAAGGCATTTGACTCTGTTTCAACGTTCAGCACAGGAGGCAGATCGGTTGGGTATTGGCATGGAAACGTCGCTCTTGTTTACAGTTACGTTAAAAGCTTTGTTTAGGTAATGGCCATTCATATCAGAAATAGTATTATAGTCATTTCCTAGAGGACTTGTAGATACAGTAAGTAGAATTGTACCTAACTAACTAATTTTTTTTTGGTAGAACTTTGGTTTTTTTGTTTTTGTTTTATTTTTTTTTCTTTTTGGTTGTTGTTTAAATAGTTGACAGGGTTATGCAAAAGGTATGGATTTGCCACGTTCATTGCTAGTGTTTCTCTTCAAAGGCTGATGGTGTTTATCCAAAAGGTTTTGGGAAGGAAAATTCAGTTCTTTTAGAAAATCTGTCGCTGTGGTGCAAAGGACTCCATGCTCTTTGAGCTGACCTTCAAAAATGAATGTGTTGCTTTGGAGTTTAATGGCTTTCCCAGCTTTTTACCAGCAGGACTTTGCAGTGATGTCCCTCTGGTGGGCTTGGTGTTCTTTGGTGGGAAAACTTGTAGTTTTGGAGCAAACATAGAAACGTGCATATTTTTCCACCTTTGGGTATCGCTGTGGAAAATCCGTACCTGTTGTATTTCCCCAGTAGACAAATGCCTAGTCAGTGCTGAATATATCTGTAGATAATGTTAATCTCTATGAAAAGGTTAGCTTTCTAGATAAATAATTTTACTTTCTATGCTTTTTGAACAATAAAGTGGCATGTAATCGCTCATTTCTCAGGTGTGTCCTAAAAAAGATACAATATTCGTATCTGATGGAGGCAAATCAGTTTATCAGTTGCACATCAAACGTCTGCAATGTTTCCCATTTTGACAAATTAATTGAGTAAAACTGCTTTTTAGGAGAGGCCCGTGGTTATTTAGCAGTGACAGGAATATTTATCACCACAGGAATAACGATACCAAATGGAAACATCTCCTCTCCCTCATCAGGGTTCGCTTGAGGGGGGGAAAAACACAACAAAAGCCAAATCCAGGCTCTAAAAGAAAGCTTGTCCTTCTGAATATGCTTAACGCAATCAGCATTAGTGGCATCAGCTGGTTGTACAGGCAAGGACAACACTGAAAGCAGTACAGGTTGCACAGTTCAGGTAGGATCTGGTACTTTAAAACATCCTTTTCCAGACCCTTTATGTAGAAGATGCCTGCGTGCAGGTGCTGCTGAGAACCAGAAGTGAAACCAGCAGCACACAGGCATTTTACTGTGATTTAGGGGGGCAGTTGTTTAAAGGTCTGACGTTTTTGTTTACATCCAGCCTTCTGCCTGCGTGCTCCCTCCGAACACCACTGGGTACCGTTTCTTTGCATCTGCGGTGGTGTCTTTTTTGTTTCGAGTAATTTCTGAATGGGAGAGGAGTCCCTTTTTAGAGATGACCCCTGTGGAAGTTGTGTGTGAGGTTGCAGAATGAGCATTTTGGAATGCAGAGGGGATGCGCTAATTCATGCAGCGCAAGGGGAGCCAACGCTGCATCTTAAAACAGGGCAGGGGGTAAAGCAAGGAATTTTTTTCCCCTCTTTCTTTTTGTCTCTGGTGGTGTGCTTCATTCATGGATAGTTCAAGTAACTCCTTAATGGAAAACCATTTTAAGAAGTTGTTTTCTTCTGGTTTAAATGCCTGTATATTTTTACACACATGAAACTCGTTTGTAACTTGCTCTCCTCCCTTCCCACCCCATCCCAGAAATGCCCCTTTGGAGTTTTCCATTGCTCACATATTTTCTTTGAGAGTGAGCAAATCAGATCAACTGGGCATATTATTATGAAGGAGACTCTAGTCCTTCGAATGTTTCAATTTTAATAATTGAAATGTGAATAATTTGACTTTGGTTTTGACTTTCCTTTTTTGTGTAGTGTTGCTTGTCAGTTAACAAAACAAAGCAGACAAAAGTAACCCCAAACCCAACTGCAGGAAGGTGCAGGTGTCAAAGCCACCACGTTAAGGTGTCGGTCAAGAATGCTGGCCCTCTTTCTGTGCAACCTCCAGGGCATGCAGATAATCCTCTACATGCAGTTTTGGTGGTAGAGGCAGCACCCAGAGACTGATCCAGAGCTCCCTGAGCACCCACGGGGATTGCTGCCCACAAGATGGTGGAGGAGAAGTGCAGAAGAGATGTTTTCTTCCTTTCTTTCTGTCTCTCTGCCCCTGCCAAACTCCCTAGACAAACGCAGACTGTGACCTATAGTTTCCAGAGTAGCTCTGAATGACCCAGTGTGCTGAATTACAAGCCTGAGAAATGAGGGATTAATAATTCAGTGATTTAAAATCAAAATAATATAAAATGACAACCAAAGCTATCCTGTTGATTTCCCCTTTCTTTTTCCTCAGATTGACCCTAAAGTTGCGTTTCCCCGACGAGCACAGCCCAAGGTAAGTAGGAGGATCGATAATAGGATTTTAGGCACACAGAGAATCATTGTTGCCAGGCAGTTGGGGTTTCAGCTGGGCAATTGGCAGTGAAAGCTTTCAAAGCCGCGTGCTGCTCTGGGGGGGATCAGTGCGTGGCTGTGGCCCAGGAGGCTGCTCCGTGTCCGTGCAGAGCTGGTCAGTCGGGCTGGACGGCAGGGCCGGTGCTGGTTCCACCGGAGCCGCTGCCGCAGCCCCGCGCCCGGGCGGCTGCTCTGTGCAGGGTGTTGTGCCTGATGTTTATGAAGAGTGTTTGGATTAAGTGCAGGCTTCAGGCTTGTTTTGAGCTGAGCTTTTAGTTCTGTGGTTGTGATGGATGGGGATACATCTCTGCCTTCATTGTTTGCAAATTTTCTTTTGTATAGCTCGAGAGATGTGTGCGGAGTTGTGTGTAAGCCTGGGATGGCAAGTTTCTGATGAGGCTCTGAGCTCTGGGGCCACAGGGTGTTGTTCTGCAAGAGCAGGGGAGCAGTGAGGTGTGAGTGCCCAGCTGGTCAGGCTGGCCGGAGCAGTGGCCTGGCGATGGTGTGGCCGGTCCTCGCGGTGGCACGGGGATGGTGTAGGGACACAGATGCTTCTGCCTGTGCGCTCCCTCCAAATGCCACTGGGTGCCATTTCTCCTGGAGGAGCTGCCTATGGAATACAAGTGGCTGTTGCTCTTTAGGTTGTGCCTAATGAAAACAAATCAGTCTCAAAGCCAAACTTGCAGCGTGTAAATTTTGAAAGCCAGAGGCTGAAAGAAAACTTTGTAATTGACTTTTTTAAAATTTGTTTTTGAGAGTCTGTTGGAAAAACTTAATTTAACTGATGTATGGCACTTGTGTACACACTTGTCATCTTGGGTTACTTCAGTCTTCCTGTAAAAATGGGAGGAAAAGGCTGCAAAGTTGTAGATGCAAGTCAATGAGGAAAAGTGGTTTAAAGTTGGTGGTGGGAAACTACCTGACCAACTGCCTGAACTGTTATTGCATACAGCTCCTCATGAAAGCAAGCGGCGTAACTGAGTGTGTTGAACCATGATGTTAAATATTGCACAAAATAGGCATCTAGGGGGAAAAACCCTGTGTCATTTAAAACTTCTAGGCATAGCACAGGAGAGGTGCTAGGGAGTTCTTTAAAAGGAAAAAAAAAAAAAGAACAAACCCAAAGAGCGTACTCGCAGAATTTTAAACCAGACTAATGTAGGCAAATGTTTAGAGGTTCTTTTCTTCCAAGGACGTATCTAATAACTAATTGGTGAATAATAGTGTGCCTGGCTTGCTTCTGCACTGAGCAAAGAGTTTATAGTGCGTGGGGCTTGTGGCTTCTGGATTATGTTGTTGGATTGATGCCGTCTGTAGTATACAGTTTAAAGTTACCAGGATTTTGGTCTCGTGCTTGATGTGCCTATCCCCCTTCCCAATACCTTTTGAAGGTTAATTTATATTTTAAACTGTCTTCAGTGCCGGCTTCTACAGTATTATTTGGAGAAGTCTGTAATTCTTACAGCAGAGCTGTTAAGCTGTCCCATGTGATTTCTTCTCTAACAATTAAAAAAACCAGGACATGTTTTACATCGAGGATATTAGTGAGTTAAATTTTTGTGTTAAAGAATGCAAAATCAGGTCGTATTGACAAAGGGGATTTTGTTTTTCTACACATAGGGGGTTTTTTCCCTTGGTTTTTGGTGACAGACATCTTTCAAGCATGGGGCAAATGCTGGAATGGATGTTGAATTCCACTCTTAGCAGGAACTTGCTCTCTCTGGAGAGGTCAGCAGTGTCTGTTGCTGCTTTTTACACGTTTGTCCTTTCTAAAGTGTTGGGATTTCTACGGGGCACTTAAAAAAAATCTGAAGATTGAAAACAGTCTAATTTGGAGACGGGAGAAAATCAGATGCAATAAAGAGCAGATTTCACATCAATTATGATGTATTATTCTGGCAAGCATTTCATAATCTGAATATTTTGTTTTCTGTTTTTTTAATTAGATACTGAATTAAGGTTTTGGACTTTAGTTGTTCATTTATCCCAGTTGAATAACGAATGCTCAGCATTAAAATGTGACTGTACTTTAGTCTAATTAACTAGCTAATGCTTGGGTCTGTGGAGATTAATGGCATTTAATGAAATGTCTCTGTCTCTCTCTAGGTGCAAGGGGAGAATTTGTTTTTTGTTTTGTGTTTTTTTTTTCCCCTGAGTAATCTTCCTTCCTGGTATGTTTTGCAAAATGGGGATTTGTTTTGGTTTTTTTCTTTTCCTGTGATCTTTCCTGGCAGTGATTCGGGCTGAGGTGAAAGCAAGGCTGGGGGTTCGTTCCCCCTTCTGGGGCTTCCTTCCGTCCATCCCTGTGATTCCTTGAGGAGCCCTTTTGCCCCTCCTCAGCACGATTAACTCCTCAGTGGGCACATCTGAGCTTTTCCCCTGCCTGTGCCAGCCCCTGTGCTCGTGCTGGTGCTGCGGGGTCACGCTCACTTGTTCCTTCCCCTCCTGATCCACGGTAATTGCCCAGCCCTGCCCTTTCAAACCCCAGCGCTGTGAAACGCTTTCTTTGGGGCTTTTTAAACCCATCTCCGTGGTTTGACACCTCTCTGGTGATGCAAATTGGTTCCTGAGCAAGCAGTGGCAGGTTGTAACAGCCCAGCATTCTTCCCTGATTTCCTTAGAATGACCCTCTCAGAAAATCCTCGCTGATTGCCTCCAGTGGATTACCGGGATGTGTAATCCTGCTCTCCTTGGGAAGGCCAGGACGACTTGAAGCCATTGTTTTAGGAAATTTGCTGCAGGGTTTAACTCGTTGGGGTTCTGGTGAATATATATCTCCTTCCTCGGGGCTGCTGTTCCTTGATAAAAATCTGTCTTGCTTCCAAGTGCTGGAAGGCACTCTGTAAAAGGAGATCATTTATAACTCTGCTGACTTCAAAAATCCTTAAAAAGCAGCAGTGATGGGGTGCCAGTAGTTTTGTACCCCCTTTTGAATAATGAAGACTACAATAATTTGGTTTTTTACTATACATAGCTCGCCATTTCTGGTGTTACCTGCCCTGTTAGGTTGGAGAAGCCGTATCCAATTTAGCATGTTCATTAGATATTTTCAAATGTAAGCAGTTTCCTCCCTCGCGCCTCTGCCTTAGGGATTTATTTAAAAAACAAAACAAAACAAACGTGAAGAGCAAAAGGACAGCAGCTTCGGTCAATTGAGTAGCTCCTTGGCCATGAAAATGTCTTTGGTTTAGGAATTGGGATGCTTTGTTGTGCAGAGCCATGTATGAAACAGAGGCAGGTAAAACTTCAGCCAGGTTTACAGCTAGTGGGGCTGCCCACGGAGGTGCATTTTGTGCTCAGGTTCCTCCAGGGTGGGACTGAGGTGCTTGTTCTTCCTGCACTTAACTGCAGGGGCATAATGCATGTGGTTGGGGATTGCTCCCAGGTCAGGCAGCCCGAGCTGCCTGTGGTAAGGTGTGTGGCATAATGAGCACTGTGGATGTGCCCTGCTGGCTGTGGCCTGGAGCCTTCCTGGAATGAAAAAGGCAGGGTTGCTGCTGCTGCTCCCGTGGATCACTGGTGTGGGCTGGCTCCAGGTGCGGGGTGTCTGGTGTCCTGTCTGCTGGTGACCCCGAGTGCAGGTGGCCGCTGCGTATTTTAATTTGGGGTTTGGTCTGTGTGGATTGGGTACAGAGCACTGGTGGCCATTTGGTCACAGAACAGCAGAAGGACTTCACTTCACTTCACTGGGTGAGGGAGGTATTGTCTAGTAATGGGCTGGGGATGCAGGACACCGATGTCTTTATTAGATGTGTTATTGTCACAGAGGTCAGTGCAGGACTGTGCTGGCCCCTCTGTGCCCCAGCCAGTCCCTGTATCCACACGGTGCCAGCCGTGCCCGTGGCCAGGCTGGTTTCCTGTCTGGCTGGGCACGTGGACTCTGAGCAGTTGTGCACATCTGGTCCTTCTTCTTGGGCAAGAGGCAGTGTCAACAACTCTCCTTTCATGTGAGGCTGCTGGTTAAAGCCATGTGAAGCTGCCTATTCCAGAGCAGCAAATGGAGGGCATGCCCTTTTGGAATAACACCCAGGCCAACCTAGGATTTTTTTTTTTAAAGCTAAGCAGTGGATTTGGATGTCTGATTCCAATTAAGTTAACTGTGGGTGGGGTGTCTGCGTCCCTTGGCTGTCTGATAAGCCTCAGCCAGAGTAGCAGGGAGAGATTTTATTCCAAAGCAAATGATGGACCTTGAAAATCAAGAGTTCTGTTGTTTCCTCCCCTGCTTCTGCCTGTAAACTCCTCCAGGTTAGTCCTACTACTTCCCATCTTATTTTAGGTATTAGATAGACTTTGAAGTTTCTTTTTTTTTCCCCCAAAAGAATGTGCACTGGATACAGTAGCAGAGCTCAGGATTCTGCCTTCCCTGCCACTCTTCCTTCCCCGCCAGGCTGTAAAGAGCAGCAAGATCAGATCTTTTCCCCATGATTTTTTTTTTTTTAATTTATTCTTTCTAGATTCCCCTGCATTTGCAGGTCTGGGTGGAGTAAGAGAGGAAGTATTTCCTGCTCTTGGCATCAGGCATTGAGGTGTAGCTTGATAATAATCGTGGCATCACCTGTGTGCAGAGTGAACTCCTTCCCAGATGACATAGGGGATTTCTTAGGGTGGTCCATGGCCACTGTTTGGGTGTCTTGTTCAACCAGCCTTGATGTGAATCCCTTGTCCAGTGTAAGCTGCTCCTAGAATTTGCTTCCCTCTGGCACTGGATGGTCCAATGGAAAAGTTTCAGAGTCTGAGTCTTGGCTGATGAACCTAGCTCCAGGTAGTGCAGGATCAGGGTTTGAAACCCCTTGTCCTTGGGCTGGGGCTTGTGCTCTCTGCGGTGTGGCTGAGGCAGAGGGTGATCTCTGTCCTTGGATGCCGCAGCCAGAGGAGAACGGGGCTGTGCGGGGCCTTCTGTGGAGTGCAGTGAGTTCTGTCAGAAACAAGAGCTGAGCTGGATTTTTGTAACTGTTGTTTTTTGGAGATGTAAACGTTTATTTCTTCTCCCCAGTCACTCAGGTAGATTGTTCGTGTTGTCCTGAATCCCCACAGACTGTCTTGTACTTGTTAAAATGTCTGTATTTCCATTCTCGTTGCCTAAGGACGTCTTTCGTGTTAAGAATAGTCCTAATGTACTTTCCTTCCCTTTGACATACTGCTAACTAAAAATTAAAATTGAGCACTGTGTAACATGGGCTTTTTTTAAGAGGAGATTCTACATTGCCTGTGTTTTCCTGTATTGTTGGTTTATTTTAATGGCATCTACCAGGTGACTTTTGTGCACTTGCATATGTCAGGAAAGGTTCTGAGGTAGGGAGGTCAGGGAAATGGAAGGAGAGCAGCATGCTAACACCCCTGTGCATCCCTCTCTGCTTCCAGATTGAGTACATCTCCTCTGCAAAGTGCTGAGCCTTTATCAGCCCGGGGGTAGGTCTACTAATGACTGATCTAAAACCATCAAATTCATTTATTTGTCACTGCCAGTGACAGGCCAGTTAATGCTAATGGATTCTTTTTTTAGCCTGTTGACTCTGGTGATAGTCTCATAAATGTTGTGAAATCCAAAGCATTAAGGGAACTTGGAACTTATTTTTAGAGGAGAACTACTGAAACAGGGTAAGGTGGGGTGTGTGCATCAAGATGTATGTTGTGCTGAGAAGGAAAAAAGAACAATTCTAGTTCATTAGGCTGTACTTTGAGTCTCTGCTGTTCCTAATAGTTATTTGACTTTTCAGTTGTATTTTAGTGTTCTCTTTCAACACATTTTGGGTCATGCTATAAAGTGAAGAGAAGCTGTAAATAGTCAGTCATCTTAGGGAAAAATGGCTTGTTTCAGAAAATGGTTCATCTCAGGGCTTGAATGTTCTCTGCCCCCGTTGTGTGAAAGCACTTAAGCATATACTTAAGTTGGCATAAGCATGTGGGTAAGTGCTTTGCTGAATCAGCATGGGCTCAAAGCATGTTATTAAATGCTTTGTTGAACTGTGAAGCCTGTAGCAGAAAAAGATTAAAAGATTACTTTGTGTATTTGACAGTACTTTGTATATGGTCAGTTCCATCACTTCTCCTTCAGAGATAGGCAGTTTCATCTCACTCATATTCCCCCCCTCCACCAGAGGATCTCACTCACAAGAAAATAGTTAATCTGCTGTTTCCTCCAAAAACTGATTACAAGGTCAGTGTAGCATCAGAGTTTAAAAAAAAAAATCATTGTTGAAGCTTAATTTAGTCTCTAGCCCTGAAATCACACATTCTGTTTGCCTTAGTCACTGGAATAATTCTGTAAACTATGTGAGTAGTGTTCAACGTGGCCTATGATTTTTACGATATTATTGCTGTAGAAATTGTGGTTTGCTGAGTAATTTGAAGGTTACTGTGAATCTTTGTAGTCAGATCAGCATGCGGTATTAATAAGTTACTTCTAAACTTTGGCATTTTACTACTCTCCTGTTGAAAGTATTTCTTCTATTTTTTGAGTGCAGAGAAAATCTGAAGAATGTTGGGAAGTTGTTCTCCCCTGCTCAGTCATTCCCTGTGCTGGGACATCTGCAGCTGGGTGTATTGTTGTGACTGAGTAGGCTTAAATCAAGATTGTACTTTGGGAACTTTGTATTTTAAAGAAGGACCCTGCTAAGGCTTATGCAATTCTGCACATGAGGAGTAGTCCCAGAGACCTCAGTGAGCACAGTGAAATGCAGACAAGGCTCCTTCATATGTTGGTGAAGTGTACGTGGCAGGAAGGGTGAAGGAAAAGAAGTATTGACAGCAGCAGAAAGCATCTCTGCCCTGCCCTCCCCCAGCAAAGACTTGCATTAATTTCCCATTGACTCTGATGTACAATAGGGAAGAGGTTTCAAGCTGACTGAAGGGGCAAAGGTCCAAGAAAACTACTGTAGCAAGAACTGATGCAGAGTGACAGTAATGAGGTGGCCTGGCAGGTGGGAGGGAAAAATGGTGGGGTGGGGGAAAGAAACTAATATCTGGTGAATTAAGTAGTTCCCAGGGTTTGAAGTTGTTAAGTCTCTGTGGTTTTATTTTCCTTCGTCTGTGCGACATGACTCTGAGATGGGGCTGAGCAAGGCTCCTTGGCTGAGCGCGTGGTCCTGGTGCAGCTCCAGTCCTCCTGGCCTCGGGGCTGGGCCCCTGGCAGTGCTGGCATGGCCCAGAGGGTACACAATTCCTCTGTAGTGCTCCCAAACCTGTGCTGTGCTGTTTTAATCAGCGTTTTAGTATTCCTGACTCAGAGCTCATCTTTACGTTGTTCTGTGGGTCAGTTTTGCATCAAAGAGAAGGTGAGGAGCACAGGATGAAGAAGTGTTTTGAAGTTTTGATTTATTTAAAATAGGGACTGTGAAGTGCCGACAGGACTTCCAGCTTCTTGAATGCTGGTGGAAAGAGAATGCCTGCTGGATAGAGAGTCTGGGGAGGCTTTACCCAATTGCTGAATAAACACTGTTCAGGAATCTTCCCAAAGGGTATTGTGGTGTGGTGTGAAAAGAGGTTGCAACGAGCTGAGCATTTGTCCTAAGTGTCCATGAATCCCACTGGACTGGGAGATGTTGCTCGAGTCAGAGGCCTGGTTTGTGGCAAAAGCTTGCCAGCTGCAAGCCCTCAGCACTGGCAGGTTTGGTGTTTGTTGCACTGCTGGAAGAAGGTGTTGCTGAAGGGGATGTTGCCAGGGATTCTTCTGCAGTGCTTGCTGAACGAGTGAAACTCCTGTTTAGTTTTCCTTTTGGCTGTGTTACCAATCATTTATGTTCAGAGCTGTGTCGGTGCGATTCCCTGCTCTGAGCTGTGTGCAGGGCTCAATATGTACACGGAGCATTTATCCTTTTGCCAAAGGTTTGCAAAGTGCTGTAAATGAGTGTAAAGATGTTCCTTTGCTGGTGAAATTCGCCTGCGTCTGCTGTTGTATTTGGCAGACCTACAGAGCCTATAGCAGCATGTTGTGCTCAATGAATTGTGGGAGGGAACAGAAAACGTTGAAAAGAAATCCAAAGGTAATTCTGAGATGGGAAATATGATAGGAATTTTCTGAGGATTGAAGGTATTGCCGCACCTTTTGGTCTGGGGCTGCTACCAGCCATTGTGTTGGGTGGTGTCAGGTCTTGTCTGCCATGTCCTCAGGATCCCTGAGAGATCTCTCCTGTGAGTACTGAGCAAGCCCTGAGACAACTACAGCAAAAACTGTTGGCTTCTTGCAGCAGGAGCTCCCTATCCTCAAAAAGTCTCTGCTGCAAAGTGTTTGGGGTTGTTTTGATTGGTGTATTTGCACCCGACAGCTCATCTTCCTCCCCAGTCACTTTCTGTAGGTCAGCTCTGAGACTCCGGCCCTGGACGTTTGGCCTGCTGAATACACAGCAACCATTTGAACTGTACCCTCTTCAAATACTGCCTTGTGGAAAACCCCTTGTAAAACCTGCTATGAAAATGTCCCAGGCCCGCTGTTGGCTGGATTTGACCCACTCTTGGCTGGGGTTGGGAGCTGAGGAAGCAGAGTCGTTGTTGGTCAGACTCTGGTCTTGGCATAGCATGTAGGAACCCAAGTAAGGCCCTGGTGGGACTGGTACCGATGCTGCCATTGAGCCTGGAGATGAAGGGTCAGAGAAAAAAGGGCAGCAGGGGATTATCCAAAGATCTCAGTGTGGCAGAGAACACAGCCGCTTCCTGACACCCGGGTTTGATACCACAGTAAACGGCCGCCTCTGTCTGAAGGGGATGTTGGCAGCATCCCTGGGCGCTGGGGAGGAAACGTGGGAGGCAGAGCAGCATTGTACGCTACCAGCTCTTTATGTGACTTGTCTTTGAGGGGTTAAACTGGGGTTTTTTTGTTGTTTTTAACGACTTTTGACTGTGAAATTTATAAGGGAGGCCGTGACTGGAGTGGCAGCGCTCTGGTGCGCGGTGGCGGCTGTAACTGCTGAGGTTCCTGCCGTATGCCAGCACTTCCGAACTTCGGAGAGGGGGAAGCAAGATAAGGATGTGAGGGCACAGCATGTGAAAGGTAGCTGGGGGTGTGAATTATGGCTCACGCCGGTCTCATGGCTACAAACCAGCGTGGGGGCTGGGGCACGGTGCTGGGAGCAAGCGGGGAGCCCGGCAGAGGGTTGCAGTGGGCTCAGCAGCGCGTTGTGACACAGGGCTGCTCCTGGTGCCCTCAGTAATGGGAGGAGAGGGGGAAGCACGCTCAGCTGCAGGTGTCCTGGAGGCCTCTGCCTCCAGATAAGCGTTGGCTCCTGTTCCCCGCAGCGCCGGGCGCTCAGCCATGCCGGACGCTCCTCCGCCCCCAGGCGCGGCTGCTGGGAGCTGGCTGGCTCCTTTGTGCGGCACGGCCGTGCCCGCTCCTCTCTGGGTGCCCGTCGTTCCCCCGTTGGATTTGGAGTTGGGAGGGATGGCTGCCCTTGTGCCTCCGTCCCGTGCAGACGGGGAGTGTGTCCTGATGTGCTTGCACAGCTCTGGGGACAGGCTGCCCTGGGACCGCAAGCCTCTGTGCCCCCATGCCTGCCAGGGGGCATTTCCTGCCCCAGCCTACCTGGGACCCCAGTGGGGTGGGTGGGTGGCAGTGAAAAGAACCTGGAGAATCTCCTGCTACAGCACCTCTTGTGCTCTGAGCTCCTGCCTCACCTAATCCCAGGAACTGGGATGCAAGCAGCAGGTTCTGCATGTGAGATGCCCGGCAGTGTATGTATGAGGAGGGAATTGTGATCGTCTTGTGTGATTTTTATTTTCCCCCTCCTCTCTTTTTCATCTGGTCACATCCACTATGTCATTAGTCTTCCAGATCAAGTACAATGATAGTTGAAAGTCTTCCACAGTTGTGATTCCCCCAAAGTTTTGTGAGCATGGCTTTGATTTTGTGGTAGTCATAAAAAGTCAGTTTAGATTTCTGGACCTCTTTTTGTAGTTATTTGCAGTGGATGTTTTAGTAGAGGCATTTGTCTTCTCTCTTGTTTAAGTATGTGTGTGCAATAGGACAAGAACAAAATATGGAATAGAAAAAAATAATAAAACGATTCAGTTACCAGTCCAAAAGCCTTAGTGCTAAAGAGCCATGAAGAAGCTTTATTGGAACTATAATTGCAGACATAAGCAGTGATTATCTGTCTTCGTGCCTTTATAGTCCCCATCACTGTCATCTGAACGCATGAAGCTGATGATAGTGTGAGCAGAACATTATTCAGCTGGTGCTGTGTAATTCTGATCTCTTGCAGTATGTGGAAAGTAACATAAAGTGTCAATTCACCTGAAAGTGATGGGGAGAGAAACAGGCAGGAGAGGACAAGTGTTGTTGCAGAACACCGTACTCATGAATCTTATTTCATCCTGGTTGCAGCTGAAGGAATGCAGGGACAGGGTAAACTTCTTACATGGATGTGGTCAGACGAAATTTTGCTGTTTCTTAATGCTCTTAGAGGTCTTGGGCAGGTGCAGCCCTTCATCCTTGAAGGGTGCCTTCGCGTGTTCCCTTGAAATGCTCTAAATTGGCTCCAGCTGAGAGAAGGGCAGCAGCACCTGTTTGTCTTGCATTCCTGAGAACTGGAGATTGTTGGATCAAGGCAGACAAATGGATGCTGCCAAGCACTTCTCGAGTGGAACAGAGATCAGAGAGCAAGTCCTGAATTTCTTGGCTGATTATTGGTGCTGGTTATGCAGGTGAAAATGTGCTCTGGGCCGTGAAGAGGCAGAGGGAGGAAGAGGTAGTCTGGTGGTTGGGCAGCCGAAGCAGTGGAAGGAGCAGCGTGTGCAGAGCTCTGGGTTTGGCACTGAGATTGGTGAGCCCAAGATCGGGCACAGGTGGTTCGAGTTTAGCTGATCTCTGCTGTCCGTTGCCCTCCCGCTGTGGTGCTGATGAGGCAGGTGTGAAACCTGGAACCTGTCACCTGAAACCAATTCCAGACCCCTAATTTTGATTGCAGTCAGGTGCTCTGGGTGAAGGTAGTCAGTGGAGGAGGTGAGGTGGGAGCCAGAGCTGCTGTGGTCTCCTCACAAACAGTACAGGATGGTCTGGGTCTGGTTTGAGCCATAAGAAGGTAACTTTCAGGGATGATTTTTGGGTAGGGGAGGCACTTGCTGGGTGGGAGACTGGTTATGCTTTTTTCCCTTTTGTTTCTGAAATTTTGAGGCAAAAGACTGCTGTTTTAAAGGAGGAAAATAGATACAGGGGAATCCAAAACTTGTAACTGCTTTTTTATTTATTCTTGCACTGAACTAGGACGAGGTGAAGAACAGACCAGATCATGTATGTTTTTGATGGACTTTTCTTCATTTCTTAGTGATGATTGTCTTTGTTTTTGTTGGAGTTAGCAGGAGTTATCCGCTAACTTCTGTTAGAGCAGCTCAAAGCAAAGCTTCTAAATTGCTTAGTACACTCAGGGGCATTTTAAAAACAAAACCAGAAATCTGCTAGCAGAGTGCCTAGATAGACAAAGAATAGGGAGTGCAGTTTTTGGAGTCTTGTGCCTGCCTGTCCACTCTGCGAATGTAAAATGAGATAGTGATGGTTTGAAAGTTTCTGGTCTTGAGCTGAGTGAACTATGAGTGAAAAACTGATTCTTGGAAAAGTTTTATTTCAAAATGTTAGTTGAAAGTCTGTGGGATGTACATTCCTGGAGACATCAGCATCCTACTTTCACAAAAGACTTGTGTGCTGAAATGACTTAAACTAGTTAAATGTGGCCCTTGTTCTTATCACACAGAGATGAGGTAAGTGATTGTCATCACCCTTGTTTTATGGATGTGCAAAACAGAAGTGCTGCTCATGTGTTCTGCAGTACTTGAAACAGGGAATCGCTGGTGCCTTGGGAGAGGGTTATTCCAAAGCTGATGTGTGCTGGGGCTTCTCCTGCTGGGCTGCGTGTTCCCAGGTGCTGGGGAGGAGGGGAGATGCAGGGTTTTTGAGGCTGAGTGTCCTGACTGTGCCGTGGGCGGCGCTGGGTGAGGAACTGCAGTTCCCGAGAGGTGATGAGGCCGTATGTGGAACATATCATTGGAGATGAGTGTGAGTCAGCCATGAAACCCTCTGCAAAAGGCTTTTGTAACTAGTATTGGCTTATTAGAAACAGTTGTTGAGGATAGGCCTGGCTTCACTGGGTATTTGAAGCATCTTAAGAATGGTGCAAGTGGTGCTCTGAGTCTGAGTGGGGCACAAGCAGGCGCAGGGGAAGGTTCTAGGATGTGTAAGATGGAGGAGCGAGTGCCCAGAAGGAGGGACTGAACGTGGTGCCCGTGTGACACCTGCCTGGAGCTTCCAAACCTGTAGTGAGCTCCTGCGGCATGGGGCAGGAAAGGGAAGCGGGGGATACGGAGCTGCGGGTGTCTTTCTGGGGGAAGGTCTGTGCGTGTGAGTACGCAGCAGCGCTGCATCCCGTGCACAGAGGTGTGCTGGGGAAGGAACTGGGCTTCTGCTCCGGGCGTGGGGAGGGGAGGCAGGGTTTGGCTGGCGCCGTGGCTGCGAGCGCTCCGTGCCTCAACCTCTGCCTGTCCCCGTGGCTGAGAGACGCCGGGTTCCAGCCCCGCAGCCCCGGCACATCCCTGCCCTTCCCAGCGTGGGGGCCGTGCCCGGGGCAGGCTGGGCAGCAGGAGCGCTCCTGGCCGGGCTCTGGGTCCCGGCCGGGCCCTGCAGCCCTCGCCGTGCCCGTGGCTGCGGCGGCTCTGCCGGGAGCACCGGGCTGCGGGATGCTCTGGCAGCGGCGCTGCAGAAATGAGGAGTATCGTTGTGTTTTATTGTGGCTTCTAAGAACGCAGCGTGTTTGTGCTTCGGGGAGCCCCAGCGGCTTTGTTTTTCACCAGGCCTGAGCTATTCTTCAGCAGAGCCTTCCTGGAGCGTGAGCCAGTTCTGCCCATTAGGAGCGAGAGACGGGCCTGACTGATTTCTGCTCCCTGCTGCATAATAAATCTGATACTAAAATTAGTGTTGGTCTCCCTAGGCCATAATTCTTGCTGAGATTATAGAGAATTGTGTGTGCGGAGAGGAACTGTGGTTGTGTGTGTTTGGGGTTTTTTTTATAACCTTGAGTGTCCAATTTCCAGGTTTTTTACTTAACCCCCCCATTTTTTTTCCCCTTTTCCTCTCTTTTGGGAAGTGCTTAGCCTTTCTGTGTATTTTGGCTATTTAAGCCTCTGTCACTGCAGGCAGATGAGTTCCTTGGGAGCTCTTCTGAAGGTTTTGTAATTGAGTCTTTTACCACGGCGACAGGATATTATTAACCTTCAGTAAAGCAATTTATTTCATACTCCTTTGTGGGGATAAGCCTTTTTTCCCCCAGGAAAATACGTATGTGGAAAGGGTTTTACGTACAGAGGTAGCTGGACTTGCAGCAGTGATTATGATTTTAGAAAAATTATTAATTTACATGAAAAATAGGCTGTTCTGTTTGCATCAGTTTAAAAGAAACCTTTGGTCCTGAATGATCCCACCCCTGCCCCAGTGTTTTATTTTCGAGAACAGACTTCTTGCCTGTTGGTGGCTTTGAAAAGAGGTTGTATTTCATTTTAGAGCTCTTGATATTTAGCCTGTGTGAGCACTAAACGATTTTGTTGTCTTCTTTCAGACGGCCTTAAAAATGACCTGAGAGCTGGAGGGAGGAGTTCCTTGAGGGGTCTCCCTCTGGGCATGGCCTTTGCCCTGAAATCAAATGCAGACTAGTCCAGAAGTCGTTAAAGATTGGATAACTCCTAGAATAGCAGTTTCCAGCCAGTGGGGGGGAATGCTGGATAAGTGGCCAGCCTGGCTGAATCCTTTATGCTCTCTATTGAGTGCGATGACAAAGGCACCGGTCCGGGATTTGGGGCATCCAGGCTCGGGTGTCATTGCAGCTCCCTGCACCCTGATTTTTATTTTAAAAAGAGCATCAGAATATTTCTTCCCCCATGTCTAGTTAGACTTTTTACTTCAGTATTCTGTTAAACTTAAAAAAATTAACAACGCGCTTGTCCTGTCGATGAAGATACTTGTAAACTCTGCGCTGTCGGAGCGCTGCTTTCGAAGGAGTTCACCACACCTTGCAGTAGGAATACGTTCTTCTAGCAATTATATTAGATGGAGTAGGGGTATTATTCCCACATTATACAGCGGAGCTTGGATGAGAGGCGAAGTGCTTTGTCCAGAGCTTTACGTTTATTAACACACTTGAATCTCTTGGCGCCGTGTGGAGGCTGTAATTGCAGAGTCATCATTTCCCCACGCTGCGCCTCTCCAGCTGAACGCTGCTGCCTTGGAGTGGAACGGGCATCCTGGGCAAGTGTCTGTGGGACTTGTGGTGGCCTTCGGTAGGGCTGCAGAACCACCTTCTCCCAGCTGATCTGCCTGTGCTCAGCCCCTTGCTGCTTTTCTGCATGTGTCCTGTGATTTTGGTACGAACTTCCCAGTGCCTTTTGGGTGGCTCCATCCCTTTTCCATGAGATGGGCTTTTCCCTCGGTGTCGGAAGGCTGTTACTGGGGGGCTGGGGAGCACTCGCGTGCTGCCCCTCGGGGTGCGGGCTGCCAGCAGCAGGGACTGCAGCTCTGCTGGGGCGTGTCTTGGGCCCAGGAGAAGGGGTGGGCGCACCTGGGTGCCCCGTGTTCTCTGGGGTGTCCTGCTGGGAGCAGGTTCTGCTGAGAAATGTGGTTTTTGGGAGGAAGTGAAAGCACTGAGTGCAGGCTGCCCTCCGGCCGCGGTGTGCGCGGGTTTGGGGAATGGGCCTGCCCCTTCCTCGAGCTCATGGGTGTCGCTGTGTTTTGTTAGTAGCAGTGAACTGAGACTTCTGAAAACACAGATAAACACCACGGCCTTGCTTTTATCCTGCAGCCTTCACACTCCCTCGGTGCTGCTGGCTTGCTGAGCGGGACGTGATGGTGGCTGTGCTGCAGGGGGGCAAAGGGGCTTCTCCGGAATCCCGTCGGTGCCTCTCCGGGGCCTGGCCTGTGCTCAGCCCCGTGGGAAAGGGCTCTTTGCTGTGTGGTCCTTCAGCCTCTCCTAAAATTCCAGAGACACGCTACATGCAAGAAAATGTTTTTGTTACTGAAAGACTTCCTGGCCCCTTCACATGCTGGTTTTGTAAAACTTTGCAGCTGGTAGATTTATTCTTAAGTCTTCAACCAGCGAATCTTTCTATTTTAAAAATGCTAAAAATACATTTTCNGACGTGATGGTGGCTGTGCTGCAGGGGGGCAAAGGGGCTTCTCCGGAATCCCGTCGGTGCCTCTCCGGGGCCTGGCCTGTGCTCAGCCCCGTGGGAAAGGGCTCTTTGCTGTGTGGTCCTTCAGCCTCTCCTAAAATTCCAGAGACACGCTACATGCAAGAAAATGTTTTTGTTACTGAAAGACTTCCTGGCCCCTTCACATGCTGGTTTTGTAAAACTTTGCAGCTGGTAGATTTATTCTTAAGTCTTCAACCAGCGAATCTTTCTATTTTAAAAATGCTAAAAATACAATTTTCCCCCCCCTCTTTTACTCTGTTGTTGTAAATGAGCCCCACAATCTGAATTTTTTTTTTCTTTAAAGCTTCCCCACCAGAGATTTAATTAAAATATTGTGAAAGGCAGTCATTGAAAATGAGAAACCTTTTGAGTGGAAGGCACCCTGATTTCCCTCTGCAGAGCTTTTTGTCACCATAGAGATGAAAAGAGAAGCTCAAAATTGCACTTTCCCCTTGTGTGTTGCTACTGAGGGGCCATGGCTGCAGGTAGCAGCTGCACTAAGATCAGCAGGGCTGGCTGGGGCTGAGGCTTTAACTCTTTGCAGGGCACAAGCACTGGGTCAGGATTTCCTTCCCTGGTGGAAGCATTTTTCTTAGTTTATTATTCTGTTTTAATTTCCTGTACTTCAGGGCTGGAATTCATCTGGGTTTGTGAAGGGAAGGAACGCAGGGGCCCATCCTTTTGTCTCCATAAAAGCATAACTCAGCATCTCTGAGCACAGCAGAGTCCACTGGGTCCTCTGCGAGCATTGCCACAGTGTCCTGAGGTGTTCGTGCACTGCTGGAGGAATGGTGTTGGAATCCCACTCGGCCTTTTTAATTTTCTCTTTAAAATTTTTTTAGTGTATAAATCATAACTCCTCTTTAGCGTTCAAGCCTGTCTGATTCTCACTTAAAACAGCTAAATGTTGGGCTTTTTTGTTGGTTTTCTTTTTAAAATCAATGGGTTAACGGTATTTTTTTTTCCTTCCAGTAACCCCTCTGGAAGTGTAGGGATTACTAAATCAAAAATATATGCTGTGAGTGGTAAAACTGCTCTGCTACATTTTCAAAGACAGTCCCACAAATTGAAGATTATTGGAGGGGACATGACACTGGGCAGTGTTATGCTTTTAATCATTTTAAAAACAAATTTTTCTCCCTAATCGAGTGAAGAGCAGGCTCAAGTGGATTCTTGGCACAAACATCTCAGACAAATGAAAGTAAAATGTATATTGAAGCTGTCTGCTGTTGTGTATTTTATACCATACCTGTCTCGGTGACTGATCTCAAATGGGCGCAGTGGTTTAATTTTAAGCTGTTTGAATGAGACCTGTTGTGTTTAAACTTTCAGATAGAAAGTGAACATAACCCATGTAATGGCATTATTAATGGAGAGTATTACTAAATTGTAAGTTGCAAATTAATGGTTTAATGCTGAGACTGAATATACAGCTGTGTTCTTGTGTAACGTTACAAGACAAAATTAGATCAAGTATTTAAAACCAGAAGGGCCTCTTCCAGATCCAGTGGGTGTCTTCCCAGGGACTTCACTAAGCTTTTCCACCTTGCACCCCAGCAAAGCCACTAAAATGAGTGTGTGCCCTCCACAGTGGGCTGTTAACATCTGACTACCTGAGATGCCCATGTGTTTGGTGCAAAATAATAACATTACTTGTTTCCGCAGTGGTGAGGATTGGTTGGGTTCAGCTTGTACCTGATGGAAGCAATGCTGGTATGTGTATGTATCTGAGTTCTGCAGGATTATGTATTAATTTTAAAATGAGACAGTATTTGGGAGCTTGGCTTGGCTCTGATGCAATTTGCCCTTGTGCTTTCCTTGACTGTTGCTAATAAGAAGTGCTGGCCTAAATCAGCATCTTGAAGAATCATCGATTTGCTAATTGCAGATAATCAAGTCCCTGCTCCCTGCTCACGCTGAGACCACTTTTGTTTCCTGCCATTCTGCCAGGGTTCGGGCAGCATCTCCCAGCCTTTGACGTAACCAGCAAAGTGGGTTGGAAGCGCTCACATTGTTCGTTCTCAGAGGTGACGAAGTTATTGGTATTCAGGCTTGATGAATGGGGAGCTGTGATACCACTGACCTTTCTGGCCAAAACGGGCTGTGGAGGTCAGAGCTGGGGGACTGAATTGGGGAAGGGGGTGTTCAGAGAGCTGTGGTGGCACAGCTTTGCAGCACTCACCTTGGTTAGTGCAGTCCTGGGCAGTGTCTGTTGACATCAGCCTCCTGAAATGGTTCTGAACATATGTGGTAGTTGCTTCTTATTTTTTTCTTTTTTTTTTAATGTGCTTCCTCCCTTTCTGTGTTCAGCTAGGGAGGGTGTTTCTATATGCTGTGGACTTTGCAGAACGTTTAAAATGAAGCAGGGGCTGATGAAAATTTGTGTCCCACAGTCAGGAAAGGTGAGGACAGGAGGCTGCTGCTCTGCTGTGGCTTCTCCCAAGTGTCCCAGCCAGAGGGCATGGCAGGTTGTGCATGGATGCTCTGTGTTCTCTCTATGTCCACTTGAGCCAGCCACCCTTTGCCCATCAGGCATTTTTCATTCCCTGGCTGGTTTAAGTCTCACTGAAGGATGTGGAAAGGGGTGATAATGGCTGGTGAGCTTTCCTGACGACTTTATGTAGAACAGCTGTTGATCCCAGAGCATGAAGAAACAGGAGGAAAGTAAGAGCCTTTCTGAGGAAGATGCCATTAGCTGATGGGCATTATCTTTGCATAGCTGTTGGTCCTCTGGGTCAAGGAGAGCAGGGCAGACCCTCTGAAACCCCTTGCTTGGCAGGTGAGGAACTGGAGCATATTGCCTTGGCTGAAGTGTTTTGATGGAATAACGAGTTTTTCATGGTGTCCATCTGGCTGGGAGCTGATGCTGTGTGCAGGGCAGTCTGTGCCTCAGAGGTGGAGAAACAGGTTTGCTTTCCCCAGTGCTCGCTGCAGGGATTTGCAGCAGGGATCGTGTTCGATGGCAGAGCCCAGCTGCCCTCGGTGCTGCCCCGTGCTCTGGGGTTGTGTTAGAGGGTCTGGCCTGGAGGAGGGAATGGTGTGGAGTGGCTGGGGGGGCACAGAGGGGGATGGCAGTGCCTGGGTGTCAGGAGTCACGGGGACACCGAGCGAGTGATCCTGGCCTGGGTCGCTGCTGGAGCCGGTGTCAGCCCCGCTGCCGCTTTAAAGCCACGCCAGAGGAACAGATGATCACTGGACAGCTTAGGTTACATAATCTCTTTTGGGTTTAATGTCAGGCCTCCCTGAGCCCCATCCAGTGCCAGCTCCCAATCTGGCTCATAATACTCCTGAATGTCCTTTTAATTTTTATTAATAGTTCTTACTGTAGCGTTCCCTCTGCCTGGCTTTGTGTGCTGTGCGTGCCTCGGAGTTCACTGCTCTGCCTTAAGAGGCATCCACTGCCTGGTCTTCCCATTCCTCCACCAGCCTGGAGCCATTCCCGTGTGTTTTCTTTGCTAGTTCCAGAGGTATTTTTCAAAAAGTGGTGTGGGGAGGGAAGCAGCAGGACTGTCCAGCATCGTAGGCTGTGTGGATTTGGCTCTTCTCATTCATGAAGAAGGCTGGTGAGGCCTTGGAGAACAGAGCCTGGTCAGAGCAGACCAGGGCGGTGGTGCTGAAAGTGATGAAGGTGAAGGTAAGACAGCAGAGACCACAAGCTCTGGCTCCACCTGGATGGGCTCCTACTCTTTGCAAGCACGGATTTGTCAGCTGGACTAACTTTAAAGTTTAGCTTGTTCATGTCTAAATGAGATGGTTTGTTTCTGTATTGAGTTTTTATCTTTTATGAACAAAGTTCAAGCTCTTCACTCTTTTTCTCAGATCACTTGGATGTAGTAAAGACCAGCAGCTCTGTGGAGACAGAGCAGCAGTGATTTTGGATGCTGAACACTTGTGTGATTCAGAATACCAGTGCTTTTTTCCTCATCCCTAGCTCCATGAGTAGGTGCCTCTGTAGGTATTCTCCACTCCTGCTGGGATTGGTGCTAGTTCCGTGTGTGTCCCCGATGGTTGATGTTTCTCTGAAAGCCCCAACGTTGATTGTTTGGTTAGTATTTAAAAGAATAACATAATTTAAAAATATGCATACATATATACAGAGAGGAGAAGGAACTGAGATGTTATTTCAGGTAAGTCTAGGGATCAAATAGAAATCACAGAATAGGTGTGGTTAGAGAGGATGTGGTTGAGCAGCAACATCAAGCCCTTGGAGTACTTCTGCATTCCCTGAGACAGCTTCCCTTACATTGGCTCCTGTGTGACATTCTGTGCCAGTTAAAGCAGTTGAAAAATATTGCAGGGAAGATATTTAATGCATTGTGAACATCAGTGTGTTGAAGCAGCTGTTTAAAAAATGAATACTAAAGCCCTGAAGAGCAGAGTGCAATACCCAGACTGCTCTGTGTGGCTGCTTTTGGGAGCGTGCTGGACCAAGGTAGGATTCTGAGCTCCTGAAGTGTTTTTTACTCTCCTACTTTGATTTAATTTTACTACTTCAAATGGCTTCTTAGCTGGGAGAGAGGCAGGAGCTAGCTGAGGGGGTCAGGATAGATCTGTTTAGTTTCTTTGGAAACCTCAGCAAACATTGCCCTGGCCACCTTACATGCCAGTATCTAGTACTTCCTAAACTCTTCCTTTGGGTAAACCATGGAGCAGAACTGATAATGCCATCATGATCTTGACTGTGAGCCAAACTGTGCAAAATCCAGTAGTGTGTCTGAATGGCTAAAAAAGCCCCAAATAAATCACAAAGTGCTGGTAATACAGTCACTGCTGCTGTTTGCCACAGGGGTGGGTTGCAGTCTGTGATTCCTCGGTGAGTAAGTCTCTAAATTGTATTCAGAGATGCTGTGTGGCATAGCTGGAGTTCCACAGCATCACTGCTGTGTAGCATCAAGGAGCAACAATTCAGTACTATTGTTTTTATTTTGTTTGTTTAATTTTATTTATTTAATTTTATTTATGTACTTTTTGGGCTGTGTCATTTTGCTAGTAGATATGTGCAAATGAAAGTCAAGACCAAGATGTGTGGGGAACATTAATTTTATTTTATCTATAAATATATGTATGAACACACATAATGGGTGCCAGAATCTCTTACATATTCGAGTTTGTTCAAGTGTACAAGAAATGTGATTGACACCACTGAAAAGGGAGGAAGAAAACGAAATGAGTTACACCTTTTTGCCCCTAAACTGCCATTTCTTAGTGTATCCTAGAAGAGCCTTTGCCCTAATGATGCTGAGCAATAAATAACACAGGGAAGAGTAATAGCTGCCTATGGTAGCAAATTATAGCTGATTTATTGCACATAATATATACAGGTGCAGCTAATTTAATTAAACACAAGACCTTTTAAATGCTGTAAAGACATCCCTCTCTAAAGCCAATCAGCAGTGTGGTGCTGTAATAAGGCTTTAAGTGAAATAAGCAGCATTACAAGCGCAGCTCTATTGGTCTGATCAGCCTCGTGTGTGTTTGAGGGAGGGAGTATTTTTCCATAACTGTTAAAGCCACTTCAAGTCAACTTATGCCATAACAAAGTCCAGTTTAATGTACTGATGCAAGTTATCCCATTTCTGCCTCATCATGGAACAGCAGCTCCCATGAACCAGCATATGTAGCTTGTAATTTTCTTGGCCAACTGAATGGTGCTGTGCAGGGCTGGAGGCTTGGATGTGGGATCTCACCCTGGGGATGGGAACAAATAGCAAACAAGAAGCCTCTCTGCTTGCTAGTGGGTTGTCTTCTATTCATCCCTCATTTGAGATGGGGAAAAAGGGGACTGTGGTGAAAGAAACTCGTGTAGAAGAGCTCATAGGTCATAGAATCCTGAAAAGGCTTGAGATGGAAGGGGCATTAAAGATGATCCAGTTCCAGCCCTCTGCCATGGGCAGGGATGCCACTCACTACATCAGGTTGCTCAGGACCTGTCCAACCTGGCCTGGAGCATTTCCAGGGATGGGGCAGCCACAGCTTCTCTGGGCAGCCTGTGCCAGGGCCTCACAACCCTCACAGGGGACAGTTCCTTCCAATATCCCACCTAACCCTGCCTTCTGTCAGTGGAAAGCCACTGCCCCTTGTCCTGTCACTATGTGCCCAAATGAGAAGTCTCTCTCCATCACACAGGTGAACACAGGCTGCACTCTGGGTTACCTTGTCTGCATATTCACTTTTCTGGGATTTTTATCCCCTTGTGCTCCTTTTTTCAAATCAGAAGTTGCAGTTGGTATGTGTGTGTATGCATAGAAATGCACCTTTAGCCTGGCTCGGCGCTGCTCCCTCTGCTCCCTGCTGCTGTAATTTCCCTGGAGCAGGGCCGGTGCCTGCCCTGCGGCGCCGCCTCCCTCAGCTCATCACGATGCCGAGCTGAATCCCCACCCTGGGATAATGGGGGAGATGCTCTACGATACTTTGCCACCATTACTTGATTATTTGTGAAAGCGTAAAAGGCTCAAGTAGCTGATTGATTAATTTTTCTCTAAGTTTTTCTTCCCTCTGTTGCCTTCATTTGGAACATGTAATCAGGGAAGGAAGATGCATTAAGAATAGATGGGTATGCTTATGAATGCTTAATTTTTTCTAATTCAGGCATTCATGTGGGCACATGTATCCCGCTGCACGCTGTGCTAAACAAACCTCTCCCAGCACTTCTGGAGGCAGATGAGTGAGTTTGGTGTGGTTTTCTCCTTTGGAGCTGGAGTTTCTCTGCTCTGAAGCAGTTGCTGTTCCAGCGACTCGGGGAGTGTGAGGAGCGTCCCTGGGCACGACTGGGGGCGGGTGCATGCAAGGCTTGGTATCTCAGAGCACAAATCAAACATCTACTTGACCTTTTTATCCCTCACCATTGGGAAGAAGGCCAGCAGCTCTGCTGTAAATCTTTCAGGTCCGTTTGCTCAGGTCCAATGCTCCGGTCAGTCGCAGTTGGGGCTTCCAGTTGTAGGTTTGAAAAGGTGTTTGTTGTCAGGAGCTGCTGGGGGAAGGGTGGAGGGAGGCAGGAGCCATCCTGAGGTTGGGAAGGGAGCAGGACGTGGTTCCACATAACCCTGAGTAGCTGCAGCCACCTGGGAGAGGGTTTGGTGTAGAGGTAGTGGCTGTGCTCAGTGCTGGTGGAGAGTGAGTTGTCTGTGAATTAAGGTGTGGTAGTAAAAGCCCTATCTGTGGTAGAAAAGCCCCAGATAGCTGCTTTCCAATTTGATAAAATGAGTTATTATTTTTCCAAAATAAGTAGAATTCCTAAGCAAAAGAAAACTGAAATGAAAGCATCTTCTGTGTTGGTTGATGTGGTAGCTCCATCGAAAGAAAATCTTGAATTTCTTTTATTCCGTCTTTTAAAATTCTTTTTCTTTCTTTTTCTGTGGGTACTTTCTGGATGAGGATCTCCATGCCTCAGTTTCTTATCTGTTTAATGGATAGAGTAACAATTAATCTCACTTCTCAAGGATTCTGTTGTGAAGTGCTTTTGAGAAATCTGGCCTGAAATGTCACATTTGATAAGGCTGCTTGAGAGCTTCCATAAAAACTGCTTTTAATCCAAATTATGTTTGATGATAAAATATTGCAAAATAGATTGCTCCCTCTCCAAGCTCACTTTCTGTGTTAGGATGTAGAAGGGAGCTGAGACCTTGGAGCCAAAACTGGAGCATTTTTTGAAACCTGTAGTTTATTTTATGGTTTGGGCAGAGGGGAGAAAATTGTCTGAACGTTGCCCTGAGAGTGAGAATACTAACTTCATGTTTTAATTTCCCTTGGAAAAAAATAACACTGTGTTCTAAGTAGGTCCAGTATTTGCCCTTCTGTGCCGTACTAATTCTCTTCTTGTACTTGTAGTTCTGATTATGTTCCCTCAGCTGGTACTTCAGGAAACATGTTTGTCTTTGAGCATGTCTGGTGACTCAGAGACACGTCTCCATAGCATCTGGTGAGCGTAATTGTCATTATTAATCTGCCCCATGCCAATCTGTCCTCGGAGCAGCGGTGGGAGGAAGGGAAGGTGCTGCGTGACTGGGTGTGTTGTGCAGAGACGAGGCTTGGGAGAAAGGTTAGTGACAGCCTGGGCTTGGCTGAGGCTCTTTCCCTTCCTGTCACTGCCTCCAGAAGCATCAGAAATTGCAGTCAGAGCCTCTGCTCAGTTGAGGCTTCCACGGCTCCCAAGGAGAGTTCCTGGCTAAAGGGGCTGGAATCAGTGTCCTGCCCGTTCAGACATCCTTGGCCAACGCGCCCCTGTTCTCATTATGTAATGCTGCTATTTCCAAAGTTGTGGCTAAGTGTGTTGTAAGTTAATACCTGACTTCAGAGTTCAGAGATTCATTGGAACCAGATACAGCTTGGCGTTATCTCTGGAGCTTTGTGCATTTTCCATTTTAAACACAGCTGAATGAAGTCTCTCACAATAAAGTCCCTTCTTCCCTCTCTGGCTCGTGTCAAGGCTCTGCTGCCCTGTGCCCTAACCACAAGGTGAGCCAAACATTAGTTTTAAAATGATTTTTTTCCCTGGGCTCAGATGCTCTCTGTCCTTACAGGAAGGCTCTAAATGCTCTTTCTGCTCTCTGTCTTCAGTGCTGGAACTCTCACTTCCCAGTTCACATCATCACAGGCTTTTCCTTCATTCCTGTTGTTGATTAAACTTGACTGCCTGCTTAATGCCTTTTTTCCTTTTTTTTTTTCTGATATGGTGATCTTGGTTGTTGCTTCCATAACAGCATTTTGTTGCCTTTGGCTTCACAATAAATTGGGGAAATTAATAGTGTATGATTGAGAGTGCATACTTTAAAATAAGTTAACTGAGAAATAGATATTTTTTATTACTATTAAAAATACCTTTTTTGTCAGTCCTTTTGTTTTGAGCAAAGGGCATATTCTGCTTTAACTATTTTATTGTATGTGTGCTATTGTAATTTACATAAATGAATTTTAAATACAGTTATAAGCTGTGGGAAGATGTTATTGTCTCTGCACAATGAATGTGGAGATTTATGCTGTGCATACATCTTGTGTTAGATTAACATTTGTTCCCTCGTCTCTGTTGGATAGTGTCATGATGGAGCCTTGAAATCTTTACACAGGTACTTCTCATGCTTATTTAAAACAGCATTTGAATTATTCTTCTTCCAGTCCATTCATTTCATGTAAATACGCCTTTGGATATTTGACTCAAATCTGATGACATTGACAGAAATAATAAAACTTCTGTTAGGAGCTAGATGGGAGCTGCTGTTATGCCCTCCCACCCCCTAAATATCGAACAATTCCCATTTTTCCAGGGTTTGTGTGTGTGTGGAATTCAAGCGCCTGAGCTGTTGCAGTGAAGTTGGTCCAGCCATGTGCTTAAACTTGGGTTGCTCTGCCAGGCTGAGACCTTCCCCACAGACATTTTCTGCAGTGTCTGTCTTTTGTCCAGGGCTGGTGACAGGAGTTGGTTGAGCTCCTGCCAGGATTATTACAGCCCTCAGCTGTAGTGCCTGTGACCTGGAAGGTGCTGGGTGTGCACATCCCTCTTTGGGAGGAAACCTATGGACGTGCTCTGTGTGTCCCAGGGGGAGGTGATGGCAGGGTTGGGAATGGAATTACAGCAATTTGGATTGAGGACCTGCTCTCTTCCCACCCTTGCCAGTTCTTGCTTTTCCTCCGAGGGGAAAACAACCTGAAAAATGGCAGTTTGTGAATTCTGCAAATCCTCTTTCAGGGGGATGTGCTGGTGAAGTTAGGGTGGGGAAGCACACTGTGGAAGAGGGGCTTCTTCCTGCTGGAGCTCTGGGCTTGGCCAGGAGGGCTGCATGTGCCAGGATGAGTAAGAGAATCTCTTTGGAACACGTCTGGAGAGTGAAGCTGTCGAGCTGGAGCAGGGCTGCTTGCTGACTTGCCAAATACAAGCCTCTGGTAAATGCTCTTGTGGGGGCACTTAACCTGCGTGTTGTGGGGGAGGAGAATAACAATTTGACTTGGGGCTGGTGATTATTCTGTGGCTGTGGTTGAATTTCTCTCAGCTGTAGTGGTGTTTTGAGTTCTGGGGACAATTACCAGCTCTTCTAGATGTCTCTTTATTTCCACAGCTTAAAAATGGCCATTTGGGGCAGATCCACCTGAATGACGTGCCTTTCTTCAAGGCTGCCTATTGAATCGTGACTATCAAGAGTCAGATTTTACTGCTTCCTGTCAAGTGAGGGCCTGTTGCTGGGAGCTGGGCTGGAGTGTATGCACAGACACGCAGAGGGGTGTGAGGGATCCTGAGTCCCAGTCAAACGTTCCCGTCCTGGAGCCCACGATGTGGGTGTACAGAGCTGCCAAAGCGAGCGGCAGTGGCGGTGTTCAGTCACAGCTTTGCTTTCCTGCCAGCTGGAGTCTGTTCCCATTGTGATTGAGAGCATTATACTTACCATAAATGTTTCTTCTTAAAATAAAAATTAAAACAAGGAAAGCAGAGCAGCGTGGGGCTGTGCCGGAGGGCTCGGTGGCGCTGGCTGGCAGCCGGCTCCGTGCCGGTCACCTCCTGGGAGCCCAGGGCCCGCGGGAGCTCCGGGGGCTCGGGCGGCCTCCCCGGCGCTGGCCACGCTCCCGGGCTGTCAGCGCCGGGCTGGGCACAGGCAGCCGGTGCCGTGTCCGGCCCTGCCGGCGGCTCCTGCCCTGGATGGCACGGGGCTCAGCGGGCACCGCGTCCCCGGCACCCGCCCGCTGCCATCGGGGCAGGGACGCCTGGCCTGGCCTGGCCTGGCCTGCTGGGCTCAGCCTCTGGGTGTGCCAGAGGGTCTGGGGCAGGGGTGTGCGGGGAACAGTCTCTGCTCCCTACAACCTGAATTCTCTTTGCAGGCTCTGCAGGGAAGCGCTGCCAGCCCTGCTTGGAGAGGGAGCAGTGTTCTGTAAAGCCATGATTTTAATTTTTCTGGTCGTTTAGAAGGATGGGGGACAAGGGAGAATAAAACTGCAGTTGAAAAAGGGGAAAGAACTATACAAATAATACATGTGTTTTTTGTTCTTGCTGTTTTTCTATTTAAAAAGGAGTTTATTTGTTACAGGTCTGAGTAATGACTGGTTATCTGTGAAGCAAATTTTTTTTTAGGAGGTTGTGGAAAATAGAAAAGGTTTGGTTTCAAGGGGTAGATTTTTTTTTTGTTGGGTTTTTTTTTTAATCTTGGCTGAATGAATTCTGCTTCTAAAAATGTATGTGCATGTTTCAATGAGGTTTGGGGTTTTTTTGCATTATCCAGTTGCTATAGGACGAGTTTTTGATGCTTTAAGCTTGTATTGTTGCTCTCTCTCTCTCTCTCTCTTTCTCCCTCCCTGCTTTTGGTGTTGCCTCTCATGTCCAAGGAATGCTTCAGTCTTTAATTTCTTGCTTTTGGGCTGTTATTAGCTTCCGTGGGAAAGGCACGAATAATGCTTATTGTTAGGTAAATACAGGTACTGTGTGGTTTTCCATAGGAACATGCTCACCTGGAGGTGGTTTCAGACCTCTGAGGACTCCCTGGAGGATTTGGTAAATTAATCCATCGGGAGATGTCCTGCTGGGCAGATGTGGTCAGGTTCTTGTGGTGTCCCTGTAGCCTGGCTGATGTCACCTCAGCCAGGGGAAGTAATTAATTGGTGGTGTATGAGCTGCTGTGCTTTACCTTCAGGTGGCTGTTACTGTTCCAGAGGCCGGCTCTGTGGTGCGGGGTGTCTGTTCCAGCTTTTTCTCAGATTAAGCCCTTTGCTCTCTGAGGCCCGTGAAGGAAGGCAGCTCTGACAACAAGTTTCTAGGCCAGAGTTGTATCCATTTACATATGACAGTGGTGATTAAGCTGCTGAAGAATAAGTGCCAGAGAACACAGGAGTGCTGGTGCACTGATGGTCCCTGCCTCGACCTCCTGGAGTCATGACAAAAGCACAAGGAAATAAATGTTTGGAGTCAGGAACTTTATCTTAGGAGACAAGGATTGAGTGAGCCTTACCACAGAGGCACAGCACAGTCTGGGAAGTCAGAGTTGGGATTATTCATAGAATCCCAGAGGGATTTGGGTTGGAAGGGACCTCAAAGCCCAGCTGGTTCCAAACCCGTGCCATGGTAAGGTGGTTATTGCTGAGGTGGATGCTGTGAAGACCGGAATAATCCGAGGGGGTCGGGTTAAGAGATGGCAGCTGCACTTGTAGTGTCTTAAATTTCCAAAGCAGTGTGCAATCATTGAACCCTCCACTGGGAAAGATCCCTGCCTGTTCCATGGATGTAGGAAACTAAGGCACGGAACTGGGCAGATGGGGACAGAGCCTGAGAGTTGATGCTGGAGCTGTATTTAAAGGAGTGCCTGGTTTTGAAATCCAAGTTGAGTTAAATAGACTTCATCATGATGGCTTGAGCTAATCAAGGCTGTGGTGGGCCTGCTGCGAACCATCCAGTGGTCTCTTGTTTTCTTTTCAGCTCTGTTACTGACTATGACAGCAGCACAATACTTTAAAGTTCAGGAATAGTCGAATTGAAACCAAAGAGCTGCTTTCTGCTCAGAGAGGGACCAGCTGGAAGTCACTGCTGCTGGAGCTTGAGACTGGTGCTATGGCTGAATTCAAACAAACCACCTTCTCTCCCTCCCTCTCACCTATAAATTCATGTTCCGTAACATCATTTGCTAAAATTCCAACATGGATAGTTGAAGCTGAAATGCTCTAATGCACAGCAGAATAGCTTGGGCATCCCCAGGTTGACCTTACTTCCCTGTCTGATAGCTGGGGGAATGGCTGAGCCTTGAAGTCGATGCAGAAATTATGTTTTGCAAGCTGTTTTGTCTTTGCTGTCTTTGAAGGATCCAGCTGGTGTTTCTGGCCAGCCTCACCCATCCCTTGGGAGAAAACATGAGGTCATTCAGCCTCCATTTGCAAGGGCACTGAGCAGGGCAGAAGACTGGGGTTATTTTAAACTTCTACTGACCAGTGCAGGATTTTAGACAATAAAAAATACTCGTGTCCTGCTGCCTGCTACCTTCAGCTGCCCGTATTCAAGATTTTATATCGTCTGCGTGCAAGTTGCCATGCGGGAAGAAAAGATTCGGCATGGGAGTATGTTTGTGCAGTTCTGTATTTTTGGTAGGTGTTTTTATATCCTTGGGAGAACTCGGCTGTGACAGCTGTGTGGGGTAATGCAGTGTAGTGACAGCTTTGGGTTGTGCTGAAGCTCTGCTGGTGGAGGAGCTGCGGCGTGTTCTCCCTCTCACTCGGAATGCTGCTGTGGGATTTTGTGTGTGTTCGTTTATGGAGCTGGGTCAGGGGAGGGTCAGGCTGGAGATGAGGGAAAGGTTCTTCCCCAGAGGGTGCTGGGCACTGCCCAGCCTCCCCAGGGAATGGGCACGGCCCCGAGGCTGCCAGGAGCGTTTTGACAGCGCTGCCAGGGATGCCCAGGGTGGGATTGTTGGCTACTTTGCAGAGAAGACTGGATTATCAAAGGTGGGCCTGAGCACTAAAAAGCAGCTGGAGTCAGTGGTCAGCCTGCTGTGCTGGGTGTCCCAACCTCTGCTCAGCTCCTCCTCCTGCGGGAGCTGGGGCTTGTCGTGTGTCCTCTCGGTGACTCCAGTGCTTTCCTGTCTCTGTTTATCTTGTCTGCTCTCCCCTGGGCTTCCTGGAGCATGAGAGGAGGGACTCCTGCTCTGTCTCTGCGCAGTGCCCTACCCAGGGAAGGGCCCTGATCTCCTCTGGACCTCCGTGGGTGCTGCTATAACATGAGGATAATAACACTGCTGATGAAAGTGTCCTTAAATGCCATTTGACACGCACACAACTCACATTCCATTTATCCCAGAGGAAAATACTGTAGGCAGTTTAATCCATAATGCAAGAAAATGGCAGGGAGTTTTAAAATACTGCAGTAAAGAGCTGCTGGTGTGTGGAGATGTTGGGATTGAGAGAAGTTGGATGTACTTTGATTCACATATTTTTTGTTTGTTTGGGCTTTGTTTGTTTGTTGTGGGGGGTTGTTTAGGACATCTCCTGATGTCGTTTCAGGTTTTAGAAGAGCCTTGTTGATCCAGGAGGGAAGTTCAAGGTAGAGAAGGCAATGTTTGCAATTAGCTACTTCCATGATAAACATATATATCATAGTGACTGATCTATCTGTCATAATATGATTTCCATCACTTTGATGCATTTGGGTGATACTGGGGGGAGAGGGAAGCTTGCTTTCCCTGAGAAATGAATCTGAAGCGCATGTTGATGTTATTTTCTGTCCTTCCAGTCTCCTCCCTGACAGAGTGTAAAGTTTGTGAGGCAAAGTAGCTTTAATGTCATCACTGTCATTCCTTTGCGTCTTGAAACGTTGCTTGCAGCTGCCATCCTACAGATAAAAACTTGTTTCCTGAGCCATCATGACTGCTGTTGGAAAATATGATGCATTCCCTTTTCCAGGCACTGAGAAATCCTCCTTCCCTGTGGCTGAGGGTCAGGGGCCCTTTGGGTGGTGGTTGTGGTTCCAGGCCCGTTGTGCCTGTGGGGTGCTTTTGGCACAGCCGAGTATTCCGTGTGAGAGGCAAGGGCTGACTATTGAGAGAGTCCCTCCGTGGGGGAGGATGCGTTTTGACTTCCCGGAGGAGTTCCATGGGGGAATACTGGTGATGCAGGGTGAGGGGCTTTGCCTGGATGCTGTTGGGGCTGGGGGTACCTTGTAGACCCTCATTTCAGAGCTGCTGAAGACTGTCAGCAGATGTAATCGTGGCTGAATTCCGGGAGCTCAGCCTGTGAAATTTCAAATGAGTCCTGATGCTGAGAAGATTCAGAGGCTCTGAGTTGCACCTCCCAGAGGGGGAGCGTGGCTGGGCAGTGCTGTGGGCAGGCAGCCCTGCAGGGCTCCGAGAGCTGCTGCCTTGTGTGGGTGATGTTAAGCAAATAACTTCTTCTCTGCTCGCTGTTTTTTATGGCTTTTCTCTTGTTTAAGAAGGGATGCTTGAACTACGTGTTTACTGAAATCCTGTTTTGCTGGGAGATCTGAACATTTGCCAAAATCTAAACACGAGTGACCTTGGGATTTGGAGCCCTTATGCAAGGATCCAGGAAGGACAAGGTCTCTGCTGAGATGTTGCCTGTGACTCTGCGTGGCAGGGTGTGCAGCAGGGAAGCTCTGCCAGAGCTCTGTGTCACACGAGCTTTGGGATCCTGCTCAACTGCTTCAGGATGTTCCTTGAAACACGAGGCTGTGTAGTCCAAAGGAGGAGAGTTTGCCTCCTGGATCAGGAGGGGAATATTGCTGAACAAGTTGCAGCCTAAAGGCCGCCTCCTGTTAATGAAATTTGAAGGGGAGTTCTTACTAGAAGGAATCTCTTGATCTTGTTTTAATGAAATGTGAGGAGCGATTGAGTGCGTTCTTTAGCAGGGAGAGCTGGGTGGCAGGACCAGTGAGAACACACTTTGAGGCCTTAGTGCAAAGTCTCCTCTCCCTTGTTCCTGCCCGTCTTCAGCCACCTCAGTAGTGTGTGGTTGTACTCTTCTTGCTCCAGCCTTGTTTGCACAGCACCAGAGTCTCCCCGGCAGAGCTGGTGCACTGCCAGAACGGGGCTTCTGCGCACATTGCTAACGACGAGGAGATCCCCAGCCCTACCCGGCGTGGAATGGAGGAGACTGAATCAGATCTTCCTTCCTACCCCATAAAACGAATATTTTCTTTTCTGTCATGAGAACCTGGGTGATGTTTCTCTTGTGTTGACTTCTGTAAATCACGTCTGCACAAGCAGCGGTCTCCTCCTCTGCCATAGATAAGCCTTTGATCATTGGTTTTGCTTTGCAGCAAAGTGCCTCCATTGCAGCAGGAGGGCAGCTGGCAGCAAGGACTGATCGATACTGGCTTTTTTTAAACATTTCTAGTTTCAAAGATTAAATATTGTACTAGACTTTATGATTTGAGGTCATTTTAACCTCCTACCTCTGGGCTAAGACAGCTCATCTGCCTCTCATTTTTCAGGCTTTGTTACATATGTATTTGAAGCCATATGTAGAATAGTAAAAGCTTGTAGCTCTCTTCTGGTAGCAGTTAAAAAAGGGAGGGAGCAGTGTGAGAGCCACAGGCTGTGTGACAGCTAATACTCCCCCAGCTTCTGATTGGAATTCAAAGCGGGTTTGCACCATTTGCCTTCTGTCTTATTTCCCCGCATTAGTGGTTAACCTCAGCAGGACACTCCCATATTATTATTATTTTCTTGCAGGAAAATTGCCCAAAGAAAATGAATTTCAAGTCATATCAGGCAGATTTTTTTTCTAAGCCTGTAAGGGGAATTCCTTCTGAATGGGGCACTTGTGGGGAAGGAGAGAGGCAGAAGCCTTATTTAAAAGAAGTCAATCAGATTTGTGTCCTCCCACAGCCTGCCAAGGCTGGGAGATGTGATGGTGAAAGAGGTTGATACTTGTCCTCCTTTTCCTTTTGCACATCTCCTGATGACATTAGCCAGGGGAGATAAGTGAACAATATTAATTCTGGTGCCACTGAAGTGTGAGCCTAAGATGTAAGGGGGCCCTGGCACTGAAATTTCAGGCTGCCTCACTTCCTCTCTTTACTTTTTCAGTAGAATAATCTGCCTCCTTGAAATTTTTCCTCTATGTATTTTCTTTCTGGTTGTTTGGTTTCTCATTAGAGCAGTGGTTGTGTTTTGCTTTGGGGATGATTGTGTAGCTCTGATCATGCTGCATCCAATACGTTTATTCACTTTGGAAAGCAAGTGGGATCCTTTAGGATTAAAAGCCCGTATGAATGAATGGGATTTTCTGGTTTCGTGCATGTGTGTATACTTGTGTCTGTGTAATCTGGTCTATTTTTGTACTTTGGTTTTTTAGCATGCATACAGGATGGTTTCAGGCTTTTTATAGGGGCATTTCAGAGAGCAAGGCTGATGTTGGGAGAGCGCTGCAGGTCTGTGCCCTGGTCCTTCTCCAGGGGGTGTTTAGCATTCCAGCAGCAGGCTGTTGTGGGCGAGTGTTACCAGCCAAACCTGGAATGCTGCTCAGAGGTGCAGGTGGTTTGTATTGATAGGTATTTCCATTACTCTTAAGCTGGATTCTGATTTCAGCAGTCGGGTTTCCATGTCCTGAATTGGTTTTGGTGATGGAAACGCTTACTAGAAAAAGTGATTTGCCGTGCACTTCTCTTCCCCCTAAAGGAATGTTGTCAAGAATTGCAGGGGAAGATTAAACACTTAGTCTTGCTCTCCTAATCTGAATTGTTCTGTGAAAGCTTAATTTAAAGAGTGTACTCCTGATCCAAATTTGCTGCTCCCCACTGGCAGTCAGCTCTGAGAGCGTATCTATAACACACAGGATGGTGAGGGGGAGGCATTTTAACCTCTGCCAAGAGGCAAACACAACAGTTGGGAGAGGCACAATGTAATGGTAAATATTTTATTGACATGTTCCAAACATATTGGATGTAAATTTAAACACTATCTGAGATTTGTTAAGTTTCCTTGTTTGAATTTTTTACGTTCCCCTAAATCCTGGTTCATTAATTGGCTGTAAAGTAACGAACATTTGAGGCAGTGCTTTGCCAGCAAGGAGGGCTGTGTTAGTGGTGGTAACCCCCTGCCACGGCAGAGCCCCTCAGAGCAGCCCTGCTGCGTGCTCAGCTCATGCCTTGGGAGGCCCTGGCACGGGCAGGGGGTGCTTGGAAACCCTCTTGGCTTGGTTGCTCTCCAAAAGGCAGGGCAGATAAACCCACACTTGTGAGTGGTGGGTCGGGAGGTGTAGAATGGGATTTTCTGGCTGATGAAGAGGTTATTGGGGTCTCCAAAGAAGTGGGAAGTCCTGTGTAGACTTAGAGATAATAAAACCTTTAAAACTTGTATCTTCAGGCATTGCCACCATCTTGTTTCCCTTACCAGTCAGCCCTGTTGTGGCTGCTGGTCAGTAACTTGTGAGGAATGACTGATTTTGGGGCAGGGCTCAGTTCTTCAGTGGCTGTGAAGAAGCACGGCGGCCTGCAGAAGGAGCAGGCATGGCTCCCCCTGCCCCGTGTCCCCAGGCTTGTGGGATTCTTCCCCCTGTGTTTCCTTGTGTAGGACAAGCGCAGAGAAGGAGTTGAGAACTCCCATGTTCCCCCTTGCATGGGATGTGGAGGTGCTGAGGGGTCCGTGGCTGGGTGCTTGGCTGGCACAACAGTTCCTGGGCAGTCTCATCCTCCAGCACCAAGCCCTTGATAAGGACTGGAGGTGGAATTGTCCCTCTGTGGCTCTAGAACCTGAGTGTTCGTCCAAAAAGCAAAGAGTAGAAGAATTTTCATCAGGTTTGCAGCTTGCTGTGAATGTTGCACTGAAATGGGATTTTATAGATATGCTGACTTTTATCAGCACCCTCATAAATTGAAGGTTCTTCATTAGATGTGCAATAAAAGATTGTACTCTCGTAACATTCTGAAAATGTTTCTGTTACCTACCCTTGGATGTTGGTTTTCTAATGGGTGATCAATAAAAAGAAAAATAAATCCAGTTTTGGATATACAGTTTGGGTCCAAAAGGTTATACAGCATTTATTTCAGTGCAGTTCTTCTAAAATTCCTTTGCTGGAGTATTTTGAGGCTTTTTTTGGTTTTTAGTCTAGCTAATTAGATTTCTGGGGATCAGAGGACTTGGCTGGCTCTGTCTTTGATGCTGTGAGGAATCCAGAGACAATGATGATGTGTGTATTTCAGCTGTTAACTGCAGTGGTTTGCAGGAGCCAGTGACTCAGAAGCTTTGGCTTTCCATCCAGAGGTGGCCTGGTTGTAGTTTGTTGTAATGTTGGGGTGGGATGTGTGTTTGTGTGTTTGTTCCTTTCATAGACTTTCCAGGAGTCAAACCTTCCATTCAGATCCAAGGCTGAGAAAGCAGATTTTTAAAAATAAATAGAATAGGCTTATCTGCTTTAGTGGGCCTCCCTTTCTGAAGCCTCAAAATGACTGAGTCATTACTAAATTTTTTTGAAAGATGCTTCTTTAGAAATTAGGAGCTTGGTCATGTGAATAAATTCCTGGCAGTGGAGGTGCTTTAACGTGGTGCAGCACATCCCCGTTGTGGTGAACGCGTGCACGCATAGGGCTGTGGTTGTTAAACCAACCCCTGCTGCAGCCACACCTTGCAAATACCGAATCCACAGACTTGTCTGTCGCCTCCTGAGCAAGACTTGAAGGATTAAGACTTGAGCAAGGCTTCTGAGAGGGTGTTTACGGGCCGGAACACCTGTTCCGGTTCAGATTTAGGTGCTGACTTGTTAAACGTGAATTTTCTGATGTTTATTGAATTGTCACAGGAGGCAGGCAGGAAATGTGTATGAACGTGTCTCTTACCCTTCATTTAGTGGCATCTCATGCATAGAGGTGCTCAGTGATACCCATTTGCTCAGAGTTTACTCTGGAGCTTTTTTTGAGCGAATGTTTTGGAGACTTGCCCTCCCCTCCGCTGCTGTTCTTTACCTGCCCTCCCTTGGTTCTGTTTCCCCATTATCGCTCGTTAGATGGGCTGCTGGATTAGATGTTAATGATTACAGGCTCCGGCTCTGCCTGCTGGAAGGAGGACTTGTGGGTAATCACAGGAGAACAAAGCTGTTAAACTTGCCAATAGCCATAGGAAACGTTGCTTGAAGGAAGCAGGAAACACAAGGCATCTATTATTATTATTATTATTATTATTATTATTATTATTATTATTATTATTATTATTATTATTATTATTATTTTACCTACAACCTTGATGAGAAATCAGTGTATCCTACAGTGTCCTCCTCTGCACCCACCTGGGATCTTACAGAGTCTTGCTGAGGACACGAGTCCGTGCACTAACATCTAGGAACGTGGATCGCAGCCAGATCTGCGGCTCACCAAAGAAAACTACTTACAAAATTCTGTTGAGGAGGATGAAGGGAAGGATCAAAAGGAGCCAACCTTTTGTCATGTTCTAACAAGCAAAGCACTCTTGTCAAACATTAGTTATGGAAATGTCCCTTTTACAGAAAGAAGAGTGGTCCTCCCAGCATTGTGTGTTGAATCTGTGCTTGACCTCAACACAGCAAGTCTTTTTACACGTAGACTTTTTTTTCCACCTGCATCTGCTTTTATCTTGCCTCAGCTCTCCTGGCTCAAGTGGTGTGTGCAGATGTGCCAGTGCAGATGTGATAGGACTTGAAGGGAGTTGTCAGATTAGCTGAGCAATGTCTTTTTTTCATTTTGCCATTTTAATCTTGGTTAAACCTCTTAGTCAGAGGGTGATTTCCATTTCATCTTGAGTTATGTTGGGCTTCCATGCTCATTTCAAGCTATAGCTTGCCTCCTTAAACTTCTGATGTAACCCCTGTTACTGCATTGCCCATGGCTGTGAGGAGCTGTACCTACTCCTGGGTATATAAATATTTTCTGTTTTTTGTCTTTGTTTGTCAGACGTTTGGGTTTGGTATGAGCAGGAATGGAAAAGTTTATGCTTGTTTTAGGGGGAAGGCAACAAATGTTTATCTGAATGATCAAAGCAGAATTTATGAGGAAATACAGTGGAAACTATTCCTGGCTGTTTAAGAAGCTGATGTACAGGGGTAAGCCAAGAGGAACAGAAATGAGAAGAAAAAGTGAACTGAGTACACTTAAGTCAGACTTCTCCTGGTCCTGAACTGCCTGCTTAGTGTGCTTCCACTAAGCAAATGCTTTTTCTTTGCATGTATTTAATACTCACTATGGATTTATGATGTGTAACAAAGGACTGGGAAGAGCAATGGCTCTGCTTGTGAAGTGCTGCCTCAGCGAAGCCACAGAAAATGGTATTTTTGTTCTGAAATATTTCTGAAATACTTAGTATTATTTGACTGGTTTCCATGTCCCTCCTTACCTGGCCTGGCTGTTGACCAGCGTGTGCTGCAGGGTCAGAGCAAACCCGTCTCTCCTGGGCAGGCCAGGTCTGGTGCCATGGTTGCTCTGCTGCATTCCAGGTTAATGAGCCTAAACTTGTATTCTCAGGCCTCCATTTTGTGTCTCATCCAAAGCCCGCTCCTCCTGGGATGAGGACAGCGTGCCGAGCCCGCCTGACCAAGCTGTGGTCACTGCAGCCCGGTTGCTGATCTCGTTACGGTGACTCTAATGAGGTGTGACAGCCTGACGAGTTCAGGCACCGGCTGCTGGAAGGGAGCCGGGGCTGGACCGAGCAGGGGCTCCAGCGTTTGTGTTACCTGGCTTTAGCAAATGGATTTCAGCACTTTAAAACGTGACAGCCAGGCTAAGGGGCCTGATGGGAGAGACACTGGACAGGAAGTTGGAGTAAGTCTGCTGGTACAGCAAACCCGTGACTGAACCTGATTCTTTCAGGTAGGTGAGTTGTATCCCATGTGCTCATCCTCTGCTGGCTTCCAGAGGCTGCAGGGAGCTGGAGAGGTGGTTCTGTGCAGCCTCACACACTGCAGCACAGTGGGGTGTGCCCCTTTCCTGGCCAGCCAGTTTGCAGTGACTCTTCATCTGCAGAAGGTTTTCTCCACGGCTCCTGGTGGCCTCATTCCTTGGGTTTGGCAGTCTGTGGCCTCTCCTTTGGAGGACGGTGATGCCTCTGGATTTCTTGGTAGAACTCAGTTATTCCTGAGGAAAACCGGCTGTGTGTGTGCAGCTCATTGGGTAACAAACCCCGTGATGTCTCACTGCTGTTTGTTTCACTGAGCATTAGAATCTGTCCCCTTGAGGCAGCCTTCTCCTGTCTTGGTGGTGGTGGTGGTGTGCCTTTGGGGCCCGAGGTGGGACAGCCTCTGCTGCCGCAGAGGGGCCTTCAGTGTGCATTGCACTGCCTTGGATCTGTCTCTGCTTTCTCGAATAGTCTTCCTGCAAGTTCTTAATTTTGTTTGTTAATCCTGTGGATATGGATACTTCCCTGCTTGCCCTAGGCAGGATCACTTAGGGAATAGTTGCTCTCTTATTCCTTGCAATGGCAGCTTCAGGCTGTTGCTGAACCTTCATTCTTTAGATGGAAATCAATGCAGTTAATGTCAGGCCAGCTAAAGCTCTGCTGATACTAAAGGACTGTATACTTGAAAACTGAAAATCTTTGGAGTTCAAAGACTTCTGTTGCTTTCTTCCAATTGTGACTTGGTTTAGGCACTTCTTAGTGAACAAAGTGGGTGGTTGTGGATCTGTAGTCCTTGTGTCTCAGAAAAAACAGGTTCCAACTGTTGCATCTGTGATGAAGCTGCTCTCAATTGGTGAATCTGGCAGCAGTTGTCTGCTTTGTCACTTTTCTGCTCGCAGAGGTGATGTGGAGAGGATTGTCCTGGTTTAGAAGTGCTTTCAGAGACAGGAATCTTCAGAAGGCTGCAGGAGATGGGAAGGTGCTGTTCCAGCTTCTCAGATAGATAAACTGAGCTGTGGCACTGTGACTTGGGCAGAGCTGCCAGGGGCCATCCAGGGATCGCCTCTCAGACTCAAACATGCTTCTGTGTTTATATTAACATATATTTAGAATACCTCCCTTTAAGAGGGTTCTCCAGGCTGTCTGCTGTGGATTTATACTGCAGGTCATGAATGTGAGCTGGGCGACTCCTCTTTGGAGTTTTTAAGGTCTTTTTGGAGTTTTATGATGCATAACTAAGTCTGAAGTTCCTTTTTTTCCAGTAACCAAGTACTGAAGAACCATCTCTTGCTACAAGGGGAAGGAGCCACATCTCTGCTGTGTCCCTTCTTTGGGGCTGGGCTGTGTGTAGCATTAAAGTCAAGTTGCACATAACATGGTGTTAAGCATTTAACAACTCTGGTTGCCACAAGTTGTGTTTTAAAAGGAATCCTCTGTTGCCTCCTCACAGCAGTAAGATTAATTAAAGGCTGTGTTCCTTCCATTTTAAGCATGGGCTTAGGCAAGACTGTGAAACTGGTAAAGTTTTGTCTTGTCTGCTTGTCCATGCCAGTGTTGAGAGGGTCTCATGGAGCCCACCTGTCCTCGTGCTCTTTGCAGAGTGGGGACAGAGCTCCCACTGAAGGAAACCAGTGAAAGAGTAGCCACTGGGAGTAAAGAAAAGGGATAGAATTTGCCAGCTGAGTTATGTGACTGGTCTGCCCTCCACCTCCTCTCGAGGAGTTGTTTGTTAACAAAGGTACTCACAGCTTGGGGAGTGCACCATAATCCTTACAAGTCATTTAAAGCAGTGTAGGCAGTTAAAGATTAATTTTGCATGCAGTGACCTCTTTATTTTTAACTGCTTTGCCTCCTGCATCTTCAGAAATAACAAACAAATGCTCCAAACATACCAACCCCCTTGGAAGACAATGATTTCATTGTGGCTGTGAACATGACATACATTACATAAATATTGGTGCTTACATGCCTGCTGATTCTTTGTCCTTGGATGCTGAGTCTTCCAGCCCCGCTGGTCATGTTTCGTAAGAGCTTGGGAGGAAGCACAGCAGTGCAAGACACTGACGTTGGTCCAGGCTGCTTTGCTAGCTCAGGCTGCTTTGCAAGGTGGATATTTTTCTATTAATGTGATCAGGCTGGTTTATCTGTCACTTCTGTTGAGCAGGCCACAGCTGCTGTGGCACTTCTGTGCATTTATCTTGAGCTTTGAGATGTCTTTGTGCTGGTTATTGCAGGATGCAGAAGAGCTTTACGCACACAGTTCAAGCCCTGTGTCATCTCTGGAAGAGGAGTAGCGAGGCCTGATCCCTGTGAAGGCAGGGGCAGGCAGAGGAATGATGCACAGGGCGCTTGTCCTGGCAGCACATTGTGAAGTGTGTTGGGTTCTGCCCCTTCTCCCACATGGGGCTGGACAGGGCAGCACTGTCCTCCCACAGCCACGCTGCTCTTTGAGCTGCATGATGGGGTTTTGTGTTAAGGAGCTGCAAGTCCTGGCTTTCAAACCCTGCTGATGACTGGTGCTAGAAGTAGTTTTAATTTCCTGAGGGCTACATGTAACTCCAGTGGAGCTATGAGTTGCTCTCTGCTTGTTTCTGTAGCTACGCCACACTTGCTTGCAGAGAATGAAATCTAAATCTCTACATGATCTAACAGTAGTTTCCTAAAATATGAACAAAATCAAAGAATGAAGAATTTGTGTTGTACAGAGCAGCTTGAGAAGCTGAAATATACTGACTGAAGTAGCTGAGAGAAAACAAAGTAGGGGGTTTATGGGGCTTTTCTCCATTGTTTAATGCGTTAAATTAGTCTTTGTAGCAAAGCCTTTTAAATTAAGTCAGAAGTAATTGTGTATATGTGCTCCTGTAATTGTAAGGTCACTGCCTGGATACAGGCAACAGAGAGGATAATTTTGGTTCAGTATTTCACTGCTTGGATCAAAGATACTTTATCAGAGCGAGATGGTTGTGTGAGAGAGAATGGGAGTGTAACCTGCATGGGGAGCCTGGGCGGGAGCAGAGCATGGTCAGCTTGTGTAACCTTTGAATGCCTCTTGGCTCAATGGCCCTTGGATACTGCTACTTCATGGAAAAAGTTCTAAATATAGTACTCGTTTGTTGTTGAATAATGACTTTAGAGGGTGAATGCTGGGGTTTCCAGCTCCTTGCAGGGCCTGAGCTGTGCACGAGCGAGATACTGGAAATGAGACCAGTAACGAGGATTCGGTCCAGTAATACTGCTGAGCACTGATGCAACTTGTTGATTTATTTGTGGAATATTCTGTTGATAGTCTGTTTGTTAAAAAAACTCCCTGAGAATTAAACCTGAGGATCATTTTTAACCCATTTTGTTGACTTTTCATTCCCTTTTTTACCTGGTATGATAACCTGCCAGGCATAGGCTCTGTTCATAGGTCAGCTTGTAAAGGGGAAAAGGTTTTGAAGGTAAATAGAAGGGGCAGGAAATGATTTGGGGATAGGGATCAACAAGAAGACCATCTTTCTCTGGAAGAGGCAGAGATGAAATCCCAGGAAAGGTGAAGAAGTTTGCCTGAGGTCCCCCATGAGGTCAGTGATGAAGCTAGTTTCTGAAACTCTCATCGGTCCTTTAACTAAGATGTCTTCCTTTACTGGAAGTCCAGAAACCTTTTTGGTTTTATCCACCAGTGAGTGAACCGTCTTCTTTTGTGGCTCTGTTTTCCCAGAGCTTTTACCTCAGAAGACCCTGCCATCTTGAACAATTTCCCTGTGTAATGCTTGCTTCATTGCTGTTTCATTTCACTAACTTTCACTTGAAAATCAGATATTTCCCTATCTTTTCTTTTTACTTCCTTATACAGCTTTTCCCTGTTGCTGCAGCTCATTAAATCCTGCAGCTGCGTGTTATTTAACATCATAAAGTGGTTAGAGATATCATTCATATAAAAGGATACAAAATGAATGTGCATTGTAATTCTAGTCTCGAGGTAGCAAACTTCTTTGTGGAGTTGTGACTTAACTTATGGCTTTGTAAAAGCTTTTACTTGCCTTTATTTAGCTCTTTTCTGAATCTTAATTATTTGTGTGTAGGTAAATATATTTATAATGCAGTTATTAAGTAATCTGTATAATTATGTACATTAATCTAGGTATGAAGCGTGTTGGAAACGTCAGTTCTTTCTCCTGCCCTGAGCTCAGCACAGGCAGGTGCTGAGCTGCACTGCTGCCCGCTGGCACCGTGCCCCGTGTGTGCCCTGACCTGTGGTCACAGGGTTCCTGTTCTGCTGAAAACTCGTGCAAATAAAGCACCAAACCCTCTGGCAAGGCAGGTCTGCAGGTGCCAGGGGCCAGCCTCCCAGGAAGAGGAGAAGGTGGCAAAGCTTTGCTTTTCAGTTATTTGGTAATGAGGATCTCGCTGGCGTTTGGCACAGGGATTTGTCGCAGCCGTGGCAGCTCTGATGTATTGGATTGGTGTTCATGGCTTGTGGGTGGAATGTAGCTGGCTCTCACCTCTGCTTTCTTCTTTCTTGTTTTTTCAAAGCAGTTTCCCTAGAATTTCTGTGCCTACCTTTTCAGTTCTGGAGGTCATGTATTTCCTCTCCAGGAACATGGTGAGACTTGATGGGTGTCAATCACACAGGAAGCCAGGGCTGATAGGATCTGCTCTGCCTGTATCTGATTTTCTGGATGGTTTTGTGTGTGTGTGGTTTGTTGTTGTGTGGGCTTTTCTGTTTGTTTGTTGTTTTTAAATCCAAGTGCTCATTTTGGGGCCTAATTGCCATTGTTTCTGTGTGCGTTCTGGATGTGTGTCAGGGAGTTTGGTAGCTCTGCAGAGCCCTTCGGAGCGCGGGAGTGCTCCTGTCTGCAGCGCAGGGAGGCACAGGGATAGCCAGGCTTGCAGTGTGCCCTGTTCCCAGGGAGCTGCAGCTTTCCTGGCTCCTGGCAGGATGGCAAACCCTGGGCTGCCTCCCGTGCTGCTCCCCCCGTGGGCGCTGGCCGTGTTTGCAGAGCGCTGCACGAGCCCGTGTGCGTTCCCAAGGCAGTGGAAGCTGGGGGTGCCAGGAGTGTGTCCCACGGGGCTCTGCCCCGCTGGCACTGCCGTGGAGCATGTGCCTGCCTGTGTCTCCACGGGGCTGGTGTGCGGCTCCTGGCCTGACGTCCTTAGCCGTGGGGTGTGGGACATGGATCTCCCTCCCCAGCTCTGCCGCGTGCGTGCGAATGCCAGGCCGTGGCTGTGCCTTGCAGAGTGGCGGTAGGATGCCTTTAGGACTGTCCTTGTGCCTTGCAGAACATCTAGTGATGCCTTTCACATACTCCCTTGAATAATCATTAAAAGCATTTCCCCCCTTTTTTTTTTCCGCTCTCTTTTTTTAAGCATCCTGGCCAGAGCAAATAGGATAAGGAATTAGAGCAAGCTGAGGCTGGTATAATATACTAAACCATGACTCTAACAGCAATTAACGCAAAGGAATGAACATTTACAGTGCCCTGCAGTTATCCTTAGTGCTCAGTGGTAAACTGAAATAAGCCTGGTGTCTATGGGCTCGCTAGACTAACTGCCATTTTTATTACATTACATGGATTTTTGCTCATTTTTCCTTCCATTTTCAGGCTTCTCTCAGGCTACCTTCCTTCCCCTTAATAGTGACCCCAAAAGAGGAGTGTTACACTTAGTGCGGCTGATGTTTGACACAGTGGAAGGTGTGGAGTCTCCCTTGCTGGAGATATTCCAGAACTGTCTGGCTGCAGTCCTGTGCTCTGTGCTCTGGGATGGCCCTGGCCAAGCCGGGAGGTGGCACCAGGCGAGCCCGTGTGGTCCCTTCCAGCCTGACCTGTTCTGGGATTCCGTGATTCTGTCCCATTGAAAAGGTACTGGTTGTACCCTGCTGCTCCCACACGCTTTGCCTTGGGCTCTTGTACTTGTAGCAAGTTTGGGGCAGAAACTGAACAAAGAAGAGCTCTCTGGGGAGGTTGTTTTGGTGGTGGACACATGGCACAGCCACGAGCTGTTAGTGCTTCCCAAATCGAGGTTACCACGTCTTCACCACTTTGTGGTGAGGAGAGAGACCCTGAGCTATAGCAACTTGCTGCACGAGTATAATATTGGTGTATGGAGAACATCTGTGCGAAATACATGCTTTGGGCAAGAAAAAGAATGTGTAATGTAAGAAAATACTGTTACTTGATACAGTTTTTGCTTGGAGGCTACAGTCAACACATGCTGTAATACTTCTCGCTCGTGTGACACAGTAGCAGCAAGACACTTCAGATTTATTACTTTTGGTTTCTCTTTAAAGAAATCCTGAATCTGGAATCAGAAGAATGCTTTTTTTTCTCTTGAGCTACAGAAGGGAAAATGTTTCAAAATGTCATAAATCAAAATTATATTAAAGGCCAACAAACCAGATGAAAACTCTTTTGGAAGATTGTATATAATGTTTGGCAGAAGAGACTAATGCGCTGTGGTTTTTGGCTGAATTTAGAAATGTGAAATACTCTAGGGTCCATCTCCTTGAAATGAGCTATTTTTATGTATTTTATCCGTCTATATATTAAAACAAGACCAGAGGTGGTTGTGTGTGTATAATGTAAGTATTAGCGTGTGTGATTTATGTTAAGTATATTTAATGCATTGCATAAATTCAATTACACTTTGATACAGAACGTTCAATTACAAAATGATTTCTGCAGTGCAAACGCTCACTAGATACCTCGATCATAGCCAACACATCCTGTATCCTTGCCTGACTGCAGGGCTGGCAATACATCATTTTTTATGTAGACTCGTTTCTCTCAGATCCATATATTTGCAGACTTTACAGCAGGTGTGTTCTGTGTGTGTGTGCTCTCTTTTTCTGGTAACTCAGAGGTGCGCCAGGGACTCGAGGGAAGCTGTGGCCGAGGTTCACCTCGTGCTGTGGAGCAGCCGGATGGAAGCATTCAGCTCTGGTGGGTCTGAATGAGTTGGCTTTGTGTGTACTTGCTCTTCAGTAAACTTTTTATGACATGTTCCTTCCCCTTTTAATGCGTTTTCAAGTGCAGTTCTGTGGTTGTGCTCGGTGTAACCGAGTTGCAGAGCGGAGGACGTGGTGTGGGACGATCAGTTAAAGCCGCCGCTTCCTCCTCCGCTGCTTGGCCTTCTGCCGCCAGTTTCGAGGATGTTTCTGGCGTTTCAAGCGAGGACAGTCACCCTCGAGACTGTGCTAGCTGACTTTTAATCTAGGGAGGCTGTTTCAAGTCAAAAGTTTCTACAGCCCGTTCTCCTGCTGGGAATCTGATCCTGCCCCTGCCCCGTGATACATGTACTGCATGGCTGGGTTCCCTTTTTCTCCCTGAATTGGGACTGCAGTTTTTCAGGGATGAGCTTTAGATCCTCGCTCCCTGGTCACGTCAGTGATGCTGTGTGGCACAGTTTGCACTCCTAAACACAACTGCACGCTTAGGGCTCAGGTCATCTTGCAGAGATCTACAAATTCCCAGTAGTAAAAGGATGTCTTTTCGTGTAGAATTTCCTGTAAGCCCCACGTAGGTACCAGGAGGCTGCTGTAAGGTCTCCCTGAAAATAGCAGAGCCTTCTCGTAAACCTCTTAGAGTCAGATGCGATCAGGATGGTTGATAGAGGCGGAGCAAGGGCTGAGCCCTTCCCAGGGTGCTCTGAGTGGTAAAAAGCAACACAAACCCTCCAGCTCTTCACATCTTCTCCCTTCCTGCTGCAGCTCTTCCCTCGGTGTGGCGATGCTCATAATGCTCCCGAGTTTTGCTGTTTGCAGTGGGGACGTAACAACTCAAAGCTACATGTAAACAGCTTTGTTGGCTACTTTTCCTCTCCTTGCTTATATTGTACACCTTAAATGTGCTATTTCTTTTGGCATAATGGCAAAATCGCTGCTTATGGGAACCGCAGTAGATAATACAAAAAGCTCTTTGAAAAGAGCTTTATCAGAGTACAAAGTACTTGGAATTGAAAGCCCCTAGAGGGTTGCTTTATTTTCCCCCCTTCATTCAAACTTGTAGTGGTGCAGGATCGAGATACATCATGCCCTATTTTCAGCTGATTTGCATGTTAGAGAGAACGGAGTAATTGGTGTTTAACCAGAACAAAAGAGGATCTGTTTGCTAAAAGAAAAAGAATTCTTGAAGTAGACCCTAATACATATACTGCCTTTGTCTCTCCTCTCATTAAGAATTGAATAGGATGGCCTAGTAATTAGAATGTGGAAGGCATTGCTTTGGTGTTGATGCTTTTTGAGCTAATTGGTTTGAAAATTATATTTGATGTAGCTCTAAGGGATGTTGGCACAACACCTTCTTGGGACAGGGACATCCTGTACTCCCATTTTGCTGCAGAAATGGGCACTGTGAGGGCAGGGTTTTGTCTTCTGGTTTGGTTTTTTAAAATTTTATTTATTAGACCCATATTTGCCTTCCCAGCTGAACACACAGGATGCATTGTCACATGTAAATAATTCTTCTCTCGCTGGTATGAAAACCTTGAAATGACCTTGGAAAGAGCTTGGCCCTCTTTTCCCAAATAAGTGCGTAGTTCAGTCTTTACTAAAGGAGAGATTTGAGCTAAACTGGGTTTGGATTTCTGCCCTTCTGCATTCTTGGAAAGGTTTTGTTGTTGTTACTTGTTTGGTTGGCTTTTTGTTTCATTTTTGTTTTGACAAAAAGATTAAAACAAATGTTGTTCTTGAGCAAAGTGAAATAAGACAGGTCCGGAGTTGTGCAGGAGGCTGTCTTTGGTCAATGTTCGTTCTCATCTTCCGCCCCATCTCTGGTGGTGACAACGTTGGGGAGGGATGGTGGTTGCCTCCATAGATCCTTCCTTTGGATCCTGAAATTGAGTTGCTTTAGTGTGAAAACCTGAAAAGTCAGAAACATTCTTGGTATCTCTTTGAGTTGCAAGAGGGAGCCTTGCTTTGGACAAGCCTTTTGAATGGCATCCCCTGGGCAGGCAGTGGATTTGGGATGGGTTGGAGGTGCCAGGGAATTCAGAGGAGGAAGGTGCATTTCTTAGACTGGGAGATACATTTAACAGTGAAGATTCAGCTGAAGAGAACTTAAGGGTGTTTTATTTGCTAATGCTGTTGTTCTGTGGAACAAATTGAAGTCTCAAGCCTGTTGTTGGTTCTCTGCAGAGCCCTATGCAATCATCTTAATAAAGCATTGCACTGTGGAGGAGTCATTGTGTTACGAGGATGAAATGAACTTCTAAAATTTCCCCCAAGGTTTCAGTGATAAAAAGAACAGTTTTAGAAATGACTTTAGGTTCTGGGGAGTATGTATTTAGCAGTGTATTCGTAACTTAAATGGATTCAGTCTTGCAATGAGCAGCAGTTTGTTTGCTTTGCTTTCCAGGGGTGTCTTTTCTCCCTTCTCATGGTGGGTGGGCACGTGCCTGCCCTTCCTCAGTGGTTTTGTTTGGCTGCTCACCAGGGTGTGTGAATCAGTGTCGAGTTTGGTTCTGCTTTAAGATCTGTGTGTTTATTGTACTGCAGCTTCAATGCCCTTTGGTGTCGTAAGGCTTTAGCTTTGGATAGTGTGGGTATCTGAATGTCGTAGATACCTTATCTTTAGATATCAGTAAGTGACACTAAACAGTGTAAAACCCAGGGTGAGTGAGGCCTGATGGCCACAGTGTCCCAGTGGGGCCCAGTGCTGGCCCCTGCCCAGGGGTGGGACTCATCTGTTAGGATGATTTTCCTAACCCAGACTCAAAGATGCTGGATGCTGCTGAGCACCCGCCCCTGCTCCCTCCCATCTGTGCATTGATATCTTCAACAAACTTGCATTTTTTTCCCTTCCCGCATTCTCCATGTTTAAGAGTGGCCCCGAAAGGCAAAGGTTTAAAAGGGGTTAAATAAACTGAAAAACCTGCAGTGTATTTCCGCTCAGAGTCGAAACAAGATGTTGTGGATTGACTCAAAATGAAATTTTTCTTTTTTTTTTTTTTCCTTTTAAGTTTTGCCAACAAAACGAAAACATGTTTGTTTAATCATAGGCAAATTCATCCTTCTGGTTTTTTGGTTCTGTTTTGTTTTCAGTTTAGCCAGCAAATTGAGAAATGAAACTGTTCTGCCAGCACTGCTTCCAGTTCAGATTGCTCTAAGGAAGCCGGGTGAATCTCCCCCTTGCACACTTTATCTAGGAACCATCAGAATTTCGCTGATTAATACCTTGGAAATTATAAATTAACCATATGGAACTACTTCAGTTTAAGTAACTTGTATGTTCTGGTGAGAGCTAATCCCCTTAAAGCGTGGTTTTAATGACCAGTTTGTTTTCACCTGAGGTCATTAATGCTCTAAAACCAGCTGTTAACTGCACCAAAGAGGTTTTTCCTGCCCAGGGAGGAGTGCTGCTGGGCACCCCCTTTAATGGTCTAATAATGCTTTATTTCTGCCCTACCTTCCGGACATACTGGCTGTTTTTAATGGCTCTGTTGGAAAAAACCTGTTTATTTTCTGTCTGCGAAGGACTGATCCTGCAGCCAGCTGGGGGAGCGGTGTGGGGGATGCAGGGCACTGGGGCAGGAGTGTGAGCGTGTAAAAAGTGGAAGTATGAGCCTGCAAAGCCATTGCTTTGGGCTCAGGGCACGTGGGGAGGGAAGGGGTGCACAGCCCACTGCTTGCTCCCGTGGCTCTGCCAGACTGGGAGTCATAATGTCGTTAGGAATATTAAAACTTCAGACAATGGGATGTAGTAATTCTCCTGCTCCTTCTGCTTAATTTTTGTGCTAATTTATTGCTCCTCTCTGTTCCTACTTCTGTCACCTAAATGCGAATGCCCTGGCAGCCTGTTTTATGGATAACACTTAAAAAATAATGGTGCAATAATGAGTGGTGAATTGCAGCAGAGATCCTGCTGAAGTGCCTGCAATATCCGCATTAATTCCAAATGAATTAATTGCAGTTAATACTATTGTATTTAAAACCTGTCAGAAGCCATAACAATGATTAGGGTGTAAGAGTAAAATGTTATTTCAGAGCAGCATCAACATGTTTTAAAATAGCAGTAGATGGTATTAAAGTGTGTCTGACCTAATGGCCATCATCATCATCAGCTTTTGTGTGGAGCCAGTCAGAACAGATGAATCAGAGGCATCTGAGGAATGAGGGGCCCTAAATCCATTAATTTTTCCCCTTCACTGGGAGCAAACAGCTTCTTTGCCCCAGTGCTTGTAGGTAAGAGCAGAGGTAGGATGAAGGAGGGGTTTTATCTGTCAGGGCTGTGGATCCCGTTGATCTCTGCTGCTGAACCTCATCTGTCACCAGTGGCTGGTTCCAGGGGAAGGTGGGAACAGGCTGTGTGTAGCTGTGAGAGAGGTGTTTCTCTAATGTTTATTTCCAGTCCTTCAGAACAAGCTGGTGCTGTGGCAAGTAGATTTATTATTCAGTAGTTAGTACTTGTAAAGTAAAAGCATCCCAGAGCCTTTCACTTGAGTCCTTGGTGATGCCCTGAGCATCCCCAGCAGATCTGGGAGCTTTCCCCTGGAGAAGGTGTCTTTGCTGAGAGGTAAAAGGGGTGGTTGGTACCTGAGTGAGCCACTTCTCCATGGGATGAGCTGACACTGCTGGCTGAAATGACAGAGCCTGCTGGGCTTCTGGGGGGAGTTGCTGAGACTTCTTGGCAGCAAATCCCACCACTCCTCATGTGGGAGGGGTTGAGGTGCTCTGGCTCCCAGGAATGAGACAGAAAAAGCCTGTCTCGGTGCAGGCTGGGAGCTGTGTGAAGGTGCTGAGAAGTTACCAGCGCTTGGTGATTCACCCTGCCGGGTGGGTGACAGGGTGGGTGACAGCAGGACGTGGGCTCTGCCCCCACCCCAGCCAGGCCCCGTGGCCCAGTTTGAGCACGCCAGGAGCTGGGAAGGTGCCTCACACAGATGGAGCTGCAGGGAGGATGTGCAGGGGCTGCTGCATCGCCTTCCTGTGACCTGTTCCAGGAGCTGGTGGTGGTGTCACCGCAGTGGGAACCTCCTGTCACTGTGCCCCACCAGGACTGCCCCGCTGGCCTGGGAGCTGTGTGTCCTCATCCCTGATGAAATCCCTCCCCATCTATGTCTTGTGGGGGATCCGGGGCCTTGAAGTTGGGTGGTTTGGGCAGTTAAGGTCAGAAAATAAGTCTTTTAAGGTGAGGTGAGTGTGAATGGAGCTTTATTTAGAGCTTCCACTGGCCTAGACCCAGGCCGTGGTGGGGGCAGAGGGACAGGAGTGCAGCCGTGGGCTCCTGGAGAGGCAGAGTGCAAGTGGGCAGAACCCAGCTCTGCTTCACAGTCCCCTGTTCTGCCATCACACAGGCTCCATGTCCTGACACCTGGCCTGCAGAAACAGGCAGAAACTTCTTTCAGTTTAACCACTTGTATTTGTATTTTAGTTCTTAGTGTCTGGCTTTGAGGAGCTCTACACCTGCGGTTTGTCTGCTGATAGTGGAAAGCACAGAATATAGTCTGGCAGATGAAGACAGCTGCATTCTGCTCATCTCAACCATGGGTTCTGCTTGACGATTTGTAGATACAGTTTCCATCTGACACAAAGGCAGGGACTAATTCTGGCATGTGTGGGACTGATAAGATTTCAGACCAGATCTTTCTTCAGAAAAAAAAGAAAAAAAAAAAAAGAAGAAAAACCCCTTGATGCGTTACATAGTGCAATAATCAGTTTCCAGGTTCTTTAATTAGATCTGTGCTTTAGCTGATTTAGCTGCGTGTCTCAATACACAAATGATTTATAAAGAAAAAAAAAGTATGTGTTAATCTTGAGTGAGTGATACTCTCTGCACTGTTTGTATTACATATCCTACAGCATTCAGTCTTTCTTTAACATGGAATTGGACTTAACTTCTTAAAAGAAATTACAGAGCTTTACAGTTGTATTGTTAACAGCTTTTTATTGATGTAGGTTTGTAGGTATGTTTATGTTTATATGTAAATGTAATTATTTAGTGAGGATTAGCAGTTAGCCAGCGAGGCCCTCTCTTTCCATTTTGTGTGTTACTAGTCATTTGCAAATTCATTTCAGTGTAGGTCAGAAATTATGGTTGCTATTATATTTAATGCATGAACTGTCCTGGGTTCAGCATTTCCTTGGACAGCCCTTCTGCTGCAAATCCTACCTGATTTCCTTCAAAAGCAGCAGAGAGTTCATCAGAGTCTCTCCTGTTCTTAATCCACCCCTCTATGGCATTTTGGAAGCCCCTTGCTGGTGGTGAAATCTGGGCTGTGGAACCTGTTGAAGCCGTAGCTCAGTGTCTGTTGAGTGGACGCACTGGTGGTGGGGAGGTTTGGAACGGCAGCAGAGCGCGGGCGCTGGGCAGCGCGGTGCGGGGGCTGCGGGGGCAGGCTGGGGGTGACTCTGATCAGAGAGCCCGAAAAAGCTCTCTGTGTGCAGCTCACCTTCAGCCTGTGCCGGTGCCGCTCCTGGCCTTGGTCCACGGGCTGCTCCAGGAATGAGCAGAACGATTCTGCTTCCTCCCTTCTCTCTTCTCTGTAGCTAGAACAGAATTTGGGGCCTGAGGGTATCCTGGCTCCCTCTTGTAATTGCATCATTCCCACTATTAACTAAAGAGAGCAGATTCTTTTTTTAATAAAAGCTTCCTCATATGCGTTCTTGAGTGTTGTTTTAGTTTGCAACTCCTCACGTTGGAATGCATCCAGACGCCGAGTCCTTATGTTTCCTCCACGTCCCCAAACTCTCTTCTGGGTAATTTGCATTTCAGCACTGCTCAGTTGTACTTTGCTCAGTTCAAGGGAGGGAAGGGCCGGCGGTAGCATATGCTGATTTGCATATGCTAATTGTAACATGGATGCTTTGCTTCCTTCTGGCAACCAGACCAGGATATTTTTGTTGTAATATCCTGTTGGTTTCAGGTGAGAGGTAAATCAGAGCTTGTTCTGCTTGATTTACCACCATAGTCTTGATTTGAGGTTTGGTGGTAAAGGTCTGAGATGCTTGGAGGATGCGATCAAAAATCAGGGAGCTGAAGGGTGTGACTTAAGAGTTGTTGCAAAAACTTAGGAAAACAAACTTTGTGGTTCACTAACAGGGAATAATAAAGGAAGGGAAGAAGCACTACAGGGCACTGCTGGGTAGCAGCATGACGTGTCATTTGATGCTTCAGCCTTCAGCAAACCCTTCGTCCGCAGCGCTCTGCTGCACAGGGTCAGATTCCACAGGCTTGGTGTGGTGAAAAGGGGCGAGTTCCCAGGTATCAGATCGTGCTCATTCGTCTTCTGTCTTTTTTAACAAAATCAAGATGGGAAGGAGAAAGATCTTGGGAGGGGAGATGAATAAATTCCATCCTGCTCTTTGCCAGCTACTTGTTGGGAGACAGTGGAGTCCTGTCTAAACTTCAGAGGGTTTTGGGTCATTTTTGCAGTGGAGCTGCATTGATGCGACTGAATCTTGTCGTGGGCCAGCGTGCATAAAAAAGCCCCCATGTGAGCAGGGGAACCCACCCAGGCACTGTCCAGGCAGGACCAGCATAAAGCTTTTAGCAGCAGTTCCGGAGGGCTCTGGGAGCTGGTGAGGTTGAGACCTGCCCGATGAGCCAGCCCAGGTATGAGCTCTCTGCTTCGTGGGTGTGTTAGATGTGAACGGCTCCAAAGCCTCCCCTGAAAAAGTGTTCCCTGATTAGCTTTGAATTTGGGATTTCCCTTGTAGAGCTCGTGGGGTGTCGGGGAGAGCTGGAAATTGCCACAGAATATAGCAGAAATACACACAAAATATGGCAGAAAAGGCTGTGCATGTCACTCATAATTGCCCTGTTACTCTCAGCAAACAAACTGGCTGCGGTGCTGGCTGGATTCACATTCAGGATCCTCAGAGCAGCAAAAAGGTTTTGTGTGCTCTGACTCACGAAGCTGATTTTAAAGAAAATGGGCATTTTTAAAATCCTATTTTCCTTCCATTTTCAACCTCCTTTGATGAAGACACTTGAAACACCTTTTTAACTCTACGTTTTAAATGCTTTTTTATAGCCATGAAATATACCCTTGTGTGGTTTTCAGGTCTTTTTAATTTTTAAAAGCTCTCCTTATTGCTGCTGCATAAGGAGAAATTTTTAGATTATGGGGAGAAGCAAATGTGACATTCTGTTCCGTATTAAAAGTTAATTTAGGGCAGAACTGCAGACCAAGAAAAGCATCTTTTCTTTTCCTATACCTCCTTGTAATGTAATTGACCCCTAATACCTCTGCAAGATCTGGCAATCAGACAGAGGGAACCAACTGCCCAGGGGCACAGTGTGAACACAGCGGGAGGAATTTGCCCAACTGGAATCAAACTTGTGATATTTGAGGGTTTTACAGCATGTTACAGCATGTTTTTTCTAAAGCAGAGCTGGTGGTGAGGTTTGGGCAGCAGCGAGGGGATGTAGGTTACTTGGGAGGGCAGAGCAGGAAGGTGTCAGGTCCAGACGGGTGAGTTCGGCTCCAGCCCAGATCCAGGTTCCAGATCTGGCCCCGGTGAGTCTTGATGCAGATGGGCACCAGGCTGTGAGGACCTGGGAAAGCTGCAGGCCCTGGATGCAGAGCGTGATCGTGGTTCCTGGGAGCTGTAGCAAGCTGCCGTGCCCGGCGCCGCGGGCTGCCCTGGGCTGTGGTGTGCAGGGCACAGCTCGGTGCCCGGTGCGAGCCCGCAGTTGGTTTGTGTACGGGGATGCCTCGGTCCCGGGCTGGCTTTGGGCACAGCAGATTATTAACGATGACAAGTTAATTCAGATTGTGGTCATGGAAACAAGGTTTCCCCAGGACAGCTCTTGTCATGGCTGCGATTGATAAAAGCCTTTGATAGGTTCTCCTCTTGAGAGAAGAGATTTGTGTAAACATACAGGTGGGAGAGATCCAGGTGGTTCACAGACTTGTAGAAGACAAAATACAACTTTATGTGAAGCAGAGCCTCTCTCAAGTATTTTTCAAGCCTGAGGCAGCCACTGGCATCCTCCATCCCTCTGAGCCCAGGGATGGAGGGGCAGCATGGCCACGTCCCTGGCACTGAATCAGCTGAGTGTTCCTCACCAGAGGTAGCAACTGGAGGGTTGCTACTGAGACTTAATTATGCAACTGTAATTTTCTATAAAATGCATCATAAAACCTATTCATGCCTTATATTGGCATGGAGGAGTTACTCCAGCCTCGCTGGCTGTAGAATGCCCACTTTAGGAAATTGCCTAAATCTGTATTTTTCTTGGAGCAGTGCTAGTCAGCCCCACAGGTTGCTAATAAATATTTCATAACCTTCTATGAAGGATTGTGAAAATAATTTGAATATCTAAATGACTGGCTCTCCTTGGCCTAAGCAGAGCCCAGAAGCAGGCTCTAGTTCATTTCTCTGACCTCTCTTGGCGTGCCATCAGAATGCCCAAAATTGTAGCCCCTACATAAACACTGTCTTGTTCTTACTGGCTTTGAATTTCTTTTGCCATTAAATCTGATTTATTTTTTTTTTTTTAGCTCTAGTGGGTAAAATACATTTTTGTACTTCCATACCACTTAAGAGTGAAGGATTTAAAAATATCTCACATGCATTGATTTAGCACAAACTCCTTCATCAGGGTTGAGGAACTGCTTTTCACTATTTCACAGTAAGAAGGGTGGGAGGAGAACCCGTTTCCACCTGCCTCAATCCTTGCAGTTTTTATCTGTCCCACACGACAAAAAAGAGATTAGAAGGAGAAGAGAGAGAGGCTGACGCAGCAGTCATCGTAGCTGAGAAAGTGGGCATACATACCACAGATTTCCTACAATTTTAAATTTTTTTTGGTGAACCTTCACCAATCAAATACACATAAATGATGTTTCACCCCTGGAAAAGGCGGTGCCCTGAGGAGTGCCTGACACTGCTGTGCACAGGGCTGCCTGGACCCCCAGGGCAGAGCGGGTGCAGGAGGGAGCCGTGTGTTCGCAGGCCTGGGGAGGAGGATGTTTGGGGTGGCCGTGCCGGGATCGCTTGGGAGCTCTGGCCCTACGTGGGTGAGGCACTGCCTGAGGTGCTGGGGGGGATCTGGCAGCCTGGCTCCTCTTCACACTGGGGTTACAGCAGCAAGTTGGATGCTTGATGATATTTGTAGGCTTTTAGGGCTCTTCACTCTGCTAATTTGACATTATTGAAGTTCTATTTCCCCAACTGTGCTGTGGGCTAAAGCGAGAATGACAGCTTGCTCGTTATTTGTGTGTGCAATATTTATGTATGTAAATGACTGGTGTGTTTGCCTTTATCCCTCCATATAAATACAAGAGATGTATACAAATATAATGAGGAGGTACAGGAAGCTCATTTTGTTTAAGCAAAACGTGGCGCATTAAGCCGTCATGCCCTGACACTTGTTCCGTGCTGGAAGACAAAAAGGGAAGCGTCTGGCTTTTGTTGGGAGACATGAAAGTTGCTGCTGCTTTCCATGTTGGGTATTATGGCTTCAGCACGCCAGAATCATTGGGGTTTTTATTACTATTATTTTTCCTTTTGGTGAAGACTGAGAAAAGACAAAGACTAAAAATAAAACCCATAATTTTTGATACAACTGTGGAAACATGGTTAGTTCTAACACAGCAGGTGGCTAAGGGACTCGATCGGCAGAAACCAGCAGTGCTTTCAGTGCAATCAAAGTTAAGTGCAGAAATTTAATTAAATGGTAGCAAGGCTGGCAGAAACTTTGTAAAGCAGCAGTGCATTGTCAAATCTAACAATTATTCCAAGGAACACAATCCACAGATGGCGTCTAATTGATAAATTAAGGTTCTGGTGCCTGATTCCGCTTACACTTAAAGGTTCTCTTTTCTTAAACAAAACCTTAAAATTTTAAGGCTGCATCACTGTTCTGAAAACATAACAAGCTGGGCTGGGTTTTTTGGCTTGAGAAACGCAGGCTTTGTGTTAAATGGAGAAGGCGTTTGGCTTCTATTTTCCTTGTCTGACTTCCATTCCAGGGAAGACGTGGGGTGTTGCTGGTCAGGTGCTTACCTGGAATCTCAGGTATTTAGACCTCCCGTAGCTACTGGGGCAGGTAGTCACATAATCTCTGAGAGCTTTTACAAGCTTTTCCCTTTGCCTGTCTGCCCTGTGAAGCTGTCTGTCGACTTTTGGGCATCATTATCAGCAAATGCAAACCACTCAGAGCTCCACACCGTGCCTGACAAGTCCTTTCCAGTGCTAGGCTGGTGACCCTGGAGGACCAGGCCTGGAAGGAAGTGGCTCACATCTCATTGCTGGGGTCACATTTCACATCCTTTTGGAAGGGATTCTCGGCTGCTTTTCTGTTTCCCCATCGCCTGGGTGCTGGTGAGAGCTCCCAGCGCTTTGTGTTGGCGTGAGGGGACCCAGAGTGTATCTGCCAGGTCCTGCAGCAGCCCAAGAACAGCTCCAGGTGATGTCCTGGATGCCTGTAGAGTTTAGTAAAACGAACAAACAGGCTTTATTTTCCCTCTTTCTGAACTGCAGATACATCAGGGATATTTTGTCTCTGTGTGTTTTTGATTTCCATGTGTAAATACAGTTCACTTCCCAGGGTTTAGCATAGCACTTCAGAGAAGGGGCAGGAAAGATTGAATCCACCTCTTCAAACACACTTGGCATGTTGTCCTCTAATGCTGGAGAGGGTCTTTCCCCCTAAGCTAGTGGCACTTTCCCTCCCAGAATAGTGTTTTGAACAAGGATGGGAGCTGAAAGGGCATCAGAGCGTATAATAGCTGTGTGGAGTATGGAGATATACACACACCTGTGTGCACAATACGTGTTTGTCCCTTGCTGAAAAAGGAAGAAAATTGTTGGCCTTCCAATTCAGTATTTTCTTCTTTATTTAAGCAATTTTAGAAGATGGATGCAAGAGGGAAATGATCGTTTCATTGTATTTGTCGCAAACCCAGGGCACAGATGCCCTAATTGCTCTTGTGAGGGTTTTATGTGTGTTTTTTTGGCATTGCCCTTGTGGTAGTAAATTCTCCATTAGCTGGATTCTCTGTGATAGAGCTGAGGCCGTTCTGAAATGGAGCTGAATCAGTGCTTGTTATTTTTGGTTACTAACAGTATACTTGAATTCAGGAACTCGCCCGCTCCCTTCCCCCTTTCTCCCCTCCTGTGCCTAAATATATCCCACCAGTCAATCAGCACTGGCAGGCATCAATGCTATGGCTGTCAGATCGAGTTAGCTGTGGAGAGCCAGAGCTACTGGCTTGGGTTTTTGGGCTTGAAAACGTATTCAAATAGTGGCATTGTCATTTGACTTGCAAATAAGTGTAGTCTGGTAATGGGGCCCTTGTATGGAAAGAATGATGCAGCACTTCAGACAAATCTATGTCTTCTTCCCATGAAGCAGATTAGCAGTAATACAATCCACGCTGGTGTTTATGGCTGCACGCTCAGTGAACACAGACATTTCTGAATTTTCATTAATGGTGGATTTGTAGTTTTTAACGGAACAAAGAAAAAACACTGGAAATCAAAGAAATGCTAATGCCTTCCTGAGAAACTTAGACAACGTTTGGTTTAGAGGCAGATCTGCTCTGGTTGGCATTTTCCCTCGTAATTCTTCTCCCCTTATCTGGGCTTGTTGGGTGGTTGGTTGCTGGAGAGCAACACTTAAGTGAACACATTATCTTTGTTGCTGCTCCTTCCCAAAGCGAAGGGACTGGCCTCTGGTGACGGCATAGCGATTGCCACAGCAACCAGGCAGGATGTCACAGATTCAGAAGTGTGATTTTACATTCAGAACAGCAGCAGGAGCAGATGGATATTGGAAACAAAATCCCCACCCCCTCCCTTTGCCTCCTTGCACTCTTTCCGAGAGCAATAACAGCCCCTCTCAGCACGGCTCTTTGTGGATCTTCCTGCGTGTCTTCCCTGGGTTGTTGGTGCTGTGCACTGGGAGCAGGGAGCGCTGGGGCACAGCGTGGGCCCCGTGCTGGTGGCAGCCCTGCCCTGGCACTGTCGGGGCACGGTGTCACTGTGCCTGTTCGTGACTTTGGGACCCACGGAGGGAGAGCGAGAGCGCGCTTGGGAACTTGGGCTCGGGCTTAGCTTGGATGTTGTTTCATTAACTTTGGTAGTGGCTTTATTCTTTTAATCCTGAACTTAGCAGAATGAGCAAACCAACCCTCGCCGTGGGTAGTCAGACACATTTGGGAGCCATCGTGCACAGAAGTTGATCGTAACACCCACCCACCGTGTGGGCAACAGCCTCAGGAACATATGCTCAGTCTGTTTTCCCAAAAAAGACAGTATTGGAAACAGATGCAGGAAGGGTTTTGCACTCAGTAAAATTTGAGGTCAGGGCCTCTGGTTTGAAGCACAGGGCTCTTGTTCAGCATCCCAGCTGAGACTCTCTGGGCAGGCTGCAGAGTCACTGTGGGGTGGGCACACACCAAATTCAGAGGGTGCAGGAGAACCCCGAACTCACTGGTCCCTTGTCACCATACCTCTGTCACTTCCCTGTGAGCCTGCCTGATCTCCTGGTACTGCAGTTCGAGTCCCTGGGTTCTGGTGAGTGTGGCAGAGCCTTGCAGGTGTCCAGGGGGTGCCTCTGGATGTCCCCTCGGGCCAGGCCGGGTGAATCTGATCTTTTCCTGACTCTGTGTTTCCCTGAGCAGACCCTCCTGTCACACTCACACTTCGCAAACACTTTGGACTCCTGTGTGCTACGGCCACTTCGGTGCTGGCTCGAGAACGAAACGAAACTCTGGGAGCCCTGGAGTACAGATGACTTGCCCCCACACCTGGCCAGGAAACAAGGAAAGACTCCTTGTTCTGGTGAAAATTGTACGCTCTGGTCTGGTGGGCTGAGGCACTCTGAAATTATGATCAAGTTTAAAGTTTCAAAGGAGTTAGGTATCAAATTTGCACTGACTTGGATTTCACTAAGAGCAGAGTATCTATTTTTGTCTTGCAGCAGTAGGGTTGCAGACCAAGATCCCCTTGTATTTTTATTTTATTTGACTTTGAAAACACCAGCTGTGATCCTCTATACAGTTACTGGTATGAAGCACATGAAATTTTAATTAGCTTGGGTGAAGGGAAGGGAAGTTCTGGAAATTGATTTAATATATAAATGCCCCTCTGCTTTCTTTAGTTTATGTGCTGGAAAGATTGTATTAGAAATTTTCTTATTACAGGGGAGACTTAAATGCATTTTTAGGACTGTCTTGAAATCAAAAAGTGAAGTGCCTCTAAACTATTTAGATGAAAGGTAGTATTGATATTTCACTATTTCAGATAAAAGTGGATTATATCATTATTATTATTTCTGTTATTTTTACTATTAGTATCTTAATGGAACCAGTCAGTGACTGCTGAGAAGTGAACAAAGGAGCATTAGTGCTGCATATCCAGAGTGATCAGACTGTGCTGGTGTCATGGGAGATCACACGAATTTCCCTTGCTCGGGGCTCCCACCTTTGCTTTCTGCCGAGCTGCTGCCCACGTGCTCTCTGTTCACCTGTCTCTCCAGGTCCTAAAAGCCTGCGGGCATTCCTCGCGCTTCAGAGGGAAAACCCCGGGCACGTGATGGCAGCGAGCGGTTGTGTCTCTGCAGGTGACTTTTCCAAAGGCCAGACTTCCCATCTCAGTTCAGACCCTGCTGCTGGCAGTAGGACTTCTCTGCTCACCTGTTCAGAGCTGTTGGCCCTTCCTTCTGCCTCTGTCCCTGCACACAATTTCTGGTTTTCTTCTCTGCATTCTTTTGTGCTTCTTAATGAAACAATGAAAGAGAAAATCCCTCCGAACTCTCCAGGTGGCTCCATAAGAAGTACAGTGACACTGATATTAATACCTGCTCGACCTGGGAGAGGCTCTTGGTGCTGGGAGTGATCTCGGTGCTCCCCCAGTATTTTACAGACATGCACTGAAAAGCGTCTTTATTCAGTTTGACTGTTGCTATTATGTGGCGAGGCATTCAATAAAAGTTGTGATTTATGAGATGTGTGTGGCCGTTGTTGTTTTTTGCTCTGTCATCTATCAGGGAGAGAAAAGCCAGGCCTGATAATTCTTGGCACATAGCTTTTTCAGTTAAGAATGTCAGCTGTCAGGCTGTCAAGAGAAGTTATTTCTCTGGGTTTTTTTTTAAATAGGCAGAGATCCTGCTTCATACTGTGCTGGGTTGATAAGGGAGTGCTTTCTGTACTGCTGAAAAGTGTGTCCCATGGTAAGGCCCTTGGTGTGTGCCCACTTAAACTTCAGTGCTTTGTGTTTTCAGTGTCTGACAGCACTTGATTGCTTAATATACAAATGCATTCACTTTCTTTTTTTGCAGCTTTTATGTGTTTTTTCCCTCCTCTCCCTTTCTCTCTTCCTGAATAGAATGGGTTTTTTTCCCCCTTCTCTGTGACTAGGTATTTAAAAAGTGCTCTTTTGCAAAATATGTGCACATTAGATAATCTGGTGTTGCATAAAAGCTCTTTCATATTTTGGGGGCTTCATGCATGCATAAAACAGGCCTAATTGAAGATAGAGGCTGTTTGTCACGGACGTGAATATGAGGATAGGGGACAGAGGGGAAGAATTATGTTAACTACCAGTGTGATGTGTTTTTTTCTCTTTTCCTTATTAGTTATTTGCAAAAATGTATCAAAAAGTCATTTTGATGCAGTGCACAATAGTATCACAAACTTGTGCTTTGCATCCTAAGTGCCTGGTTAGAGCACAGTTAGAAGCTGAAATCATTCCTCGATTAGTCCCTGGAGTCCTGTATAAGTCTTTAACTCTCAGCGTGTGGTCTGTGATTTAACAGTGGATGAAGAATTGCTGAGCTGCAGCTGTGTGGAGAACCTCAAATTTTCCCATCTGCAGCCCCTCAGCCTCCTCCTTCTCCCCTTCTTCCTGCAGAGGACCCATCAAAACCTTGCCACAGCTGGCAGCATGTTTGCCTTCAGGGCAGAACTTTGGAGCTGGCAAGAGTGGCAGACTCTGGTTCATAACAACAGGTAGCAAATCACTATCAAAAAGAGGCAAGAGAGGTGTCTGGTGGCCATACAGCTCTTGGGTGCTGGGACAGGGTCCTGGCTTGCATCTGGCATCATGTGGCTGCCAGGTACAGCTCGTGGCGACCACCTTGTTTTGGTGAGTCAGTCTCCATGGGAAAGGAAAACATTTCCTATGTGTAATTCAGTCTGGACAGCTCGCTTACATGCTCTGTATCACGTGAAAGCTACGAGGCTGAAGGGGCAGGGTGAAAGGTTTGGTTGTTAACCTGTGGGAGCTGTGTTGATGTACAGCGCTGGTGTGTGTGGCCTACAGACGCTCCCATGGTTCAGAGGTTCTTACAGGTACTTCAGTCCTGTGTCTGTCTGTTCGAGTCAAGGCACAGGGCTTCTAGACTTAAATTAAAATTTCTAGCGTAGTTACAGACCTTGCAGCTCTTGGGAGGACCAGAATCTCCAGATAGCCAGGTGTGCGGTGTGGGTGCAGCTGTGGGTCCGGGCTGAGGTGGGTTTGTCCCTGCAGTGCCAGGAGCACCTCTGGCTCTGGACAGGGGCCCCGCTGGCAGGGTGCTGCTGCTCCCTGCGGCACCGCTCCCGAGACTCAGCCCCCGTGCGCCGGGCAGGAGGCAGATGTTAACAGTGCTCACATTTGGCTTGAGTCACACTACACAAGTGGCTGTTCATGGGAAGTTGTCCCAGCTTTTCATGTCCTGCCAGACCTGGAAATCCAGTCATCTCGGTGGCTTGGCCTTTTTATGTGACATTTTTGGCAGTGTTGTAATGATCTAGGTACTTGAAAGTCTGTGAGTGTATTGAGCTGTGATAGGCTTTGATACTGGCAGAGTTCTTGTGCTGGGGAAGATGGGGAAGGAGTGCATATCCAGCCAAATGTTTATTTTCAGTAACAACATTATTATTAGAGACCTGTTGGTATTATAGATCGGGTAAGAATGAGTCCCTCCATTGAAGCTGGTGTTGCCCTGTGAGCCAGTGCAGCACCTGCACAGCACTTCGGAGCCGCTCACCTTGAACAGGGAGCTGTGGTGGGGCATCCTGAGGATCAGCTGTTGGTGTTTACAGCTTGCTTGGTAGCCTAGAGCTTGGCTGTGCATGCTGGGGGTGAGCTCCCAATGTGTGCCTCAGGCTGGCATGGGCTTAGTTCCCTCTTGTTTTTTAAGTCCCTGAGCTGCTGTGGGGAGCCCAAGCCTGTGGTGGCAGTGCTGGTTGTCCTGGCACAGCTCCCTGTGGGAAATGGGAAAGGAGCATGAGAGGTGGCCTGTTGTGGGGGACAGGCAAACCTGACCCCATCAAGGTCTTGCTCGGAGCTGGTTTCCTTCCACCCTGGCTGCTGAGTGTGTCCCGCCCCGAGCGCGATGCACGAACACATCCGTTCTCGCAGAACTGCTGCCAAGTGCTCGGGTTTACAGTGCTAACAGCTTTAAATAAATTCTTCCTGGAGATAACTGATTTATTAGGCTCCTACCCTTCTGAAGGCAAAGCTAGTCACAATTAACAAACAAAGCAGCGTGAGGCAGTTATCATTGTGGGTAATAAATCTTTTGATGTTGGGTATCGCTGGCTGATGGGCTTGGAGAGCAGAACTCCGGACAAAGTGTGTCTTCAGCATGGGCCAGTGGCAGCTGGGGCGGGGACTAATGTGACACATTAATGGTTGCATTTGTGTACCCAGGTGTGTGCTGGAGGTGGACCCTGGGCTTGTGTTGGGCAAGAGGCAGCCGTGCCCGTGTCCCTCCCAGCCCCGTGTCCCTCCTGGCCCCGTCGCTGGTGTCGGTGGGTGCGTGGGCAGCACGTTGGGCTGTGCTTCACGTGGTGGTTTCACAGTGTGTCTGCACACCTTGCTCTCAGCAGGAGGTACAGGTGCAGAAACCAGTGGTGTGTCAGCTTCAGGCAGCAGGAGAAGGGCCCCTGTGTCGTGATCCAGCTCCTCTTGCAGCCCGGCGTCCCTCTCTGGCTCTCGGTTTCGATGGTGCACAGCTGAGAAATGAGCCCTCCAAGTTTTGGTTGGTAGATGTTGTTGTTCCCTGGTGGCATCTCTGTTTGAATAAACAATTGGTCCCAGACCTGTTGGCGTGGTTTCCAGCGCTGGGGAGAGATTTCTTGCCGGGTTTGTAAAAATGATCTAAACGGATCCGACATTGTGGCTATAAAACATCTGTAACGTTACACATTTAGTTACGTTACTAGAGACTTGAGTTCATTTTGATGGGTAGTATTTTATCTGCTACTTTTCCCCTTCTGAAAGCAAAGCTTTCTGTAGAGGAGGATTTATAGAAATATATTTCTAGCACAAAAAAAGTCATGCACATTAAGATGCTGGAGTAAAGGAGAAATAATGTCTTTTTTTGGAGACCTTGGCTGATTTATCTCTTGCTTGGTAGTTTGATATGGCCTTCCTAGCTAGGAACAATATTTTTTTATTCTACCTTTAATAACAATAATGTCAGTAACAATGCCTTGCACTATTCCAGCATCTTCAAATCAGACTTTCAGCGGGTTAGGCATTTAATGAGTGAAACCTCACAGGCTCCATTGAGCTGTGGGGATATATTTCTGTTCTTTTTGTGGAAATCAAGGCACATAGCACTCGATTGTGCAACGCACTCAACCTAATGAGGCTTCCCCAAACGCTGAAAGTTCAAATATGTGCGTAAATGCTGAGCCCTGCAGTCTCCAGCCGAGCTTCTCCCAAGACTGTTTGATGCATCAGTGCTGTGGAGACTGAAATGACTTGCCCTGTGGTCACTGAGTGAGTAAACATCACACAAGGGAGACAAGCTCTTGTAGCTGTGAGGTGCTGCCTTCCTTTGGAAAAAGTATGGATGTTTTCTCTTGCCTTGCTTCCACTCTTCATTTGTGGTGCAGCTCCTCAAGGGTCCTTTTATTCCCAGTCAAGGGTTATTTGATCTGCTTTAGAGTGACAACGATGTTGCTTTAATAATGGCTGGTGGGTTCCCTCCCTGGCGAGGGAAGCATCTCCCCTTTGTGAGCTGGGGGTGGGAGCGCTGCAATTCCTGTAATTCACCAGCCCATTTGTGTGGGGGGGAAAAGGATAAAAGCAAACACAGCATTTCATAAAACTGTGAAAGTGTTTCAACAGCAGTAATAGGCAAATCTGGGCATTTTGCAAGATTTTAGTGGCCTCGCATCAGAGGAAAAGCTCACCCTGGTGCAAAGCCAGGCAGCGCCTTGCAGCTCCATGGGCTTGACTCAGCAGATGAAGTCAAACCTGCTCATCAGTAACTGATTGCCATGTGCATCTAGATTATGTAGATGAAATTAATCAAGACTAAGGGTTAAAGTTTCCATTTGTTCTTTTCAGAGAAATCATCTGGAGTATGTTGGGAAGGAGGTAAATTGCTTTACACATTTCTTATCCCTTCCTGTGAATTTTTCTTGTTTTAGTAGATTATCTAGAATCTTAACAGAGAGCTCTCATCACTGATTTGACAGAGTTACCATGAAAAATTAGTTGATACTAACTTAGAAGCATTTAAATTATGTCGTGCTCTCTGCTCTGTAGAGGCAATAAACTTCTTTGGACTGACCTCAGTGTTTAGAGCTGGAAGAATTTTCAAACTCTGGCGGAATCCTCTTCGTCTCCAGTTCAAACTGTGTTGTTGGATTTTGTTGAATACTGAGATAAAGGACTTTGAGCTTCCAGGGGCCTCATGTCACTCACCCTGGGGCAGGCTGGAGACATCAGCAGGTCTGTCCTGGCCTGGCTTCCTGCTCCTCTGCACAGGAATGTGCCTCTCACTGCTGTCCTGCACACCCCTCCTGGCTTTGGGAGAGCAGGCACAGCCAGGGGCCTTCCCTTTGTATTGTTCCAGGTTAAAAAACAAGGACTTAGCTGTGTTTTGGAAAGCTGATTAGCTTGGTTCCCACTTTAGTCCATCTGCTTCACCTGTAGAGCTGTACTACAGACTGACCTTGAACATGCCCTTGGAAACATTGGCTGTCACAGTTTTTATGTCCTGTTGGAGGACAAAGGTTGTGTTTTGGACGTGGTGCAAGATGTTTCCTTCAAGAAGATGGCACAACATAGGTGAGGAATTGATGAACATGGTAATGGTCAGTTAATCTGTGTTCCCACTGAGTACTGCTGGCATGGCTTCCAAAGTGAGGTCCCTGGGCAGAATGCCATCTCTCCCTTTCTTCCCCTCCCTCTTCTCTCCCTCCTTCTCTCTCTCTGCCTGCACAAGATGAAGTTTTGCCAGTAGCGTGTAGATTTAGGACCAGAGACTTAATTGCTTCCCACTGGGGCCTTTGTCCCTCATTACTTGGGCATTGCAAAAATCCCCCCTCCCAGTCACATTGGGCACTGCTCTCTATTTGTGGCCCTGAGATGTATTAATTTAAAAATAATTATCTTCATTTAAACTTACTAATGCAGTTTTTAAGCGCTGCTGAACAGTAATCAGGCAGGCAGGTTGGATAAGTTGTCTGCACTCAGTGAATATTTAGAGTTACCTTTCTTCCACACCATGCACGAGGAGCTGAAGCAACCAGGGGGATTTAAGTAGGTTTGCTCTGCTCCCCTCCTCTCCCTGTGCTCCTGTAACCTGTAAAAGAGTTAACTGGAGCACAGGAGGTGGGAGCAGCCCTCAGGGATGTGATATAACTGGTTATAGCGAGGCTGTGGGGCCGGGAGCTATTCCTGGGCTCTGGGGCGGGGGAACGCTGGCTCTGGTGAATTTTACTGTGTCTTTTGATATGAAGCTTGAAGCCAGATTTTGCTCAAAAAACCTGCTGAGCTCTCACAGCTGGGGCTAATTTTCAGCCTTGGATCTCCCATGCAGGGAGCTCTGCGTGGCGCTGCAGGTAAAGGTGTTGCTGTGCCTGGAGAGCTCAAGGGGGTGTGTGGTGCTCCTGCCTGGACAGCAAACCCTTCTTTAGGGATCCTGAGGGTGGCTGTGGCCCGTGGCAGGCTGCTGTCACCCCACTGTACCTGTGGGTGCGTGAGTGAGGGGCTGGTCCTCCCAGGGGGGCAAGCGAAGGAGTTAAATCCAGTAGCAGTTGGGAAGAGGGACCAGGAAGGGCTTTGCTTGGCCCCTGGCCAGGTTTGCTTGTGAAACTCCAAGGATGGTTTTGGCAATTGCTGCCTGTTCAATCTGTCTTGGAAAAATCACTTTGTGTGTTCTGCCTCCTGCTGATGCCACAGCCATCGAGGGAGGGAAACGCACCCCCCTGCCAAAACCCCACCCTCCCAGTGGCAATGGCACAACTGAGGCAGCCAAAAAGCAGGAGTACAGGTTAACAGTTTCGTTTCCAGATGGGTTGGGAGAATATAACCCATGTGTATTTTCCCAGAAATGAGGGGAACTGATCTACCCCGCTGGGAATCTGTGCCGGTTGTTTGGATTAAAGAGCTCTTTCATTCCCACGTACCTTCTATAGCTCGAGCAGTTCTCACAGGATGACATGAGCTTACACAGGGGTCAGGCACAAGGTATTTGCACCATTTAAGTCTTGCTGAAATCCTATTTTGAATACTTAAGCGCGCTGTACGTGGCACGTAAAGCCGCGCTGCCTTTGCACGGGATTGAGCTCCGCTGGCTCTGGTGGAGCTTGGAGCCGGATCTTTGCTTCACGTGGAGCACAGTGCTCAGCACAGCACCTCCATCACTTGTCAGCTGTACAGAAATACTTGGAGAGGGGATGGTTCTGGGGCGTTCTCTGTGAGCACAGAGAGGTTGTCAGCTTTCACTAAATACTGCTTTTTTCATCGTGTCTTCGCATCACATTTCAGTTGAGTTTTTAATAGCTTTTTGGAACTTCCTAGGAGGATCCCAGAGGCAAAAACCTAAAAAAAGCCTGGAGAATTCTTATGGTGTGTGCTCTGCCAAAGAAGCCTGGCTGTTCTGTTAACAAGATCACTTCCCCTCTTACATGAATTTTTGTTGTTTTTAATTAGAGGTAATGCTGTAGTTTGAATGTATGGCACAATGGGGTATAAAATGCAGTTCAGCACAGATACCAAAGCTGGTTTTTCCAATTATAAACCTATTTAGAAGGTGGATACAGTAGAAATTGATGAAATGCCAAACTTGCAGGTGAGGTGAGCAGGCTGGGATACGCGTGCACCCCTGCACACGCTGTCGTACGAGAGAGGGGAGAGTGCTGTGGAAAACAGTTACATATGCATAATTAGTTTAATCTGAAATTAATGCTAATTTCAGCAATTTGCGATGCAGATTCACTATTAGTACTCTAGTCCACTTCCACCATATTGAGAAGTTGAGGATGCAAAGCCTTGATGAACTGCATGCTGGAGTGTGCCAGAGCCGAGTTCAGGCACAGCTTTCCAGGGTGTTCTTTGAGCCCCATGTGTTGGTTTTGTGTCTCTGTCTCCTGCTTTGGGATTTTACGTGGATTTTACTTCCCACCATGGCCTGCCAGTGGCACACTGAAGCTCCTCTCTGTGCCAGCTGGGTGTCAGCACTCATCCTTTCCAACCTCACCATCCTGAGCCAGGAGAAAGGGGGACAGCTACAAGGCTGTGTAAAGAATGGTTGTGAAACGATACTAAAAGCCATTACCCTGAAGTCAAATATGTAACTTCTTTGTTGAATGTAGACAGGGCCTTGAGTCATTTAGAAGGAATGGTGGATACTTACTGCTTGAGATTTTGAAATTCTGGGAATCCTGCAAAATATTTCATGAGCTTAAAATCCTCTTTGTTGACTTCTACTAGTCAGGATAATAAGACAGTTTTGGTGGGGAAGGAAAAACCACAAGAAGACAATGAGCAGCGTTACTGTGTGAATGTGAGGGATGTTCATGGGCCCAGAGCTGGAGCCTCCAGCTCTGCAAAACCTCATTCCTTCATTTCATCCAAGTAGGTTGGGTTTAGCTCACGTTTGTATTGACGTGTTCGGCTGGGACAAGACTTTTGTTGCCAGAAACTGCATCTTCAGCCTGTTGTTTAGAGGAGATTTACCTGATACGCCCCAAACGGATCTAATTACAACCATAACCTTGCACAAAGTGGCTTAAACTTAGCAGACTTGCCTGGCTAAAGCAGGGAAGGTTTTCTTCCTGCTCCTGCGCCTCCTGAAGTGTTTGCTCAGTTTCAGAGCACAAAGGCGATTATATTTTTCAAAAGCCAAGCCAATAAAGAGAATGTAACCTTGAATGCCTCCTCGCAGGAGTAGTCACATGTGTTTTGATTAACTCAGCACCAACACCGTGTACAAACAGAGCAATTCTGTGATGCTCACAATTAATGGGCCTCGCACCAGCCTCGGATCTGCCTCTCCTGGCGATTCCTTCCGCAGCAAGAGAGAGACACCTTCAGTACACAAACCCTCCAAAACCAGCTCGTGGCCACGGTTTGCAGAGCCCTGCAGTAGCCAGGGATGGATATATTACACTGCAAATGAAACCCAAAGACACGGAGCTGAAGTGCTGTGGTTTCAGAGTGACCCAGACCTCTTGGAGTTGTTAATAAAACATGGGCTTGTGATTGATTCACACAAATGGCTTCCCACTACCCAAGCCCTGCCGTTCCACCCCGGGAGAGGGCAGATGGAGCTGCTGCCAGAGGATCCAAACCCGCCAGTGCTTCTGTGACTCCATCACCGCTGAGGGTGTCCCTGTTGGGAGCAACCTCCGGAAAGCAGATTCTGAATTTACTCACAGGAGAAGATAAAGATCCTCAGTGACTTTCACTGGAGGAACTTCAGACTGGCAGGGAGCGCCCCGAGTCCCCGGGCCGTGTGTCCAGTGCCCTGCTCTGCTCCCGGAGCTGCGTGCTCTGCACTTTTCCCTGGGGAGGCCTTGCCTTGTCTCATCTGTTTGACCGCTGAGGGAGGATGTGCAGGTTAGAGCAGGAGTCAGAGGCTGCTTCCGGCTGCTCCCAGCCCCACACGGTGTCCGATGGTTGCGGAGTGGTGAGGCCACACGAGCACAGACACGTCAGGTGTGGGGAGCAGCTCACCTGGCGGAGCGTCGGGGAAGGAGACGGGCGGTTCCAGCGCCAGATTCCAGCTCCTGTGCCGGGGCTGGCCCGGGCTGAGCCCCAGCTGAGCATGGGCGGCTGTCGCGGCTCCCTGGTGGGGGCTTCCCTGCAGCGGAGTGGGAACAGGTCACTCCTGTCCCTCCTGTCCCTCCCGTCCCACCCGCCCGTGTCCGGCGGCCGCAGCCCCGGGGCCTGCGGGGATCCTTGCCTTCGGCCAGGCGGGGCCGTGGTGCCACAGGTGCCAGGGAGGCAGCAGGACCTGCTGCTGAGGCACGGCGGGATCGCAGGGGTCACGGCTCGGGCTGTGCCTGTTCTGTTCTGGGGCTGGGGGAATGTGGTAACAAAGCAATTGAGCCGTCTCTTCAGGGAAACGTGGATTGTAAAAGCAGACTTAATTTTGTGCTTCGCTTTGGTACCAAAGAGCTGATTTCTGAAACCGCTTCCCAGCTCGCAACACGGCTCTAGGCATTAAAATGTTGTGAATTTGCTTGTCATTACCAATATTTTCTTTGACTGAAGCTATTGAAACAAAGTGGTCTTTTTTTTTTTTTTCCCTATAACCTTCAATCTTGCTTCTAAAAGCAGTAGCTCTCTTTTTCTTTCTTTCTTGGTCAAATATAAAAATGATGATAATTTCAAATACTGCTTTAGAATAATTGCTTTCCTCCCTCTTTTGTATGACAACAGAAGCTTGGCCTGATCTTAAATCAGATGCTGGCAGGCAGAGGGCTCTTGACAGCCCTGCAAAATCCTTTAGTTACAAGTCGGCTTTAGCCAATTCTTTATTTGTAAATGACAATTTTCTACAGAAAAATATATGCTTGGGCTTCAATTTCGGAGCCCTAGATTGCAGCCAGGAAAAAATAATTGAATTTTTACACATTTTTTTTTCCTCATCTCTTTTTCTTCCTAACTTAAAAAAAAAATGCAAACAGAAAAAGTGAGGCTGTGTAAGGTGTGATGGGAGCTGATTGAGGGGAATGTCTGCCCTGTTGATGTGCGTGGCTGTGGGGACAGGAGTGATGATTAATTTGTCCAGTGCTGGGAGGATCTGGGGCCGCTGCAAGCTTTGTGTCCGATGCCTCAGCCCTGTGGAGGCTGCGGCCGCTCTGGGGTGGTGGGACAGGGTGGCCCTCGGTGTGGAGCAGGTCTGGGCTGTCCTCATGACCTCAGTAACCCTCATGAAAGGCGTGTTCTGAGTCTTCAGTGAAAAAATAAGAAAGCGATAAAACTTGGAGGCACCAGGGTCGATCCCTGTGCCTCTGTTTGCTGGCCCGTGTTTGACCAGGCAGGTCCTGGCTCTGGAGTTAGGGACGTTTTTCCCTTCGGTCTCTGGAAGTTGGCTGCTTCACCCAGTTTCCAGAGAAAACGCGTTTCAATGCCCAGATTTGTTCCTGAGGTGTTTGTTGGTTTCCTGAGTCGGGCAGCGTTGACTCCAACACCTCTCCATGGTGGGTTGGCCGCTGCTGAGCTGTCTCCAGCTGTGGGGCCGTGGCCGGCTCTGAGCCCGCCCCAGAGCCCTTCAGAGAACGCTGGCAGCGCTGTCCTGGAGCTGCCTGGAGTCACAGCTGCCCACGAGGATCAGGTGGTTTGGGGTCAGCCTTGGGGTTTGTGTCCCTGGGCTGATCCTGCCCGTGCTCAAGGGCTGCACGTTATGGGTGATGGGTTGTGCTGTGGGGCGTTCTCCCTAGGGAATCCAGCACCATCCCTTTGCCTTGTGGGACCAAACTCAGGGGCACCTGGGGCAGCAGGAAGGGCTGGGTGCTCAGCTGGGGTCAGGGGAGCACAGACGGGTTCCTGGAGGGGCTGGTCCGGCCCTGGTGGACGGTGATTCCGTGAGCACCGGCTGTGGTAGCTGGAGGATGCTGCGTCGGCAGCTCTGGCTGTCTTTCATCATCTGATTATTTTAAAAGTAACTGTGCAAGTTCCTTTCAAACTGACCCATGGAAACTTAATAACACATCGCTTTGATTTGATGTAATTGCCTTTTGCCTGCCAAAGAGCATTCAGCCTGTCCGTAGGAAAAGGAGGGGCAAAGGCACCTCTCTTTTGAGACAGTAGCTATGAAGATACAGTGCTTGAACTCCTTTTTCACTTATATTTGCATTGAGAAGCACAATGAAAATCATTTATTAAAAAAAAATATCCGGGGGCTAGAGTTGTTATTAAGAGCCTTTACTCAGCCATCTCTCAAATAAAAACAAAACAAGACAGAGAAAGAAGTATCTAATCAAATCGAATCGAAATTGCTTTTGTAAAGAAGTATTCTCATTTTCTGGGTTAGGGATGGGATCTGAAGAATAGTTCTTTTTTCCACATATTGTTTGAAATAATCTGTTTAAACCATATGCTTGTCTTGTAATTTCTTACAGATGGTCACAAGAACAAAGAAAATATTTGTAGGTGGATTATCGGCTAATACAGTAGTGGAAGACGTGAAGCAATACTTTGAACAGTTTGGCAAGGTAAGTTCTGCCCAAGTGAGCACTACATAGTTCTTTCCTCCTTTTCTTTTTAGTGTGTTTTCCAAAACAAAAGTGCATTGAGGACTGAGCTCAAAGGAGGGCCAAATTTGTGCTTTCTGTGTCCTTTCTTGAAGCCTCTGAAATTCCTTTTCTGTTTGTTGCTTGTGTGTGTACAACATTGCCAACACTGTTCACTTGCATTAAAGAAAAAAACGTCATTGGGAGGTGAATTTGTGTCTGTTCAGGAAGAATCTGACCCTTAGCTGAATGATTACACAGTTGTCTTCTCCATAAAATCAGCCTTCTGTTAGCCCCAATTCCAGTGGCAAAAAGGGCAGATAGACGTATTGGAGAGCTCATTAAGTTGTGAAAATGCCTGAAGGAACCACGTGAAAAGCAAGAGTAATGTGGAAGTCACTAGAATATCCCCTTAATTTCTTACTAGAAAATGCTTCTGCAAGCATGTGTAGAATGCTGGCATCATTAAAAAAAACAACAACAAAAAACCAAAACACAACAAAAATCCCCCACCAAAACCCAAAACAAACAAGTTTATGCAGAGAAGGAGATCTGAACCTTGCCAGAATGGTCTTTGCTGAGATGTGACAGCTCAAACCCTGCTGTCCAGGCTCTGGCTGGAGCTCGGTGGCACTGACTTCCACGGAGCTTCCTGGATCCCCACGGCTTCTGGACGCTTGTTCAGGAGTGCCACGGGTGACAAGCTCACAGAGCTGCCTGTTCTGAGAGCAGTTTGTGTGCCACCTTCCAGGGGGACTCCTGCCAGCCCCACTGTCCACGGGGCTCCATGGATTCCAGCTCCATGGATTCCAGCCCAAAAGCTCGATTCCTGTCTTTTGGAGTGCAGCAATTGATGTTTTAGATGCAAGATTGCGTGAGGACACAGCGGGGTATCCCAGAGCAAAGCAGCTCCCATTCCTTGTAGTTAGTTTATGTTTCTTTCATCTGCCCTGAAAAGCCTGAGCCAGGCAGGATTTTGTCAAGGGCTGAGGAGGCGAGTTTATAAATGGTTCCTGTGCTGGATTGATAGTTGTTTTGCAAAGCAGTCATTTTATTTTCAATAATAATCTTCGATTCCGGCAGGATGTTTACAGGCTGCTGAGCCTTTTATTAAAGGATTACATGAGCTTTTGGATGTTTCTTCTGTAGTTACTTCTAATTGCAGAACTCCACTAACCTGTATTTTTCAAGTTAATAATAGTTTCAGTATAAGTGCTTTGCATATTGTCTAGATGTTGTCTTAATATAGTCTTTTTAATTTCACCATCTGGTAGTTTCATGCTTGCAATTTTACAGTCCCTGAGAATGCAGCAGCCAGGCTGTGTCTCGGGACTTACTGGGGATTCGGGATGCTTTGGTTCTGCTTTCATGCTCTGCCGTTCTTAAGACAGCTTAGCAGAGGTTTGCCTTTCCACAGGCAGTACTTTGAGAAAATCAAGTGTTTTTTGCAAGTGTCTTAATTGTGCAGGCTAAAAAATTAAGGAGCTAAAAATTGCACAAGTTGGGATCAAGACAGGAACCCATTCCCATGTCAGCACAGCTGGGGATGTCCTGCTGAGGCTGCGTGGTCCTGGCACCAGAGCTGAGCTCCTGCAGGACTCAGGCTTGCAGGGCTTGGTCCCTGTCATTCCAGGTGACGTGTTTCACAGTGCCCCGTGCAGCCTGTGAAGAGTTTGGTGAAGCTGGTGGTGCTTGGGGCAGAGGCTGCTTGGCTGTGTGACCGTGACTCGACCTTGGTGCAGGTGTTGGGGTTCTCCCCACGGCACTGCTCTTTATCAGGTGGGACAGTTGGTTTCGGGGTGTTTGGGGTGATTCTCCCCGAGGCTCCGGTTGTCAGGGGATGAAGAGCTGGGTAGTGACCCTTGGAAATGGGGAGCTGTGGTTCAGCTAAGTGAGAAGGCTCGCTGACACACTGTGGACAGTGGGATACTGCGTTCAGATACAGTGACCCTGGACTGGTGCTGCAGGAGTCACATCCTTCTCCATCCCACTTCTCTGCCCCTCCAGGACCTCCTTGCTGAGATCCCCAGCGCTCTGAGGCAGGGCCTGTGCTCAGCACACAGCCTGGCTCTCCAGTCGGGCCGTTACCGTGCAAGCACACGCTTGGCGAGCTCTGCCATTGCTTAGAGCTTTCTCAAAATAAAGCAAATTGCATTACATAATTAACGTGCGAGGAGCCGCCCGTGTTTGATAAGAGCATCTCAGGTGATTTGCTCTTTGAAATGCTGAGCTTATTTATCGGCGTGGAAAGAATTGCTTACCGACCCTGCGATTCCTGAGATCCTGTTTGTACTTGCTGTGGAGAGGAGCGTTGCAGCCAGGGGAGGTTGTTTTGGGAACTGGGGGTAGCTCTCAGAGCGCGGGACGTGGGGACAGCAGCCACCAGCTTTGGGGCCGGGCAGGCTCACTCGTGTAACTGGAGTTGGCAGGAAAGGGATAAAGTGTTGAATCTGAAACTACAGCTTTTTGAAAAGTCAGTGCTGGAACCTTTGTCTCCAAGAAAAGGAAAAGCTTTAGTAAACCCTCTTCCCTTCTTCACCAGTGCAAGTGCCTGATGATACAGCACCGAAGTTTGTAGCAATGATAATTGCTGAAATTTGGCTTGTGAGATTTCTCATAGTGATTATTTTTGCTTTCCGAAAAAGTGCAGGAGTCCCAGGTTTCCTTTTGGGAAGGTGGGTATCTTTAGCTGCCGTAAGCTGTGGAGGAAAACTGGGAGAAATTACCGGAGTGAAGCCAAAAGCCATCACAGAACAAGCATGGAGCAGTGTAATGAACCGCCTTGCGGCTGCTTAGAGCTGCTGAGGCTGGTCCTGTGCACCTGCAGTTGTTGTGGGACTCCCCAGAGAGGCTTGGTGGGGTCTGGGTGCTGAGTAGGGGAAAGATTCTCCTTGCAGTCATATCAGGGAGCAGAATCTATGGAGGACATGAGAAGGCTAAGATGGGAAAATACCAGACTAAGCCATAAGCATTTACAATCAGAAGGAAAAAAAAAAAGCCATTGTGTTACTCCCTGATCCTGACAGTCTAACGCAGTTGTTTGCTGGATCCTCTCCTGTTTCAGTCCAAGATGTTTCAAACATTCTTACAGACAAAATAAATTCACCATCCGTGTTGACCCATCTGGGCTCTGCAGCATCGCCCTTGTGCTGGGGGTGAAAAGCTGCTGAGACCAGGCTTTAAAAGAATTTAAATGAGAAGTATTAGAGCTGAATAGATCCAGGGGGAGCTTGGTGGGGCTGGCATTCCTTCCCTCTGGAGAGGCCATGGTGCTGCCCTGAGCCGTGGGCAGTGCTGGGGCTGCAGATCTGCCTGGTTTCTGCAAGGGTAGGAAGTGTGGAGCTCTGAGATCAGGACATGTTGGAGCATTTAAGGCATCAGGCATCATTTTAAAAAGGAAAAAACCACAACAGACTCCTAAAGCCTCACCTGGAGCTCTGTGAGCAGCAGAGCAAAGCTCTGAGTGCTCGTGAGCTGCACTTGGGAGCCGCAGGCACTGGCCATGAGGGCAGGGAGGGCTCGTGTTTCCCAGGTACTGCTCCCTGCTCAGAGCTCCTTGTGAGAGCAGCCCAGGCCTTCGCTTGTGCCTTGCAATTATACTTCACATGGCGAACTGTGTAATTAGTTTGGAAGACTTATGCCTAGTCATTGGTTTATCCTAATCGGCTTTGGCTTTTCCCAACAACAAAGTGAGCTTATTTTCCTAAGCTGAAACAACTCTGCTCCCTTTGTTCCTCTCTTTTATTGTCTCATTCCTTTCATTCTGTTTTACTGCCAAAGTTTTGTTTCATTAGGCCTACAAGTCATTTCCAATCCAGTGGGCTGCTACAATAAGGCCTTTATAACTCAGCTGCCCTGGTTCCCATGTCCCTTCTGGTCCAGAGCCAGGACTTGCTGTTTGACATGGGATTTTAACCCTTTGGCTGCCCCAGCTGCTGGCTCCCCCTTCGTGGGGCCGAGCCAGGCTGGAGATGGGGCTGGCAGGACCCCAGTAGCTCCTGGATCCTAATGATTGCGTGCAGCCGTTAATTGATAGGATAATGGGCTCCAGGTAACGCGTTTGGGCCCAATTGTGGAAACAGAATTCTGAATAAAAACCTCCTTACTGTAGTGAGTCGTGGTGGGAACAGTCCTTGGAATGAAAAGGCCACTGTGTCCTTCCAGCAGGGTGGGAACAGAGTTCTGGTGAAGGTATGTTCCAGCTGTCCCAAGCCATTAGATCAGCCTGTGTAGGACTGTTCTTGTAAAAAAACCATGTTTTCTTGTGTAGCAGAGAACACAAATTTAAATTTATCCTTTTTTGAATCAGGATGGTGATGTTTGAAGGAGATGTGTGAAGTAGTTTTGTGGACAAACAATACTTCTCCATATTGCTATTTCAGACTGCTGGAAGAGCAGTCAGTGCTGGTGGTAGTGGCCCCAGATGTTTTACTTTCAATCCGAGAGCACTGGCTCTTCAATTTTCCTTTCACAGTAATCCTAAAGTGACTTTCTGGGGTGGGGGAGGGGGGGGCGGCTCTGGCACTTGTTTTTTATTTTAAATTTCCAGATGAAATTGGACCAGACTAGTATGCATTAATTTTGATTTCTGTCCTGGCTTGCCACGAGGTCCCTTGTGCTTATTGTAGGCATGTTTCAGCTTCACTTGGAATATGTTGTTTCCTCAGGAATGGCTTTTAAGATCTGGAAATTTTGAGACAAGACAGGATCTCTGAATTACCTCTGTGGATCTGAAATATTTTGTACAGTCACTTGTTATTTCCTGTGAGACGCAGGACAGACCAGTGGAATAATAATAATATCTGGATTCTGAGTTGGGTTTTTTTTCCATGAAACTGTTGAGCTTTTGAAAATGTGTCATTTTCTCATCTCTTCCTTCTGTAGCCTTAGTGTCTTAGTTAGGTGAGAGAGGGTACCTTCACACCTGTCCTGGCTCCAGGTGCACCTCCACAGTCCCATGGTGCTGCCTCACAAGGAGCTCAAGCTGGAAGCTGTGAACAGCCAAACGTGAGAATGACAATTTCCTCCTTTGGTTGCACCATGCCCTGCATTATAACATGGACCCTGGTGCAAGTAACAGCCAGTTAACCTTTGAAAAAACAACCTTAGTGATGAAGTCCCTCTGCTTTCTCTGTGTAAGTGTGTCAGGAGGGAAGGAGGTGGGATCCACATGAGGATTTCAGCCTAATCGGGTGGTTTACATAAATCGCTTCCTCCGTGCTCTCCTCCCTGACAGCTGTGAAAATATAAATCAGGAAAACAGGAGAGAAAACTCCTCCTTGTTTGGCCAGGCTGTCTGGGTGTGAACGAGTTAATGCACTGCTGCAGTATTAAGCACTCCAGTGGTTTATTTTTCCCTGAGACCTCGAGTATGGCCTCTGAAGATGTTTTTACAATAAGGTTGTTAGCATGAGAAAAGGTGGTTTTCTCACCATGGGTTCATTTTGGGGGGATTTGGAAGTCTGTGTGGAGCTGGGGCTAAGGCCAGAGTCAGGAGGTGCAAGGAATTCTGCTTGTATGAAAGTGAAAGCTTAGTTAATTTAGCCTTGGCAGAGAGTTTGAGTTGTATTGTCACCTCGGTTGGACATTGATATGTAGATTTAACGGTCAATAGGAGACGTGGATGGGCTGTCCTTAAAGCATTTGCTTTGCAGAAAAGTCATTTTTTGGTTTGACAGATTGTTAGCCTTTCACGTTTTTCAGCACTGTATTTCCCAGTTCAGAACTTGGGAGTTGGTTATGTTTTAGGAAATGAAGAGACAAATTCGGACTCTTACTTACATTGTAGTCTCTAATAGCCAGAGTTCCCAAAACATTTGTAACACGCAGTAAAACAGAGAATGTGATGGCTTTTTTTTTACCTACTGCTGCTGTCAGTGTTCTGTTCCCGAGCAGCTCCAAGCTCTGGGCCTGCTGTGGAACAGCTCAGAGCTCTCCCTGTTCTTGTTTCTAAGTTATCTGCATGCACCTTGGCAGAAGTTGCTTAACTTGAATCGCTCATCTCCTTGAAACAGAACCAGCGATAAACAAACACGTCATTGTTTGCAGCTCCTGATGAGTTTGGGACAAGGAAAAGTGGGACAAGAAAAGCAGAGGTTTTGGGGGCTGTTCTGTTACAGGAGCACAGAGCAGCATCCACCTCCTACACACCGCTGCCTCTGCCCTGTGCTCGTGCTTTGAAATGCCACTGCTTCCACATTTCCTTGTTTCCGTGTTATGTCCATGATGTGCCAGAGGATAATGAATGTTCCTTTAAATCTTAGCTTTGGCATGTGACGAGGGATCTGGGATATAGGGGTCCCTCATGGCCTAAAGCACTTTTTATTATTTCTTCTCCCTCCCACACATGCTTTTCTTTTTTTTTTTTTTTCTTTTCTTTTTTTTAAAACAAACTGAGAAACTTGATCGTTGCTTAAAAAGCAGCCACTGTTTTCATCCTGCCAGTGAGAAGCTGTACACAGGAAGTCAGTTTTTAGGTGGTCTGTAATAAGCCACATGCTTTGTGGAAGTGGTTTTGTTATAAATTAGATGTTGGTTTCTACCTGGGTTTTATGAAAAAAGGAAATGTTAAGGCGGGATTTGTGGGCATGAAGGCGGTATCAGAGCCCAGCAGAAGTTTGGAGTACAGTTTTATTTCCTTTTCTCCTCTGGTTGATGCGGTGCTGAGGGGGCTTCGTGCTGTAGCACTGCAGCCCGTGGGAGATGAATGAAATCAATCATTATTCAGGGGCTGTGTTTGGGGAGAGAAAAGTTATATGAAAATATTCAGGTTTCCTCCTCCAACAGACATGTAAATTTTTTTGTGTGTCTTTTTGTCAGTTTTACAACTGAGCCAAACCCGTGGAAATTATCTATATCCTTTCTGAGACCCCAAGGAAGTCAATTTTGGTTTTCACCTCCGCTTTTATTTCACACAAATGCAATAGGCTATATAAAATCCCTAACAAACTGAGTTAGTCCTGTTTGGTAACATCTTTACATTATCCCTGGAGCATTCTTGGATTCAGCCCCAGTGAGTGGGGTTGTAGATGTAGAACTTCCCTGGAAGGAGATGGTTTGGGTTTGCAGTGCCGTGGTGGCATCTCCGAGCCCCGTTTGGGCCCGTGGCTGTGGCTGGAGCTCTGCCCCAGCAGGCCGGGCTGGAAGCAGAAGATGGTGGTGTTAATCCCCAGCACTAGGAACCAGGTAAAATATCTGATGGACATTTTCAATATCTGCTGTGAAATTGCATCAGATTCCGCTTTGGCACTTGTCTGGAAGCGCAGCCTCCCGGATACTCCAGAAGTTATTTATAGGTGTGGGTGCTGCTCCTGCCATCCCTCCAGGGCACTTCTGGTCTTTGAGGAGCTGCAGCTGAGCGGCCCAAAGCTGGGCTTTGGGAAAACCCGTGTTTTAGCACTGGCTCTCTAATGAAAAAACAGCAGCAGTTATTTAAACTTGGTGTGGTGTAATTGAAACACGTGCTCTCCTTCCTGCTCGCAGATTTGGGGGAGGCTCAGGGCCGAAGTGAGCTGGTTAAAACATAATGGATTGGAGAGTCAGCGTTTGATCAGTGCCATCATCCCACATAATGGATACCCCGGCACTGAGTGATGGGATGGGAAACGTGAGCGGGTTTTAGATGCAGCTCCAAGTCTGGGCCACAAAGAAAAGGGCTTTTGAAAGTGCCCAGGAGGAGCTTTGTAGAAATTGTTCCAAATGTGGAGAAGAGCATGTGTTACCGGGAGCAGGCGTAATAATGCTTTTTCCACATGGAAATGAGTGGCCATATTGGTCAGTCCTAGAGGTGAAATATCTGCATTTTGCTCACACATGGAATATCGAGGTGAGACCAGTTTAATTAAACTTAAGTTAATTCTGCAGGGGTAGAATATGAAATCCATTTGATGTCCATTGTACACATGTCTATCTCTGTTAGGAGCACTTAATATTTGGGGGAAAAAGTGCCTGTACATGTTTGAGTAGAAATGGAGCGGTGGCCAAGCATGAGTCACGTCAGTCCTATCAGTAATTATCAGTCCTGGTGATACCTGCCAGCCCAGAGAGGGAGAGAGTGGTACAGTGTATGTATTTATAAATATAACTGCAGAAACGGGGACAAGGGCAAAGTAGCTCAAATGAAGAGCCAATTAAGATAATCTAAGCAGAATGAGGATTAACTGCCTCTTAATCTGAAGGGTACCCGAAATGCATGTGGCCAGTTTAGATCAAACAAGTGTTGTCTGTGTCAGGGACATCCACCCGGCGTTTGGGGTGAACAGGAATGAACACGGAGTGTTCACCCCACTGCCCAGGGCACAGTGGTGTTGGAATGGTTCTGGGTGGCACGGAATGAGCCTCTGTGCCGTGGTGTCACCACCGTGGCAGTTTGGAGGAGTATTGGGTATGTCATAAAGAAATGATTGCTGATGTAAGGGGAGTTAACATCTTGCAGTTTTTCTTTCCCACAAAGTGGAAAGCACTCACAAGTCTGTCAGGGAAGAAGCTGCTCTGTTTTTTCTTCTTAAAAAAACAGTTTAAAAACCATTTTGTTTAACCATTTAGCCCTTGTTCTGTTTGCTGCTGCTCCAGGTGAGGCACCTGCAGTGTATGTGGTGGGGAAAGGGGAGCACATTTTCACCCCTGTTCCAGGAGATTGATTTTAAATTTCAGCAAACACGAGCATGTGCGGGATTCCACTTGGAGCATCCGTTTGTTTTCCTGCTGGCCTGACAGGGTGTGGTGGGTGTGTGTTACCTCAAGTGGGGGGCTGTTGGCTTGTGCTGGGTGTTTGTTGGGGGGCAGGGGGTGCCCAGACCCCGTGTTGGGGGGCAGGGGGTGCCCGGACCCCGCTGGCTGTGCCCCCTTTGCGGGGCAGTCGCCGTGTGAGCGGTGGCTCTGCAGGTGAAGGTGCCTGTGTTGACTCTCTCACTCTGCTGAGTGGTTTAGCGAGTTCAGATCCGTGCCATGTTAATTGTCAGGACTGGGAGGGTGGGAGCAGATTTCACCGGGGGCAATGGAAGAGATCCAATGAATTTCCACTCTGTTTCACTGCTTGGCAAACCAGCACTTACTGTCACTTTGCATAAATAGGTTTATTTCAGAGGGTCAGCCGGCACCACTCCCCCCTTCCCCTGCCGGCCCACCCTCCCCTGAAGGAGAGGAGGCCGACGAGCATTTAATTTCCCCAGCAGCAGGTGCTTGTCATCCATCTGAAGAAAGCTGCCAACATCTGGTGCAATTGCCTCGGCAAACGCAGTAACAAGGCGCCTGCAGTTCAAACGCAGAGAGAGCATTGCCTCTTTAATGATAACAAGCTGTTGGCTTCCCCTCTGAGATGAATTCATCTCACAGATGTTTGTCTAGTTTTGGCAATCTTATCACTATAGCTTTGGTGATTATGCTCAACTGGAGACTATTACTATAAAAGAAGTTTGAACTTGTTCCATTTTTGCATTATTTATTTATTTAGCCATTTATTTCTCTGCTTTCTGGATATAATTTGTATCAACAACTGTACTGTTGGTCCCATTACCCAAGTACCCTCACGATTTTTATTGCATCTGCTGAACAGTAGCTCGCTACTTGACTCCCACCGCTGGCAAATGTCTTTCAGCCACGCTGACGTTTTTAACATTCCCCATCAACAGCTTTGTGGTTTGAACCCTCTATTTAACACTACATTTTCTGGGATTACTTGGCGCTCGCTCTGTCTGTTCTCTCTAATAACTGCAATATACTCACTATTTCTGCAAAGCGTGAGGCGCCAAGAATATTCTGGATTTTCCGTTTGGACGGCAGCACTCTGGTGACCTTGGCAGGGCTTTGTAGTGACAGCGCACGACCGTCTTCATTGTTGGATCTTAAACGTTTCCAGCCTCAGCGTGATCCTACGGAACACGGGGACCTGCAAGCTGAGGGCTCCAGCGCCGGTTTGCTCTTGTTTGCTTTTCTAACGTGCCTGGTTTTTTTAAGGAGACAATTTCTCCCTGAACATGTGGAATTTAATTCTGGTAAATAGGATTTATTTTTGGAAACGTGCTTGTGAATAGGTGACTCACGCCTGAATGAAGATGTGTCACTGTTGGTGGGGAAACCACGTATATAATTTCTTAGGCTATAAATAGATGCCAGTCCAAGTACTGGTGACACGGTGATGCTTCGCACCGACTCGTTAGCTCAGCCTGGCTGCTGAGGAGAGTGTTTAGAGTGTCAGTCTCTCCTGCTGGAGCAACCATTTCTGCTGATGCTTATGGAATAACATCAATAGATTTGTGAAGTCCTGGGAGTACTTTAATTGGCACAACAGAAATCAGAGTTGAGGCACGTTCCCGTGATGCCGTCATGGGGTGTACTCGTGTTTCTTCTCTCATTGCAGAGGTGGAGAAACTGAGAATTGGGGGGTTTGGGTGCTTGTCAAAGGCCAAGGGTACCACCTGCAGGGTCCTGAAACTCAGAAACTGGGTTTGCTTATTTGTTTCTGTTGCTGAGGAGATTTTAAGATAAACACACAGGATCAGAGCTCACTCCCATTTTCAGATCCTGGAATCAGCAGTTCCTTTTTCCTGTTGTTGATGCTAAACCATGGTTCCGTATTGTTGATGTTTGCTCAACACCATTTACCCACCAACACAGCACATATGGTTTAATGGCTGTCTTTTTTTCTGCTTCTGCTGTAGTTACAGTATTATTAAAAATCCATTAAATTTTGATGTACATCATAAAGTATGTGCTCCTGTGAATGCGAGCGCAGATAATTATTTCTGATGAATAAACCAAAAGGACAAGTATGTAAGAAGTTCATCCTGCAGCTTTCAATTTTCATTATATACATCTCCTGCAGGGGCAATCGTTGTGATGTTGCAGCTGGTTATTTCCGTGGCCTGGCTCTCCCCGGAGATGGATGATGACAGTGCAAACTTGAACTTGCACAAGTGCCAGTGTTTTTGTGGGCACGTTTGTAGATAAATGGTTAAGCAGGGGAGGTAACCCTCGGGAAGGCAGAGGGTGTGCAGAGACTGCGACACAGCAGCGACTTTCTCCGTGTTGGTTCGTTGTGCCTGGGCTTTGTGGAATCTCAGAAAGTAACCCAATTATTTCTCATTAAAGTAACCCAGAAATGTAGCAACAAGCAAGGTGTCATTGCTAAAACACCACCAGGAAGCCGGCAAGCTCTTCTTGGTGTCCAGGGCCTGGAGCAGGCAAGGGAATAATTAAAAATAATGCATTATAGTGTCCATAAAGTTTCCTGCAGTATATAATGGCCCACAGGGGCCTCACCTAGTTTTCCATATATGATATGGTTACAGCATCTCATTAACTTTCCCATAACACCAAATACACTTCTCTTTAACACCCCCTTCAGGCTTCACAGGTTTTGCCAAGTATTTCCTAATAAGCAGGAACTCCAATGTTTATCATGCTTGCCTTTCATCCCCACCAGGCTAAAGAAGAGGTTGGCCTCTCTCCTGCCCCTTTAATTTCCTATTCCTGAATGCTCTGGGCAAACCCAGCTCTGGCAGGGTCCGGTTCTCTCGCTGAGAGGACTTCCCTCAGTTTTCCCAACTCTGGTTTTAAGAGTTCCCCCTGGTATTTCTTCTGTTTAACAGCAGGTCTGCACCCGGGGATTGGTCTTGGAGTAGCACATAAACTCTTGCAGAGACCTTGGTCTTGGAAGCAGCACACAGCCCTTAGCTATCCTAAATGAGAAAGCCAAGTAAGTCCTGAAGAGATCCCACCAAATCCTTTGTACCTGTGGTTTCTTTGCACTTGGATGTTAGTGCTGAAACTGCTCAGGCCTTGATGTGCTGTGTGTGGTGACTCGGTTGCTTTTTGCCCTGGACAGGCTCCTGCGGGCCTGGGCACCGCCGCTGGTTCAGCCGAGTTCGGGTGGGTTGGTCCTGGGGGAAGATGATGTTTTGAGCTGGCATGGCCAAGGGATGAGCGCAGGGATAAAGGGAAGGATGGGGTTATGCTTGTGCTGGGTTTAGGAGTTCAGCTCTGCGGACGTGGCACTCATTTGCTGTGTTATTTTGGTCTTATTCAGGTCTCTGTCCAAAATCTGGGACTAATGGTGTGGCTTTCCTCTTGCTGCTGTAACTGCAGGCTGTTCCGAGGGGGGTGAGCTGGCTGTGTGCAGCACCTTGCCACGACCTTGATCAAAGTCACAGAGCTGCTGCGAGACCAAATGATGACAAATAAATTCACCTTCGTACAGTTTAGTCTAGCTGGCTTTGTTCCCTCATCCCTGATCTTCCCTGCAAAGGGTTCTGTTTACTTTCCCTGAAATGGAAGAGGCCCTGCTACACAGTCCTCTTTCAAAAATAAACCTCTGAAAAGGAAAACAAAAGAGAAGGAACAAAAATCAGGCATTGTCTGATTATTAGAGCAGATCCTGATTCTGAGTTCCAGGCAGCTCGAGCCAGAGGTTTGTTTAAATGTAACACAAATTCTACCATTTTTGGATGGTTTGAAACTCTCCTCCCTCCTGTACTTTCAGAAAACAATCAAAAAAGAGAACTGCCCATCCTGTCAAAAAGAAGAGCTGCAGAGATTCAATACCCAGGATGGCAAAAGCAAATGAAGAGACACAAACACTTCCCACCTTTGTGCTCTGCCTCTCTGAGGGTGGCCTTGGAGCTGGGGGGTCCCTGTGCCAGCCAGGCTTAAAAGCCTCGGTGGCATCAGCAGATACATCTTTAGCAGTTTGCAGTCATGCTTCTGAAGTAAATAAGCACTAAACATTGGCTGTTCCCACCCTCAGAAGGGCTGAGAGGGATAACTGAAAACCTCTGTAATGCCAGAACTGCACTGTTCATCAATAATTAGGATACAGGTTCCTGGTGGGAAGCGAGTTTTTTCTTGGTTGACTCGCAGGTCATGTTTTCCATTTCTTTTCTGTTTAAGTGGGGAGGTTTATATACTATTCCTTGACCTAAAAACTTGCTCTGTAAAAGGTACAGAAGGTGCAGGCTGAGATAATGCATCTTTTGGGGCTGGAGGCTCACTTCTGACCTCTGTTTACACGGTGTGAATCAAACTGGAGTAGAGCTGTGCAAACAGGCTGGGGCAGCTCGTGCATCAGGGGCCGCTCAGCCCTGTCACGGTGGTAATGCTGGGGGAAAATGCTACTGCCTGGTGCAGTTTTACCTTGGCCTTTGGGAATCAGGGAAGGGCTCTAAAAATAAAAGTATTAGAGGTAACTGGAGCTGGTTTGCACACACGGGGTGTGAGTGAACGTGGTCCAGGTGTCAGCAGCACTGGAGCTGTGCTTACCTACACAAACTGTGAGTTGGACACTTGGTTTTGAGCAGTGTGGGTTGGGAGAAACATCTTTAGGAAGAAAATCTTCCCTGTGAGGGTGGGGAGGTCCTGCACAGGCTGCCCTGTCCCTGGAAGTGTCCAAGGCCAGGTTGGATGGGGCTTGGAGCAACCTGGGATAGTGGAAGGTGTCCCTGCCCTTGGTGGAGAGTGGAACTGGATCTTTAAGGTCCCTTCCAACCCAAACCATTCCATGGTTCTGTCCCCACTGAGTGAGGGGTCTGCCTGTGCTCTTCCATGTGCCTTTCTCTGGCTCTTGTGGCCTCCCCAGGCAGGGTTGGAGCGTTGGTGCTGGCAGCCACGGCCCCGCCAGCGTGCGCAGCCTCCAGGTGCAGCTGCCTGTGTGCTACAGCCCAGGCAGGAATCCCTTCCCTTGCTCCGAGTGCTGCTGAAATATTAATGCAGAACAAATCATCCGGTTTAAACCAAACATCAGGCGGAGGAGGGAGCGGTGGGGTGCGATGCTCGCCGTGGTTTGTACAGGGAAATGTGCCTCCGCTGCCGCCGGATCCTCCTGGCACGGTGCCGCAGCCAGGTGGGCAGGAGGAGGTGCTGTAGTAACCTGGTCCTCTTAAGTGCTGGAAGTTTGGGTCCTTAATCCTCTCCTGGCTCCTAGGAACTAAGGTGAAATGAGAAAAGGAGTGTTGCTATTTTGCATCATCTGTGAGTGATTGGGAGGGTACTTGGAAAAAGTTAACTGCTCTTGGGACTTTCTCAGACTGACTGTTTAAATCAGTTATTTTTCCCAGATGGTAAATCTAGGAGACTTCCTCAGCAGCCTGGTGGTAATAATAATACTTATATAGCACTTTACGTATTCCAAGTGCTGTCCAAAAAGCTGATCTGTCTTGTCTTCTGCAGTGATGTGTAGTTAAACTTGAAGGATATTGGCCTGAATTTGTAGTCGTTTATCAGCCATATATCTGTGGGTGAATTTACTTTTCTGATGGTTTGTACCCTGTGAGTAAACTCATTTCTCCTGTGCATCTTGACATTAATTCCAGTCTTTCGTCTTGGTAGTGGAGATGATCTTTAAGCAGAGCAGAGAAGAAAGATGGCTTTCTGGCTATTGCACTGCAAAAAAGATGAGCACAGCTTTAGAGAAATACTTCAGCCTATGTAAGGTATAGATAAATTTAGACCCTTAGAAAGAGTGTGGTTTTTCCCTGGGGAATGACCTGGCTGCTGTGTGGCACACGGATGGCCACTGCCTCTCTTACATAATCTCTCCAAGGGTTTGCTGTTCTTTAAAGGTGTTTCCGGGGGGCGTTAGGTGCGGGCAGAAGGAGCAGGTTTGCACACCTGCCTGCAGTTAAGGAGTTTGTTTTTATTCCCCTTGATGGTTTATGACAGTCCCAAGGACGGTCTGTGCCGTGTGGAATTGTCCCTCGGCCAAGTGCGTAGTGCTGGAGGGGGAAGAGCTCCACACCCAGCCCTGCATCCCCTTCTCGGTGTCACTTCGGGCAGGTGGGAGCTGGGACGTGGGAACCGAGCAGAGCCGAGGGCTGCCACGGGCAGGATGTGGAATGTGGAGACACAGGGGCTGGGTGATGGCTTGTGGGAGACTGGAGGAAGGAAAATATCCTCAGTGAAAGGGGCCAGGGAGAGAGCCAAGTTCCTCGAAAGAGGACCTTGCAAGGAACGCGCAGATGACATGAAAAAGTAATTAAAAGGAAAGCCCTAATGGGACGTTAGGGGGAGATGCAGCTGGAACTTGAATAAGCAAATGTAAAGAGGGAATTAAGTTTGTAAGCTTTCCTCTGAGGAACTGCTGGGGAAAACAGGGCAACAGCTTCTGCTGATGTAAATCAGCATTGAGCCCGCTGCCAAAGAGCTCCTGCCTGTGAGCGTGGCTCATCTGATATTTGCTAGTCCTAAACCTGGAAAACACACAGGGAAAGAGGCTGTGGCATTCTGCAGAGGTGACATGAAGGACACTTGATTCCAAAGTGAAGGATATCAGCTACAAAAACAAAGGGAAACTGTTGGTAATGTAGTTTGCCTGAGGCAAATTGGTAGTTTGCAATAAGTAATATTAATTTAAGTGTATAATGCTTTAAATTATCTGGATAATTTAATCTGTGTGATTTTAAAGAAATGATTTATCAGCTCTGATCTTGAATAAAAATAAAATAAATCAAATGAAACAAAACCCTTCAATTAATACTAGCACTTTCACTCTGGAGAGTAATACACAGCAGAGACGTTTATTTTTAGCTGTGAAGAATTTGCATGTGTGTTTCCAGATGTGTTCTCAGACTTGGTGCTGCTTAAAATTCAGCTACCACAGTACGTAGATCCCAGTTTTCTTTTCCGTAGCATTTTGTCTCTGCCACCGTGGATGTAATTTTTTTCTTTTTTTCTTCTTTTTTCTCTTTTTCCTCTTTTCTCCCAGCAGAGGTGGTGGAGGGGGGTGTGATGATTAAGGCAGCCGGTAAGTCTCTTAGCTTCCTCTGAACTTTACTCCCTCTGCCAGGAGTGACCTATTTAGATGAGGCCCTTTGATGCAGTTGGGGAGGTCAGGTGAGGTCAGAGCGCTGGCCGTGCCAGAAATCCCACAGATGCAGGAAGCCGGGAACTTCTGGAGGATGAGGGTTGAACAGGCAGTTGTTTCAGCGTGTTCTCTCTCTGCGTGCGCGTTTGTTCTCTCTCTAAATCCCGGAACAGAGGGGGACGGGTGCTCTGCAGTGCAGAGAGCGGCCGAAACGCCCCTGCGCTCGCAGGATCCCCGCGGCAGGGCCGGGAGCGGCCCGGAGCAGGCACAGCGCCGGGCTGGATTCCCCCTGCTCCGCTCAGGGATCGCTCACGCAGATGCAGATGGCAACCCTGCCTCCCCAGCTCCTCCTTGCCGGCGTCCTCGCAGCCTCCGAACAAGGGGCTGCGCAGATGTGTGAGATCCTCCAGCCTCTTTAATTCCTCTAATTGCCATGTGGAAGAAAGGGAAGGAGGAAGACTGCTCCTCTCGGCTCGGTTGTCCCAAAGTAAAATCCCAGCTGAGCGGCTTAAAATAGATGGTCAGCTGGTTGTGAGGGCCGGAACTAGCCCGGAGAGCATGGCATCTGTCTCCCAGGAATGCTGCCTGGATAAATTAGGACTAGGACTGGTCTGTGTTCGTGTGAGCGACAGGCTGCAGCAGGGATGGGGGGCAGCCCTGCACGTCGGGGCTGGCGTGCTCCTGTCCTCTGGCATGCGCGGGAATCGATAACTCACTGGTCACAGATGCCGCAGGTCGCAGCGCGGCTCCTGCCCGGGGCTGCCCCACCAGCCTCCGGCTGCGAAGCTACTTCCAGTGGCACATCTAATAACCAATCCAGCTTAAAAAGGCCGGGGGAAAAAGATTATGCCAACGATACCAGCACAATGACCAAGTCTGTTGTACCTTCTGTGCTTTCCTGCGCGCGCTGCCGCCTCCCTCCCGCGGCCGGGCTGGATCCAATGGCAGCGCTGCTTTTCCTCGGATGCAGCACAAAACAGATTTTTCTAGTGGCTGAATTTAATCACTTAGATGCAGAACACTGATAGACTGAATCAATTTAATTCCTATTGCTCATGACTGGAAGGGGAGAGAGGGGAGGAGGAAGGTCATAACAATTTAGCAAACAACAACTTGGCTTAAAAACGTAGGTCATCAGTCTTGGTTTTCTTTGGGTTCGGTTTTTTTGGGGATTTTTCTAAACCTGCCGAGGCCAAGAAACATGGCAACCTTGGGAAGAGGGGAACTGTACTGCGCAGAGTGGGAGAGGTCATTTGTTGTGTGTGAGGTCTGAAGTGCTGGGGCTGCTACAGAGCTGTGGGATCAGCTCTATCAGGGAGGAATGTTGATGCTCCCCCCTCTCTTTTTTTGAGGGAGCTGCTGGAAAAGGCGTCTCGTCGTGTGGCTGTGAATGTCTGGAATGGCACGTGGTGTCTGAGCATTTGTTTGCTTCAGAGCATCTCAGTGCTGAGCTGCAGGGTGCCTGGGTGGTGCCAGAGCTCTTTGGGAGACTCCAGTTACCTGCTGTGGTGCAGTCCTGCTCTGCGAACAGAAGGATTTAATTGCAAACGGAGCAGTCTGTGAGTCTCCTTGCAATACCAGGCCCTGCTGCTCCTCGGGTCTGTTGCAGTTGGAGTTGTACCTCTTCCATACGAAGCCCAAAGGGTTGGCAGTGCTCTTGTAGTGCCTTCTCCAAGGGAGTTGGCTCTGCAGAGCGCGGGCTGTGCAGGTTCTGTACAGCCCCATGCCTGGTGCTTTTGGGCTCTGTTGAAATTTCAGTGGTCCCAGGAGGTTAACCTCCTATGAAGAGGTCTCCAGGATTAGCCTGGGTAAGCTGTTGATGTCACATTCATCTCTTACAAGCATCCAGCCATCCCAGGAGAAATCCCAGGCCCATCAGCCGAGTCCCAGCCCTGGGTGTTGTTTCAGAAGGATCTTTAACAGATTCTCACGCAGCTCCGCCCCGGTGGGTGCTGCGGGATGTGGGTGACACTGTCACCTCCCAGGGGTACCTTGTGAGCCACGCTGCGCCATCCTTTGTACGGCTCCAGCTCCGTGCCAGGGCCTCCCGAGGTGCCCTCCAGCTGGGCAGCACAGCCCTCACCCGACTGCTGCCATCGCCGCGGAGCAGCCGCTGCTCCGAGCGAGACACACAGCAGTGCTGGAGTAATGAAAGCAAACTTGGCCAGCCTGACAGCAAACTTGGTCGCCTGCCACAGCCATTGGCCCATATGCACAGTGGTAAATAAAAGCTGGAGTTGAATTCCTTTCAAGTTTTATATAATACTTGCTACAATATGGAGTGGAGGGGGGAATCCCTCTTTTGAGTAGTTCTACCAAAAAAATAAATCTGAACTTCTCTTTTGTCAGGGGTTGTGCAGCAGGGCAGTGATGTGGTTACAGAGAAGGGAATTCTCAAGTTCATCACAGCCTCCCTGCTGCTGTGTGAGGCTGTGGGACCTCCACAAACAGCCCTGGCCCTGCCCCAAGCCAGGCATTTGCGTGCTGGTGTTCAGTGAGGGGTTCGTGGTGGCAGCAGGAGGTTCCAGAGGGAAGGCAGAGCTGGTATCCAGGCAGTGAACTCGGAGGTGTTTGCTGCCTGCTCTGCTCTGGCTGCAGCCTGCTCTGGAGCCTGGCCCTGCGTGCGCAGCTGAGCAAGGACGTGAACCAGAGCAATGACAGAGGGAGCAGAAGGGGAGGAAGTTCAGCTGCGCTAAGCGATGGTCAACTTAAAAATAGACCCATCTATTTATAGCCTTGGCAGCCCACTGCCCCCCCGAGTGCTACAGCCTGTCTGCAGTCGCATCTCAGATATATATATATTTATACACACACACACACACACACACACATTTGTGGGCAGAGAAGACCCTCCCGCCTGCCCTGGGGCTGGCACGTGGGGCACGGACCCTGAGGGTGTCGGAGCCTGGCAGCAATTCAGGTGCCTTTTCCCTTCCTGCCTGTGTTGTGAAATGTCCAGCTCGTGGGTGGGTGGCCTCGTGCCACTGCTTCCCTTACAAACCCCTGCTCATAAAATACCTGCTCCTAGTTGAAACTTAATCAAATTGAATCTTAATTATATGGGGCCCCAGGACAAAGTTGTGATTTTTTCATATACATTTAAAAAAAAGGGAAGGAAGTGTGTCTAGGGACTGTTTCCTTTGAGATTGTCTGTCCAGCACTGAGGACTTTTCTGATCGTTATTTGCATGCTTATGTTCAGTTTAAGACCTCTCAGGAAGGGTTGATATTTTTGGTTTTTACTTGCACCATCCCTCGCATGTTTGGGCCTGACATATAACTGGTGTTTCTGCAATGGAAATAATCAGCAGAATAGATAAGCTTTGATGGATGGCACTGTTGGCCAGAAAAGCCAGCACCCCTGGGAACAGGGAACAGCAGTGGTTTTAGAAGGCTCCTTTGGCTGTTCTGGGACTGGGATGTTGGAGTGGTACCACTCCAGCCTTCCAGCAAATCCTGACTCTACCTCAGTATATTTGTACCTCGAGGCCTCTTTGCCTGAATTAGACATGATGTTTAGTAAGACTTTGTGTTGGGGTTTCTTGTACTTGAAATGAAACCAACTGGTTTTATTCCAAGGAGCATATTGAGGGGAGATTAATGTCTCTTTATGCACAACACCTCTAAGGGCAGTTGTGGGTTCTTTTTGGGTTTGGTTTTATTTTAATGGAAGACTGATTCTATTTTAATGTTTCAACTTTGGGCTGCCAGTTCAGACTTGAAAGCTGAAGCTGCTCCTTCCCTCAGTAGTACACACTTAAGGGTGGAATTTCTGCTTTAGTTTCCAATCTCTTGTGCTTTTGTCATTTTTTTATCACAACCTTATGTGTTCTTTAAACAGTTTTTTATTTAATCATTTATTCTTTTAAGTGGGCTTAATTGTATAAAGATTATCATGCATAAAGAGACGTCTATAATTAGAAGGGGGGATTGGTGCTGTTAGACAGTGTTTTAGTAAGGAAAATTACAGTGTTCATAAACTGTTTGGAGAATGGAGGCAGCATATATTAACACTCAACAGGTTTTATGTAATCCTAAGAGAGGATTGACTCTTGCTCACTTGGATGAGTTTTAAGCTCTTCTTCAAGCTTAGTGCTCCCCTCTCTTCCTTCTCGTTCTCCTGGTGCAGAAGTGGAAACAGCCCTGTATCCGCTTTTCCTTTCTCCTTGAAAGCAGGAATTACTAATAACAATTGACAGTTTTTTATTGGTTGGGCTGTGATGAGATTTGCCTTTGGCTGCTCCAGTGCCCTGACTCTCCTGGCCCTCACTTGTGCTGGTGGCAGGTGGGGGAGCTGGCACCGTTCAGATGGACGTGCCCTCGGGACAGTCCAGGTGATTTCCAGCTCCAAGGACTCAGCAATGGGATGCGCACAAGGTGGTTTAAAGTCTCCTGGGATTCTTCCACACCAAGTTCTGGCCAGCTCTCCTGGAAGGAACATGTCACCACTGCTCTTTTTCTTGCTGGTGCCTCCCGTTACAGCGTGCATGTGTGAAAGTACGGATAAACACAAAGCTGTTGTGGTGCTCCATTCCAGGTAGGGAACTGAGTGGGAAGAACTGCTCTGCACATCCTTCGTGAGCTGAAATGAGCAGGAAAAGCCGGTGTGCCATGGCTTGGCAGCCTGCCTGCAGTCCCTGGATTGTCAGAATTTCTTCTCCCTCCATCTCCTCCTCTTCCCCATTGAAATGACACAGCCACAGGGGACCACTGATTTCTGCTCTCCACGTTGTTAATGAAAAATTCCTTGTTGGCTCCTGGTTCTCTAAATCGTTCGAGACAGCTGCAACAGTTCAGATACTTCAGGAGCAAACATGCCAGGCTGGGTGATGGACGACTCTGTGAACTTTAAAGGGACAAAAGGGTCGGCTCTGGTTGGCCATAAACCCAAGCGAGGCTCTTGTCCATGAGATTATTGCATTTTCTGTAGCCACTTTGCTGAGCATATTTTGGTAACTCAGTACACAGTTTCCATCTCCGATGGCATACGAGATTTATCGTGTTTCTTAATGCTTAATAATTGTATTTTGAAGTTTAGTGTCAGCCAAACAAGAGCAGTGAGTCTCAGTGATGCTAAATAAAGCCTTCTCGTGGTTTCCCAGGACTCCACATGCGGTCCTCGTTTCCTTCGCTTTGCCAAGTTCAAGCCATTAATTTTGAGGGAAGTATTACTTTAGATCACCTTGTAATGCTTTGTTGCCACATTTTATGTTCCTGGACAGCATGGTAGTGGAACGCTCTCCCTTTATGAAGTGCAGGGTGCAGATGGCAACTCATTAAAACTTTAGTGATAATCACCCTTCCTATGGAATTACCACTTAAATCTGGTTAGTAGAGGAGGAGGAGCAGTGTCACAGAAACATGCTGCTTCTGGGTGATTTAAAAGCATATGGGATTGAGTGTTTTATGTGTGCCCCTTGTCAGGAAGCCCTCAGAGCAGATTGCCAGAATTGTTGAACAGTTACAGTTTAATGGAGGTACAGGAGCTTTTGCTCTTGATCCCTTTGACAGTTAAGCTGTCGTCTCCAAGTGCATTTGGAAAAAAAAGTCTTTTAAATACAGCTTTTTTTGCAGAATAAATGGAGGCGAGAACAAGTATGTGAGGCAGCTGGTGAGGAGCTTTTTGGTCATTTCAAGGTTGGGAAGCATTCTTTGGGGAGCGATGCATCAGTGTTACAGGGCCTCAAAGCAAAAAAGGTACTTGCTTATTTGTCCTCACTTGTGCAGATGGTAAGAGGAATGGTCCCAAGGGCCAGCTGAGAGCTTGGAAGTGCCTGGCAGTTAGAAAAAATATTTGGATTCAAGTCTCAACACTGTTACAGGTTTTACTTTGGGACTTTGAGCAAGTCACTTACTTATTCTCTGTCTCGGTTTCCCACCTGTGGAATCTGGATGAAGTGTCGCTGCCTTCACTGCAGTAAAGCATTGGAGATCCTGAAGTATTTGGGTGTCAGCAGGACTTAATATTAACTGTGAGTAGAGAGAGGGTCTTGGCGAGTATTTTGAGACATAGAGCTGTTGAGTGTAACTGGGGAGGTCCTGATTTCCAGAGGCAGGTAAGGATGTCTCCTCTTCCAGCAGCTGCATCCGTGTAAAGCGGGTACCAAAATATTTCAGCCTAGAGGTGTCTAAAAAGCTCCCCAACTAAATCACCTTGCCTGGGTAACTCAGGTGCAGCAAGGGTGGGGATTGTTTTCCCCTGCTCCAAGGACTCGTGCTGTAGTGTCCCCATGTCCCCTGTCTGTCTGCCTTTCCATGAATTCCCTGGAGGGCAGCCAGTGGCTGGGCTGCGCTCGCCGCTCCTGCTGCTGGCTGCAGGTCTGCTGGCTCGGTGGGGTGAGCCACCAGCCAGAATTTGGCCACTGTTTCCTCTGAGTCACATCTGTCTAGTCTTCCTAAAGCAAACAGAGAAGCTTTCCTGGTTTTTTGGTGCTGCTGAGCCAAGCGCCATGCCCAGGTCTGTTCCCTGCTTGGCTCCCGCCGTGGTGGCCTGGCTGTGCCTGGGAGCAGCGCTGGCCCAAGGCTCACACCTTGTGTGCCAGGAAGGTGGGATGCTTGGAAGAAGAAAACAAAATATTTCCAACAGTATCCTGCCTTCAATCAAGTGTTAGGTGGGAAGACCTTGATGTAGGGTGGGACACAGCAAGGTCTCTTAAATACAGCCCTTCCTCCTCATTAGAGCTGTATTTGAGTTGATAATTGTCTGTTTGGTGCACGTAAATGAATTCCTGATTCTGTCCTTATGTCCAGCAGTCAGACTGTGGCTCAGTCCCCGCCTGGCACTGCCCTGTCACTCAGCCTCTTGCTGGGGACTGGATTTAAGTGCTTTTTGCTTATCTCCTAGTTCATGTTTTGCCTCGTTGTTAGCACTCACAGCCTCGCAGCCCGAGCCCGTCCTGACAGTGCTGATGGGGCTAAAGGACACCAGAGGTGACCAGGGCAGCCACGCTCCCTCTGGCATCTTGTACTTGAAACACTGAGGGTCTGAGAGGAGCTTTGGCCTGCCCAGACCTCTCCTCTGGCCATGGGATGGAACCAGGACCCAGAGCTGATGGGTCAGTGCTGCCCACGATGGATGCGCTCCCCTTGCTCTGGGATCAGCCTCTCTTGCTCTGAGTTCACATTTCAGCCTGTCTGCTTTGGATTTTACAGCTGCATTTTCAAAAGCAGACTAAGGCCTTTTTTTCTCTCTCATCTCCTCTTTAACAGCCACTTGAGCTGTGGGGGATACTGGGCACATGTTTACTGGTAAAGTGTTTCCCACTGCAAATCGCAGGAGAGTTACTTGGAAGTACTTGAAGATAACTGACTATAGCTTCACCTCATCTTCCCTCTGCCCCTCATACCTCACACAGTGTTGCAGATTTTACATTCAGCATCCTAAAATTTAAATGCACATCATATATCTGTGAGTTCTTGAGGGACCCCAACTGTGAGTAGCACTGATGGATGTTGAGTGCTCAGCATCATACGGACCTGGACGAACCAAATGGGCTCGAGGGATTTCTGCTTTGTATATTCATATGCAGGACAGCGAAGAAAGGAAGAACCCACCCTGCTGGAAGGGTTTCATCTTTTGAACAAGGCACATTAGCAAAGAAAACACACTAACATTTGCGTGCATTTGTTCCAGTACAAACACACGTGTTCCTCCACAGCAGCTGTGGGGCAGCGGGGGCAGCCGAGGAGCGTGCTGGAAGTACTTAGTTCTGCTTTATTACCACCCTTACCCCCCAAAAGAAAACAGAAAAAAGAAAGAGAAAATAACATCTGCTAATGCGTAGCTCAAAAAAAAAGCTGTGGAGGAAGGGCCGCTCGCTTGGCTGCCGCTGAACTCGGTGAGAAGTTCAGGGAAGGCGTCGGGGCCGCGGGCGGGCGCGGGGAGCACTCGTGTGCGCTCGTGGCCCTGCATGTTGGGGTTTATACGTGGTGAAGGTTTCCATGTAATAATAGCATATGCGGATTAATTTTTAATAGAAATCCGTAACAGCTCACGATGCTGCAATATGGTGTCTCTGTTGACAATTGCTATTTTTGGAGGAAGCAAACCCTGAGGCCTTTGCAGTTCTGCTGTGTGTTTATACACTGCTGTCTGCAGAGGGGAAGTGGGGTTTGCAGCAGCTCCCTGAGCAAAGGGATTCTTCTCTCTGATGTAATGGAAAACTTCAAAGTCGGGGGTTTGGACTAGTGATTGCAGTAGTTGGCTGCTAAGTTCCTTTTGGTCTCCTCATCTTTTTAAGTGCATTTGGCTCCCAAGTGCACAGATGGGGGGGAGTGGGAGCGATTTAAGCAGAGCCCCCCCCCCACTTTTGAGTGCTTGCTGCAGCAGAGGCTTCGCTGTGAGATAGTGGTCTCGGAATGTGTCCAGGAATGCGCTGGGGATTGTAAGCACAGTGTTTTGTTTGGTTTTGCACAGGAAGCTCAATTTACCTTTAATTGTTTTGTGCATATTTCCAACAGATGCAGTTTATTTTCTTGTCAGTGGCTGCCCGTGCTGGGAATGCAGGAAGCTGGGAATGTGGCAGGCTGGGTGCTTCCATGTCCTAGGCCAGAGCAAGACCTGCCTTCTCTGCCTTCTCTGAACACCTTGCACATGGCTGGTCCCCAGAACTAGGCTGTTTAATGCCTGGCTGTTAATTGCTTTAGAATTTCTTGCTTTCAAGCTCTTGGTGGGAGACTTTTGAGTTTTGTGAGGCTTTTTTGTGGAGAGCAAGAACCTTTGATGTAATTTGAGTGTGTTGGTGCCAGGTGCTGGGCATTGCCTTGTGCTCCTGTTTGCTCCCAGGTACCCAGAGCTGCCTGTTCCTGTTGCCCAGTTGTATTTGTAGCATCTTTCTCAGTGGTCTTTGAGGATTCAGCTGGCCAGCGGTGGGTGGGAGCAGGCTCCATGGAGGGCTCCCACATCGCTGTTCCTTGTCCCCAGGCGACCAGGGTAAATAGGCACACAACGTTATTTATGCATTCAGTAATTGCCTGTTCTTTTGCCTTTCCGTGTTCCAGCTCTTACTGTGTTTCAGTGATTTGTTCTCTTTGCTTGGAAGTGAAAATTCCTCTTAGCTGTTTTTCTAGGAATTGTTTTCTCCCTCTTCCTGATGACAGTGAGGAAGCTGCTGGAGGCTGATACCTCTAGAGAATGTGTGGCTGTTTCCAGACGCTTCAGCCCCTGCAGCGGTGGCTGCAGGAGTTCTTTGGTTTCTGCTGGGGCTGTGCAGGCCCAGCTTTTCTTTTCACCCTGACAAAATTCTGCAGGACCCGTCCCAAGCGCTGGGAGCCAGTGCCAGCAGCAGCAGTTCTGCTGCCTTTCCTTGTGGAAGGATTTGGATCTGGGTTCCACTGACTCCTCGCTTCTGCTCCAGCATTACTGGAGAGGAGGGCTGGCACAGGAATAATGGATGTTTCACAGTGAAGGTGAAGTTTGCAAGTACCCCGTGTGCATGTAGCTGCGGCTGTCATTTATTAGTCTATCAAGAGAGTTTGTTTTCCCAAATAACCCTCTGAATTATTCTGTGTAATTAACTCATGAACTTATTTAAAATGATAACGGGGTAGGGAGGAGGAGAGGAAGCGTTGTGGAGCTTAGCAAACCGATAGGATTGCATCACTTTTCCCCACTGATCGCAAGGTCGTCTCCAACAGCTGTTCCAGCGTAATTACCCAGCCCAGGCTCCATGGTTGGAACAATTGAAAAATTACAGGGGTCACTGGCTTGGTGTCTTAAATTTTAATAAGTACATAAAAACAAAGTGCTGACTTATTAAAAATTAATCCTGCTAAGCGGTTGTTTAGGCTTTTTGGAGATGGGAAGCCTTGAGAGTGTCCATTTGTCCACCGGGGCCGGAGCAGTGCGGGTGGTTATCTCTCCGGCCCGCCCTGCTCTCCGGCAACACTTTAATGGGAATGTTAAGTTTGATTATTAATTTAATCAAGGTCATATTTTGTTTATGCAGAAGTAGAATGAACTGTGGCCCTCAGTAATCCTTTCTCTCCTCGCTAGCTCAGCCTTTGTAATTCCTGTAAGCTGCTCACAGGCGCGGGGTTGGGATATTCACACAGTCAAGTGGATATTGTGCAAGTGTTGATTATCGCGCGCGGCCCCGGCTCCTCCTAAGCACAGAGATGTTCTATTAGCACGGAACGTAAATCTGGGAGCATTAACATTATAAGCCTAATTTTTTTCCCCCCCTTTTTGGGGCTTTGAATCCTGGTTATAAAACTTGGATCAGAGCTGGGAGCGCGGCGAGTGAGTGCTCGCTCTGCTCTCCGTGCATTCTTCAAAGAGCACTCAGCCGTGGCGCTGCTACGGGAGCACGTTTGGGAGCTCCTGCTCGGCTTCTGCAGCTTTGTGTGTGTGCAAAGCCATGAGAACTTGCCACAAAAGAAAGCTGAACCCCTTCCCTGGCCCACCTGGCATTGTTTTCCGAGGCAATTAAATATAAAGGGCATGCAAAGCAGGGAGGATAGGCTGAGCCTGGGGGTGGGCTTTGGAATGAGACGTTTATTTCCTTAAGTTGTGTCCAGGAATTTGTAAAGGAATCCAATAGGAATATTTACTTTTATTTAAACATGAATAAAGAAGATGCAGGCTGTCTGGTGCCCCAGGGATAGCTAGAGAAAATCATGAGGGGCATTAGACATATAATCTGAATTTTCAGATAGCTGTAGAATAGGATATTGGGTCTTTTTCCTCCATCCTGAGCACAGGCCTTTGAGTTAACCAAGGTTATTGCTGGCCAGCTTTCCAGCCTGCATAATGGGACCTTTTTTTATATAGCAGGTCTAAAACCTCCCTGAAAAACAGTGAAAACTTTGGGGACCTTTTGGCTAAGGTGCCCCTTGGAGGAGTAGAGCTCTGAAGAGAGGGACATCCTCAGGCTGGAGCTGGGCTTCACAGCCCTGCTCTGCTTCCTCCCAGGATGACCTTCAGCTGAAATCCACAGCCAGGAATATTAAGATTAAAGCGATGCTGATTTTCGTTTTTTGTAATTCACTGGGCTGTAATTCATGGCTGTAACTCACAGCTGAGCGGTGGCCACGTGAATCTGCTGAGAGCCAAATGGGGGGTACCCACAGGCAGCCCCAGTGCCCCCCTCTTTCCCTACACCCCAAAGAAGCTGTGCTGGGTTTCTTCCCCTCAACTCTTCAGTACGGACTAGAGGGCAGGGCTGTGGACCTGTCCCTCCTCTGGCTGCTGTCAGCATACAGTCCTTGGGGTGATGGAGGGGTGATGCATCCCTCTGGAGCTGGCGTGGATCACCCACAGCAGTGCTGCTCCCCTCGGCCGCCTGCACGGAGCTGCCTTTCGCTGTGTCCCCTTTTGCGAGCGCTGAGGTGAAAGAATAGCAAGAGCCTTATTAAGATGTTTTTGGATAACGTTTGCTCAGCTGAGAGATGGCAAAAGATTTTTCAGAGTCTATTAGGCAGCCAGTGCTATGGAATCTTAAGGTTGATTTGAAAAATTGGCACCTAATGGTTTACAACTGGAATAAATTTCCAGAAATTGGACCGGGGAGAGAAACTCCTGCCTGTGTGTGTGTGGTGTGGTGAGCCTGCGCCCCAGCGAGGGGCCACCGCTCCCTCCCAGCACTGCCCAGGATTTTTCCCTTCTAATTAGGGAATGTGAGGAGTTCAGATCAGCTTCTATTCATTTCTCTGTTTTGACAGAGTTGTTTGATGAGGAGAGGGCTGCTGGGGGGGAGACTCTCCTCCTGCCTGGAGTCTCTTTCTCCCCTTTCCTCCTCCTGCTGCGTTTTGTAAAGGCCAAAGCCTGAGAATCCCTGAAAAATTAATGGGGCCTCAATAGGTGCTTTGCACCCGCTGCTCCCCCCTCTCGGCACCTACTGCTGGTCCCCGCTGAACAATCTGCAGGAAAACAGCTCCCAGCAGCTGCTCTTTTGTATGCAAAGCTGACCTAGAGCGATGTGGGGAGCCCTCGGTCACCCCGACCGTGGGCTTTGGTCCCAGAGCCGCTCCACCGAGATGCTGCAAATGTCAGGGCAGCTGTGTCCCCACCCCGCTCCCTGGGTGCCACCATCCAGCACCAAACCTCATCAGTGAGCTGCTGAATAATTGAAAGAGTTGCCTCAGAGGAGCTGGGCACAGGGGAAAGGTCTCTGCCTTCAGAAAACATAAAAAAGTCTCTCATTTTGGTGTTTGAAATATTCAGAGGGATCCTGGAGGGTTCTGAACCTATAAGCACCTGCTTTTCTGTCATTATAGAAAAGCCCTCTGTGGTTTTCATCCTTATTATGCAATTTCCAGTTAGCTGGTGCTTGTTTTCCAGCCTGGATTTAGAATGAGAGGTGCTGGAAGGCTTAATTTTCAGGTTGGACCTGGCTGCATAAGTCACCTCTTCCCATTCTGTCTCCTGAGGTCTCAGGCTCTACCTCTTCCACCAGGACAGAGAGACACTTGCTTCCCTGTCTTGGTTTGGTGCCTGGTTGAGAGTGCTTAAGTCTTTCCCTTGAGAGCTTAAAACATTCCTGGTGTGCTGTAGCAATGCCTTGTCTCATGCAGGGAGCCCCCAGAAGAGCAGAAGCCCAAGCCTGAGTGCAAAGCTGTGTTTGTCTTCCTGTGCCCTGCACAGCTGGCGCGGGGCTGTGCTCCAGCATCTCCTGGGCTTCCCTGCCCTTGACCTTCAGGATTCCCAGAGAAGGTCAAAGGCCTCCCTCTTTCCCTAAGTAGGTTGGGGTTGTTTTTATTCCCTTTGTTAATGCAACACTCCCCCCAAAGGAAAAAAACAAAATAAAGTGAGAAGTCTTCTCCATTTGGCGGTGTGTAAAGGCTTTTTAAAGCTAAACAAGAAAACCAATTATTTTTCTAACTGCTTTACTCCTTCAAATCTTTCACTGTAATGGAGATTTAGAATCCATCACTGTTTAGCTATTATTTCTGTGTAAAGAGTCATGCCCTATTGCACCAAGCAAACAGTCAATTTTTTCCATTATACTTTGCGGCAAATAACAAGAGTATGGAATAAATGACCCGTTTTGGAGCAGATCTCTCTCCGTGTGGTGCCTGTGTCCCTGGAGGAGAGCAAGGAAGGGTTAAGGCTTTCCTGGGCACTCTCTCCATTGGTGGGAGCTGCCACAGGCAGGGGCTGCTGCCCACATCCTCTTAGAATCATGGAATTGTTCAGGTTGGAGAAGCCCTCCCAGACCATCCAGTCCATCAGGTCCCCCAGCACTGCCGAGGCCATCACTAACCTGTGTCCCCAGGTGCCACATCCACACGTCTGTGCCAGTGCCTGACGAACCTCTTGGTGGAGAAGTTTTTCCTGATACCCAAACCTAAACCTGCCCTGGCACTGCTTGGGGTCAGAACCTTTCCTGGAGGCACTGGAGGCAGCGTGCGCACGGTCCCTTGGGAGGGGTTCCCCGGCTGGCTCGGGAGCAGGCAGGGATCAGGAAGGTGATTCTTCATTCTCCTGATGGTTGTCTGACTTTTATTTAAATGCAGGAGACTCGCAGGCGGGTGTGTGTTGTGTGAAAGTGTACTGTACAAATATGTAGCCAGCAGCTGTTTTTTTAAAATTAAACAGACACTTGAGGTTAAAAATCCCCAAGTTCAATGTAAACTTCCTTCTGTGCTATTAAGTTTGGATCACATCCAAAAGCTCGATAATTTTATTTTATGTCATTGAGTCTGTTTGTTTACATTTTGCATTTCATTCACATTTCACTGTTGGATTTTGCTTCCCAGCTCAGACTTTGCTGCCAGGGAGCAGCGCTTGCGTTGGAGCTTTTGAGGGGGAGGGCACGGTGCGAACACAAAAACTTGTTTTTATTTTATGACTTTTCCTCTATTTAAAGGCATTTTAGTGGAAGCAGCGTCTGTGGCAGCTCTGCAGGGCTGGGCAGTGACCGTGGGTGTCTGGGGCACTGGCTGGGTTCCGGTGCCGGGGGCTCTGGGGACTCGGAGCTGCGGAACATCGTCGGTGCAGAGGAGGATCCAGCTGTCTCACAGGAGCAGCTGGAAATGACAGCGAAGGCTGAAATAGGAAAGTGTGATAAATTAATGGACTAAAACACCGTAAGGGACTCGTTAAAAGAAATAGCTTTAGGAGAAGCTGTGAGGAGGACTGGAGTGTGAAGGGGAGCCGGCTCTGCCAAAGGCCCGGGTGTTTCTGGGAAAGAAGGGGAAGTGCTGGTGCCTTTACACAGCTTGATCATTAGGAGAAACTGATCCTAATTGGGAAGTTACAGCCTTTAAGATGGTTGAGGGAAAAGGGAGGAAGCTGGAAGAGTGATTTAGGCTGGCAAGAAGGGGGTGATGCCTCTCCGAGTGTCTTGGGGTTCAGCACCTGCAGGGGATTACTTGACTGAGGAGCAGAGTCAAGAAGGGAACCAAAGGAAGTGAGATTAATAGATTTAGCCTGGAGGCTGAAATTAAGTTTAAGACTATCAGTAAGTGAAAGGAATAGCATGGACTGTTGCTTAAGACTGTGAAGGTCTGTAAGACACAGGATGTGCCATGTTCCCAGGATTTCCACACTCACATTTCATTCCTCTTCCACAGTATTTGACTTGCATGACTAAGTAAAGACTTTTTTCTTTTTCCTCCCCCCCCCGCCCCCGCTTTCTTTTAAAACTATTTTTTATATAGCCTGTTCCCGGTTGAGGCTTTTATTGAGAAACAAATGCTTCTGGTTAGCTTCTGTATGGAATCTGTCCAGCTTTAAACCATTGCCATGAGCAAAATTCATTGACAGGAAAAAAAAAATCAAAACAAACATTCCCCAAGATGGGGCACTTCTTTAAAGGGCAGGAATTTTTATATATTTAGGTCTGCGTATAATAGATGCACGTACATGGCACACACAGACATTCCAAGCAGTGCCCTGGGGCTGTGGCCGTGCGGGGGAGTTACGTAAAGCCCAGCTGGCTGCAGGGAGCCAGGGAAGTACCTTGGTTGGGAAGTGGGAAGACGTGTGTTGGGTCAGTGTGGTTTGCAGCTCAGGAAGGGCAGGAATGCCTCCCTGCTCCCGGACGGTGCCGTGCCTGCACGCAGGCCCCGATGGAGCTGCCGCGCTCCGAGGGACAGAGCGGCTGGGGAAGAGGCTTTGTAGTTTTTTGGTGATGTGGGGTTTGTTGTTCTGTTTGTTTGTTTCTTCAGCTGCCTTAGCTCAAGGGAGCACAGTTTGAGTCAAACTGGAATCTCCTGGGTGGTTGTGTCCTTCTCATGCAAGCCTGTGTTCCTCTCTTTTCCCTTCCCTTTGGGCAGGAGCTTGCTCCAGCTTCCCTTCCACGCTCTGCCCCCGGCAGTGCCTGCAACCCCTGCCTTTGCTCACAGCATCCTGTACCAGAGAAGGGGAAAGCACTGAACAGTCTTTCTTTCATCTTCCAGATGTTGTTTTGTGCTCTCACTGACCTTGACCAAAGCCAGGTGCTCCGGAGGCAGAGCCCAGCTCAGATCTGTCCCCTGGCAGCGCCGTGGGCTCTGCTCCATGATGGCCCTGGAGGGAGGATCTGCCCCAGCCACGGTGGCTCCAGGCAAAGGAGCTGGTCCTGTGGCAGGACTGGCGTGTCCAAGGGGAAACAAGAGCTAAGGGAAGGCTGAGGAGAATCTCCTCTGGTTTGTGAACTTCCCATCTGCCAAAGCTCACTGCTGGACAGCTGCTTTCTGCTGCTGCTCTCCTACCTTTTTTTTAATTCCAGAACAATGTATTGAGGGGTTTGATTTGTTTTTGTTCTTGCTTTTGTTTTTCCAAGGCAGTGAATGTGTTTTAGACAAACATAATGGAACAATTTAGAAAAATAAAAGGAATGGAAATAACCTCGTATAAAGTGGCAGAGAAAAATCACTCTTGGCATCATCAGCTGTGCTCACGGTGAGGCACAAACTATCTCAACATGTCAAAGACACTTAAATCTGCTTCATCTGAGAAGCCCTTTGTGGAGGCAGCACTGCAGTGCATCCGCTGCTGGTGGGGTACAGAGAGGCTGTGGTGACTCCTGGGTTTGGTTTGGTTTCTCGCAGGATTTTTCTGGTCAGAATTTTATCATTGTTTCAGATCTGGACTTCGGATCCATCCTCTTGAAGGGGTGTAAAGAAGCAATAATTAAAACCCCAAAGCCCACACCAACCTCCCACCTCCCTGCTGAGTTCCTTCACTGACTGGTTGGAGGAACTGGGCTCTGTAGGTGGCTTTGTCTTGCTTTGATTTCCAGATTAGTGGTACCTCTGGAACACTGGGTTTGGGAAACCGTGTCCATTTGGAGATGGTTGCAGTGTGGATGTGGAGCCCTTGGAAGGAGGATCATTTTCTGATCTGCCTAGAGAAGCCACTCGTTTATCATGGTTATTGCTGGGGAGTCTTAATGAACTAAAAGACCTCCTGTCACAAGAGTCCTTAGTAAGATGTTTGTGTTTTTTTTAAAAGGGAAGAAAATTGTTTCTTCCCTTTTTTATTAAACAGTAATGCGGGTTCAGACTGTGTTCTGGTGAGTCTTTAATTGGCACAAAAGGGCAGTTTAGCTTCATCTTAAGGAAGAGTTGTCAAACAAGCTGGAATTGTTTGGCACTCAGAAACATGCTGAGCAACAGGCCGTGATTTGCATCTTCTTCTCAAACATCACATAGTGCTGGAAGTTACTTCATTGGCCTGAAACAAGCCTCTAATGAAGACACTTCTCCTGCGCTGATGCTGCCCCGGCAAGACATAGATTTTTTGTCAGAAATCTAATGTCTGGGCTGAAGAAGGCAGATTGAACCCCCTGTGTGTTGTGGCTGCATGAGGTGCCAGCTGCAGGAGCTGACTTGGCAGGAAGGTGTCCGTGGAGCAGGGACAGAGTGGGCCAGACTGGAATGTGCTCCGTGTTAAGACAGCCCAGGCCTGTGGTATGTCCCTCCCTTTCCCCATCCCCTGCATCTCTGAAGATTATAAACCCCCAGATCTTGTTTTGATCAGCGTGTGGATGTTCTGCAGCATCTTGAATTGAATCAAAGCAGCAAGAAATTGGTTTTTGCAAAGAAGCTTCTTAAATGAAAGAATTCCATTATGTAATTTTTTTTTTTTTAAATCCATGTAGTAATTCCTTTAAATTCTGCTATCTTTTGTATAACATAGTGGTTTGGGCCATTACTGGAGCATATTTCATTAACATTGTTTTCTGCTTCCTGAGTGTTTTGTGGGGCTCCTTCTCCTGGCTGGGAGCCGGTGCTGTCCTGTGCTGCGGACCGCGGTGTGGGTCGGTGATGCTCGGGAAGGGCAGGTGTGGTGTTTGATGGTGAAGGATGCACACAGATGGACTGGAGGCTGTAGGTTCTCCCGGGTGGAACTGGCTCTGGGCAGCCCTGAGGGTCCGGGTGCGCCGGGAGCCTCTGCCCCCACCGGGCTGAGCAGCGCTGTCAGGGGGATGGTGCAAGGAGCAGCCCAGGCCTGGGGGTGATGGCAGAGTCCTGCTCAGTGTAAATGCTGCTTAAACCTGTCAGAAACCGAGGCAGTTCTCCGCCACGTTGTTAATTTAACCTTTTGCTCTAATCCCGTCTGTGGCACTCAGGGTTTAGGAGAAGTCCATGAAGACGGGGCAGTGCTGTTGCTCCTTGCAGGTCAGGCCCAGCAGTGCCAGCGTGGGCTGGGAGGGAGAAGGCGAGGGCAGAGTCGAGCGGGGACGCGGCGGCCGAGGAGAGCGCCGGCAGTGAAGAGGGGCTGTGGTCAAGTGGCCACTCGTGGCCGTCTGCTCTCCTCACGCCGGGTGTGCACACGAGGCCTTCTCAGAGTAATTGCCGAGCCTGCTCCGTTTTCCTGGGGGTTCCTTTCCGCCGTGGAGCACTGGGCGTGCTGCGGGAGCTCATTAGAGCGGTGCTGCCAGCACGGGGCCGGGCGGGTAATTGGCACCCCAGACCTCGGGGCAGCCCCTCCTGCAGCCCCCAGCCCTTCACAGCCTGGCCTCGGACACTCCCGCGGATGGGGCAGCCGCGGCTTCTCTGGGCAGCCTGTGCCAAGGCCTCGCCGCCCTCACAGGGAAGGATTTCTTCTCGGTATCGAATCCGACCCTGCCCTACTGTTTGTGAAGTGCTCAGAAGTGTCTGTGGCGAAGGCTCTGCTGCCATCACCCCACTGAGCTGCTGTGAGTGTTTTTTTGGCTGGCAGTGGGGTGTCTGTGACAGCCTGAGCCCCGCTTCCCACTGCCAAGAGCGCTGTGCTGCCCGCCCTGCGATCCAGGGGGATTGGAGCTTTAGCTGGACGGAGACAGCTTTTAGGTCTCAGGTTTCATTTTGTTGTTGTTATTGTTGTTTTCCAAATTCCCTTCCAATCCATCTGCTCTCCTGACATCCTTTTTATGTTGTTCAGAAGACAGGGAAGGAGTTGCATTGTGAGCGTGGTCAGGTCAAACTCCTCACTTTCATCTCTGCTCTCTGGTAGGTGATGGGCATTTGGGGAATAAAACACTAAGAACAGGGTTTAACCAGCCTTTGTTTGCTATTGTCCAGCTGGGCTTGAGACAGCAACAGAGATGGGAACAATAAACAGGGAGAGGAAGGAGAGATTTTAAACAGAACTGTTCTTTTTCCTCCTGTTCCGGTGTTCCTGGAATCTGACACATTTTGCTGTTTAGTCCCAACTGTATTAGTAAAAATAACACACAAGCAAGGTATGTTCAGTGCAGCTCAGCCCAGTTCTGGTTTTTGCTTAGTTTTTTATGCATTTATGTCCATCTCTGTGTGTTTGTGGAGGGTATCTGTGTGTTCTGAAGATGCTGAAAAAGAAATAATTACATTTTATGACTATCCTGCCTCATGTTGATGTATTTACCCCATAATCCCCTGTGGTCCCTTGGGCTGTAGTGGTTGTCATGGGCCTTTGGGATCACCATCCTGGAAGGAGCTTCAGAGCTGAGCTTCTTCCTATCTCAGGCAGCCTCATTGTGTGGCTTTTCCAAAACCCCTGGAGTACTGCCGAGGTGATGTTGGCTTTTTTTACCTTCCCTAGTACTGCTGAGAGCTTGTTTGACTCCTTGCTTGTGTGATGGGCAGAATCTCACCCAATTAATCCTCTTCATTTTCTTGGTGGCTGTTTTATATCTGCTCAGTTCACTTGCAGCTCTGTGGGAAGCTGGACCCCTTTGTTGAAAATCCCACCTCCACGAGTCATGCAGCAAATGCCAAAGTCTCCCCTTTTTTCTCCTTGATGCTGGTTAAATCTGTGTTCAACACGGTGTGAGAGGGGTTTGCAGGTTGGCTTATTGGTTTAATGTTATTTGTAAGGATGTTTGCAGAAGGCTTTACTGTCTCAGGTCACTGCTGGGAACTTTTTCCACTTAGTTTTTATTGTTTGGTCTTCTGTGTTTTTGGGGGCTGGTTTCTCAGTCCCTGCTCCAGCCCTGTTCTTTTCATTATAGCAGGTGACTAATTTTCACAGTTGATCAAAAAATGAGGGAATTTGGCAGAGAGCAGCATTGTTGGGCCAGTTTTGTTATGCTAAACAGCTTTTAGTCTTTTACATATTGTACTCTCCCATTTCAACCCTTCTTCTCACAAGCTTTAGTCTCTTTTTTGCTCCTCTGAGCACTCTGGAGCATCCCTGGGGATCACAGTGTGAACGGCCAGGGATTGCAGCCCCAAGGGTCCTGCCCCCACCTCGTGCTCACATTATAAAACTCCGGTGTAACGAAAGAGAATTTCCTCCCTGGTTTTGTAACAGATCATAAGTACCAAGTAAGTAATATTGTGCTATCCCTTTCTTTCATCTTTATAAAAAATTCCAGTCTCCAAGTGATTTGCCTGTTGGATGCCTGTGGACTCTTGGGGGATGTTGTTTGTGCTGGCACCACGCCCCATGCCCTGCTGTGCCCCCGGGCACCAGGCGCTGGGAGGAGTTTTTGGGAGGTGCAGGTGAGGCCGGGCTCCCAGGCAAGGTTTGCCTCCCCCGCTCCTCTCTGGCTTCGTACCCACCTGCCCCCTGGGAAGTTACCTCTGAAAATCTCCACCTCCTTCAGAAAGGCTGTTTTTAATAGCTGCACTGCTCTTAATTTCTAAACCTCGGGAGTAGCTCTCCAGTAGGAATAGAGCCTGGAAAACAAAGCAATCAAAGGAAAGCTGTCCTGCTCTCTGGGCGTGTTTGGTTAGCAGTGTCTCGGGGGATGCTCGGTGGAGCTCTCTGCACCGAGGCCTCTCCGCAGTGTGAGAGGGTGGGAAGTTGCAGCCACAGCAGCTCCAGCTCCTCCGTGTGTGATGTGTCTCCAGTGGAGATACCCGTCCTGCTGCACAGAACAGCAGCAACCCAACCTATTCCACCCAAGTAAATAACTCTGGAAGTAAATCTCTTGTCATACTGCCTTTATAAATACCTTTTAAATTGAGGATGAGTGACAAGATGTGGTTGAGTCACTGGAAGGGCATCTCTGATAGTGGTGGAGGAGCCTTTTCAGATCTGTTTTATACCTGGTTGTCATTGCAGCCGTAGGAACTGCGCTGCCCTTCGCTGGCTGCAGGTCTTAAAATGACAGCTGGGAGATTGAAGATGGAGATACTTCTGGATGCTGCTTGGAGCTTCCTTGGTTGGGCCTGAATCACTGGGAAGGGAGGAACATCCCCCTGTGGGGGAGAGGAAGGGGGTACTGGCACTGCTTGGTGCAGGGGACCAGGGGACAGCTCTCAGTGAACATGGGAGCTGGCACACGAGGCTGCACAGCCTCGCCCCAGAGTACGGAATCTGGATGTGCTTATTAGATTTTCAAATGTTATTTAGCTTGATTGCAGCCTTTTTACAAAAGGAGTTAAGACATGGATATAAAAGATAATAGAACTATAAATTGCAAGTCAGGTTCTTATGAAATCAGTAAATTATTCATTTAGCAGTTGTGTGTGTGCTAATTTCATGTTGCTGTGCTGCCTCGGGGTGGAGCAAGGAGGTCAGCCTGTGAAGCGGGGAGCTTTGGGGAGGACAGAGTGTGGCACACAGCCTTCAGCTGGATGATAAATTGCCTCTTTATCTGCTGTTGTCCAGGGAGAACCAGAGCAAGCCACTGAAAGAGGTGTTTCACACCAGGTAGCGTTTTTTGGAATTAGACCAAAAATCACACATTTCAGTCTTGAAATGTGTTTAAGTGTGCTTTGTCTTTGTGACATCTCTGCTCAGCCTCTCCTGGACACAGACAGATCACAGCATCTCAACACCAGCTTTGGGGCTGCCTCCCTAGTGTAGTGGAAGGTGGAAATAAGATTATCTTTAAGGTCCCTTCCACCCCAAACTACTCTGTGATTCCATGATCCTGTGATCCTTGCTTGCGTGGTCCTGCCTCTGCTGTTGATGGGGCCAGCAAGAGCTGCCTGTGGAAGATGGGTCTTCTTCCAGCTCCTGTTGTCGTGGTGGGACATTGTCTTCTCTTGGCAGAGCTGGCACCAGCAGTGGTGGGTGGCCAGACAGGTACTGACCAGTCTGTGATGTCCGTGAGGACAAAGTAAAACACTTTAAAATGTGGCCGAGACTCTTTCATTCCAGACCCGGTGTTTTTGGGAAATACGAGTCTTCTGAGCTGTCTTGGGTACAGCAGCCAGGGAAGACAGGATTTATAAAGTGAATGTATCTTAACTGAGTGTTTCCCAGAAAAATGGGAGGAAGGAGAGCAAACCCCCGGAGTCACCCAGTCCAGGTACGTTCCGGCAGGGAGCGAGGGCTCCAGGCTGGCATTGTCCCCCTCCCTGCTACCTCTGTGCTCCAGATAAGTTCCAGGCATCTCCGAGCCGCTGGAGCCAATCTGGCAGACTTTGGTACAAGTGACCTGTCAGGCTGCGTTTCCCAGAGGGCAGCGACAACTCTTCCATACCAGTGGTACCTGTTCTGCTGTGCCTGGTTAATTGAGCCCACTGTGGATGTTCAGGAGCATGGGTAGCTAATTTTTTTTTTCCTGGGGACACCAAGTGCAGGGAATCTGTGCATATGGGGAGATGTTTGTGGTCTTTTGCACTGGGTAGTCCTCAGCCTTCCTGCTGGCCCACGTGCTAAGTGCTGCTGCACTCAGGTAAGGAGATAATGATCACATCATTAAGACACCACTAAAGCTGGCATTGCTTGTTAGGTCAACATATCGATCTTGACATTACGCTGCAAGATTTTTTTTTTAGATAATGCCTGTCCATCCTAGCTCTTGCTCCAGGAGCAGGAAAGGAGAGGGAGAGAGGAAATGCAAAACTGAAAGTGTCTTGACATAGACCTTTCCCCCAGAATAAAAGCACTTTGCTCCTTAAAAGATTTGTTGAGCTGTAGAGACTCCAGCCTTGTTGCTGCTGATGGGATTACTGGCAGATTTCCTTTAAGTCCATAGAAATCCTGAGGTAGCTGCTGGGCTCTGGGCAGATGACTTGGTCATTCTAAAAAAAGACTCCTTTAGCCTTGTGTGTTTGGGTGCCCAGCGCCTTGCTGCAGGCAGGTGGGTTGGAGGGAGGCTGAGCTGACCTGCCCTGGGGTTTGGCCCCAGTTCCCCATGACCATCCACCAGTAAATGTCCCATCAGTTCACTCCCCACATAACCCCTCTGTCATGGTACAGCTTTCCTTTCCAGCTCGGTATATATTTGCATTGTACCCATCCTCTGAGCATATCAGAAATCTTGGAAATGCCTTTTCTGTCTCCCTGCAGAAGAAAACACCTCTCACTTTTTAATAAATTCTTGTCTTGTTATCTTTTCTGTATTGAAGCTGTCCAGGCCAGTTTTTCTCATTTCATTGGGTTCTTTATATTGTGCTACTTAAAGGCAATTTGTAAAAATAGCAGCAATTTTACTTTATATATATGTGTGTGTGTGTGTGTTTGCTATCACTAAAGCTTTATTTGGTATTTTAATCTGGGCTTATTGACTGCACTTTTGAGGACTTAAAAATCAAAAGTGATAGTTCCAAAAATGCATGATGTTTTTTAGTCCCTGACTTGCAGAGAAGCAGCACTTACACCAGTGCTGAGCTGGTTCACTATCCCTCTAAATATATTTCATTAAGAACAGTCCATATGGTGTGTTAGGGAGAAGGGGAGTGCAGAGCAGAACCTGTGTCTGCCAAAGAAAACTGTTTTGATCTAATGTTGAGCATAGTACAACTTTGGGGGAAAAAAATAAACATTGTCAGATGGGTCCTGCCAAATTTCATGATTTATCAAGAGTTTCAGGCTGTTCGGTGGTATTTTTTTTTCTTCTGAATACTCCAGTTTCTGGAGTCTTGCGATTTACACAAGACTGTTCATTTTCATTTTTTAAACATGTTGTAGGAAACACCCTCAAAACATGGAACCAGGAAGCTGCAGTGTCAGCAGGTTAATGAATCCCTTGCTGTATTATATTGAAGATCTGGTGGGTTTTTAGTGCCTCTTGTGATTTGGAAATGGTGATCTGTGGAACTTCAGGGTCTGAGTGAAAGAGGAGCCTGGGAGAAGGGAACTTCTTAGGGTGTTTGGTGTGTGGTATTTCCCAAGGTAAATCCATCAGGCTTGTTCTCCCGTTCCCTTGGAGCTTCACTGCTTTCACATGCTGCTTCTGACCTCCCGGTAGCACCAGTGGGTTAGCTTTGAGCTTACTGCACTGAAGCAAATTTCACAGGAATGAGATGGGGGGATTGCAGCAGAAAATGAGCAGAGTATGAAGATGAAGAGGAATCCAAAGGGCCGGTATCCTCCAGCTGAACAGCAAGGTTAAAACCTGACTGCTCCAGCCTGCCGTGGATCTGGGTGTGAGATCAGCATAGTGGCCTTACTTGTGGAAGGGGATAAATCTAATTTCTAGTGCACTTAAAACTGGGTTAGCAAAAGCACAAGCAAAATACCGTAGACAACATTTGCTTCAACCTTGTCGGGTGCGACACAGCTTTCCACTTTCCCTTAAATCCATTTCCCAGCTTGCAGCCACCACTTGGAAATGCCCAATTATAAATTTGTGAGTCTTTTCACTGCTTGTTTCCAGGTTATTTTTCTTTCTTTCCTCCTTTCCCCCTTTTTTTCCCTTTGCCTATTTTAAGCCTTGGCTCCAAAATGAACGCTCTGCTTCCCACAGTCCTTCATCACACAATGTTTTCAGCAGACACTCAAGAATTAAACATGTACAATTTCCATAATACTGATTATCCCTGTTTAAGTGCTATTTTAGAGGGTATTAATTTCTGTTGCAGTAGCAGGCACAGCACTTAGCACCGCCAGCCCAGTTTTCCCTCTGTGCCTTAGGCTCAGGTTTGGCACGAGCTGGGGTTTGGCTGGAATTGCTCTCCACCGCTTTTAGCCTCGTTTTTAGTGAGAAGGGAGGGTGGCAGAGCTGTCCCGGCAAGGAGCTGGTGCTGGGCTGGAGGAAGGCTGCCTCTGTCACTTTTGATATTTTCTGGTTTTTGTACGCAGAAACACAAAGCACAATTAGAATACAGTTATATATCCTCATCGTTATTAAAGCTTGGATTAACATGACATAAAGTTTTGTCTGGGGAGCCTTTTGCTATGGCTCAGGGAGCATTTTTGTGTGACAGTAATAGGCTACAGTTAATATACTTGAATGATACCAGAATCTGTGTAATAAGACAGAACAAAGGGGGTTTATTTGAAGCTGAATTACAAAGGTGGAATTATCATTGTGAACAATCCACCGAGATCGCAGCTTAATTATTGTATCTGGCGTTATTTCGGCGAAATAACATGGAGTCAGGAAAGCGAAGTTAAAAAATATCTATCTCTCGTCTTGGAAGGGTATCTTGTCAGTCAGGAGGGATTGATGTGTGGACCTGTCACCTCATTCTTAACACCCAAATCCTCTCTTTGCCCGTTTTTGCCGTTTGTTTGATTTACCGAGCCCGTTTGCTGTGATTCAAGAGGCTCTTGTCGCGTTTCTAGGAGAGATTCATCACTGGGACATAATCCATTCAAATAGCTTTTGGGCAAGAAATAAAAAGTGTTTGAAGCCAAGAGGTTTCAAACAAACCGTTCAAAGGCAGCTGTTGGGCCCTGTGGAGAGGGAGGAGGGAGGGCGGGATTGTTCTCCAGGGCCTGGGGAGAAAAAGGAGTGAAAAGGTGGGAGCTTCCCTCGGGAATGGTTTGCAGCGAGGCGGAATCTGGGGACTGGGGAGTCTGGAGTAGACAGGAGAAAAGACACACGTCCTGTGCATGTGGCCACCACAGGTTCAACACAGATGGAAATGGCACCTTTGGAAAACTTTGGGCCATTTTCACGTGTGAAGCATTATTCAACCGTCTTGCATTTGTACGGACAGTTCTCCCTCTGCCTGTGCCTTGAATCCTCGTTACACAGATAATAAGTGTGGGGGAGTAGGATTCTTTTTTTAATTTTCATTTATAAACTGAAGAAAATTACTTCTTTCTCACAGAAATCACTTCGGTGATGTCAGTAGCTGCGGGAGGTTGAATTGACTTCAGCAACAAAAAAGCCCTCTCACAACAGAAACCCTTGTTTTTTCTGCAGCAGGCTTTAAAAGAGGAGCACTGTGGTTCCAGGATCCCGGCTTTGGTGATTGCCCTGTAATCCCCGTGCCGTCCAGGGGTAATTAAAAATTGCAGCTGAACCTTGGTTTCAGATGCCCGGGTGAGGCTCTGTCAAGCTGATGAGATTTGGCATTGTTGACACGTGTAAAAACTCAATTTACCCAGCAGGTACCCGTCGTTCCTGGGCATTCGGTCCCTCTCCAAGCAGGATGACACCAGGGCAGGGCGGGATGTACACACCTCCGAGGGCTGGGGAGGGGAGAGGAGCTGTGCCCAGCACAGCAGCACCACTAATTGCTTTCTTTTTAATATTATATTCAGCCTTAATAGCCTGCTCTCCTGGAGGATTGCCTTTCCCAGCATTTATTACGGCTCGCTCCGGAGCCTGACCAGAGAGTGGGAAGGGGTGGAGCCGCAGGGAATGGAATCAAGGTGGTACATTAAAATCCCATCCCAGCAGCCCAAACTGGTGTTCCTGTCTGAGTGCCCTGATTGAGCTCGGGTGGAAGGGCCAGGCTGCAGCGAGTGTCCCGAGGTGCTGAGTGCTGGAAGTGGCATTTCATGTCCCGTGCTCCCCGTTCTGTAAACCGGGACCGTGGGGCAGCGGCAGCGATTGCAGCCACAGTTACCATAATGATGATTTCTGCCCTTAAAAGACCATTCCCTCAAGTGCTTTGGGCTCCTGCCCTCTCATCAAGACTAACTGGGGTATTTTAAGAGGTAAAGAAGACTCCAAACCCCTGAACAGCAGAAATCAGAGCAAGTGCTTAGTGTTGGTAATTTCTCCTCCCTTGAACTCACTGTAGTGTGGGTGATGCAGGAATGTGCTGGGGCTCTGAGCTGAGGGAAATCCACATCCCCAGCTTTGGGTGTTTCATAGCTCTGATCTGTCCAAGCAGGTTCTCAAAGCAGAGCCAGGGACTTGTCTTCTCCTGTTCTTATCATTAATTTGTGGCAGTGGAAAAATCACTTCTGCTTCCTGTGCGTGGGCGCTGTGAGCTGCCGGAGCGAGCAGCGTGTCTGTGTGGGGGGACTCTGCTCCAACAGCCTGAAAGTCGTTTTTAAAAAGTGATAAATCATCAGTGTAATGAGTTTGATTTGAGTACAGTTCTCTGACCACTCACCCTGTCAGCAGCCTGCACAGGGGGGAGGATTTGAGGTGTTCTGCAGACAGAGCCCTCTGCTCCAGCCGGGGTTCTCTGCCTGCTGCAAAGCCAGGCTCAGAGGGTGGGCTTGGACCCCCAGGCCAACAAATAGCACCTTCTTGAGTGCAGCATCATCAACACTTGCCACAGCAAGGGTCTGGTTTGCAAATGGTTTTTCCATAAATTAAAAAATCCCTAAATGTGGAGAGATAAGCTGTGTTTGATTTGGGGTGGAAAAACAAGGGAGGACAGTTCTGCTTAGGACAAACAGCCCTGGAAAAATATTCCTTAATATGCAAGTCAGTATATGAAAAGAACAATAAAAGGAAAAAGGATCCAGCAGGAAATAAAATGAAACTTTTTTTCATTACAGTCAAAGAGAACTTAGATGAGTTTTCCTTCGCTAATAAACTGCAGTTTGATTCTGCAGCTGAGCCTTTAGCTGGAGCTGGCTGTGGCAATTGTTCATCCTTTTTTTTTTTCAAATCTGGGCAATAAAAAAGCCCTTCATGCATCAGGAAGCCTCGTAATGCAATCCTTGTCTTATCTTCACACTTATTCAGCAGGTATTTACGAAAGGGCAGCAGGAAGCTCTTTAAACCCGATCCTGTTACTTTGCTCAGGATGTCTCTTAATCAGATCTGTGTCCCTGAGCCTGGCCTGCCCTGGGACTCTGCTGCAAAGGCATCTGCGAAAACACCCTGGGTTTCTTGTGAATAGAGTTTTTCTCAGTATTCTCAGTAGCAGGGAAGGCTCTGAGCTGGGTTTCCGTGTGCTCTGGCTTCAGGGCACTCAGTGAAAGCCCACAGGTTATCCGTGGAATCCCAGAATGGTTTGGATGCTGTGGCTGCAGCAAAACCGGGAGAGAGGCAGAGTCTGAGCTGCTGCTGTGATTAAATGAAATGACAATGTCCCTCTTGCTGCAGCCAGAAAGGGGGACCCGTGTTTAAATTTGGCTTTGCAGGCAGTGGCGCTGCTCAATGTGGCTAAAGCCCATCGGGAGAGGAGGCTGCCCCTGCTCTGGCTGGGGCTGAAACAGCCCTGGCACTTCCAGAATCAGCGCCAGCCAGGCCTGGTGGGCAGCACCTCCGAAGTATTGTTTGGAAAAGAAAACAGATTGCAACTTTGCAGTGCTAATATGCAAACGAGCACTGTGAAGGGAGGAAGAATTATTTCTGCTGAGGGCGCCTAATGTTCCGTGAAAGTAAAATCACCACCGCCTCGCACCTGGCTGGCTGGAATGCTGAAGGAGCAATGTTCCAGTGATGGCATCGCCCCTGCTGCCGGACGGGAGGAGAGGGGTCCTGCCCGGCCCCACAGCACCCCCCGGGCACTTACCTGGATGGGGAGATGTGGCCTGAGAGCACCTGAGGGAGTAAAGGAGCTGAGCTCCTTGGAGCTTTGGTGTTGTGACTCGTGTGATACTTGATATGTTTAAGCTTCAGTTGAGTGATGCGGTTACAAGGAGCTCTCAGCTTTTGTTTTCCAAAGAGCAGAAGTTCTCTAGCCTTTTAGCATCAGAAGCTTAAGCCTGTAAAACCCAACAGCTCCAATGTGAGCCCCAAAAGAACAGTTCAAAATTATTGTGCATGCATTTAAAAAGTAGCCCTTGTGTGGGTTTGCCTCGGGTTTTTATCTGGTGATGTCTCCTTCGGGCAGGTGGGGAGGGCACATGGAGCGGGATGATGGAGCTTGGGTTCTTCATTCACTTGTGGATCCCACAAGAAAACACTTGTCAAAAGTTGTTCTGTTGTTGAGGAAGTTTGTAGAAAATAATGCACAGTACGTACATGTGCAGGGAGATGGGGGCCTCAGTAAACAGATGGAGAAGGGTGGATGTGGGAGGGGGATCCCCCGATGCCAGCAGGGAACTGAAGGCAGAGTTCCAGGATGGTGCTTGGCTCTGGGGCCACGTGCGGGTCACTAAAACGCCTGTAACTCAATTTCCCTTCTAGTCCCACCCTCTTCCTTGTCTGTTAGATGGGTAAAACACAAGGATGTTTTGAGGCAGGGTGAATTAAGTGTTTGTAAGGGAGCCTGGATGCTCTCCAGCAGATGTTTGGAACAGGATTCTGTTCTTGCCTCTCCGGGGAAGGGCAGCAGCGGGAGCTCCATGATTTAACCCCAGTTTCAGACTGAATGACTGGTTTTAGCTGGTGTGGCACCTCTGTGTGTGGCCAGGTCAGTGTGTCTGATGGGTACAATATGTGTCATCGTGGCAGCCCTTGATTTGCTTTTATGACGTGTGCCTTCTGTGTCACCGTCCAGAGCTATTTCAGGTATGTAGGAAGTCCTGGGTGGTGGCACTCTGGGACCTGCTGCTGTCCCTAGAGACACTGGGGCCGTGAGCCTTGGGGCAGTACCACGTCCCTGCCCGTTCTCAGCAGGACGCTGCTGTTCTGTGGTGAAATCTGAAGTTTGTTGGTGCAGCTCCCCATCGGTGAAGGGCTCTATCAGCACCGGGCAGATTGTTCACCCTGTCCTTGGGGGTTTGTGAGTGACCTCGAGGAGCTGAGTCTCAGGTCCTTGCTGCAGGGTGGTCGAGTGTACCCCTTGTACCCTGTTCCCTCAGGATCCCAGAGCACTGGACTGCAGTGGATGTTGGTTCCCCGCAGCTCTGCTGGCCTGGGAGAAGGGCAGGAGGGCCAGGATGTCCCTCTGGCTCCTGCGCTCTCTGAGCTGCGGTCGCGGTACCGGCTCCCGACTCTCTTAATCCATTTCAGAGATGCAGCACTGGAACCTATTCCTGTCAAGCTGAGGAGACCCAGGGGAGAGCTGAGCTGCCTGTGCTGCGGGCAGGGATCGTTCTGGGCAATTAGACCTGGCTGCGGGACCTGATTGCAGAGTCACCCCTGCTCAGGCTCTGCTCTGACCAGGCAGCTTTTCTGTTCCCTAAAAGCGCAGCCAACAAACACATGCCCTGCAGCTGGGAGAGGGGAGCTCTGGCTCTCTGTGTTGTCTTCAGCTGGATTTCCGTAGTGAAAGGCATCCCTGGATACCTGGTGTTGCAGGTAACTGGGAGAGGAGGGACAACAGCCCCCGGCAGAGGGGCTGCCCGTGCCTGAAGGAGTGGTGAGCAGCCTCCCGGGGTGCTTTGGTCTGTGTCCCATTTTCTCACAGGGACCCCAGCGTCTCTCCCTGGATGTGGGGGTGTATCCTTTTGGAGAAATGTCCCTGGGAGTTTATCCACTCCCAACCATTCTGCTGCTGGAGAGTTCATTCCCTTGTGGCACTGGCCTTCCTTCTTTCCCTACCTTTTCTCACTGGAATTTGTGCTTGCACCTTCTCTGCGACAGGCCCTGGTGCTGAAGAAAGAACTGTTCTTATGTTTCTGAGTTGTTCATTGGTTTGGTGGGGCTTTCTGCAAGAACCTGAGTTCCTTGTCGGTGTTGTTAGCTAACAGGTGCTGGAAAGCTGGGAGGCACAAGGGAAGATCTCAGCCAAGACAGAAGGGAAAGGAGCACTCCAAGAGTCCTCACATAGTTTATAACTTGATGGGAGCTCTGCTTTCATCAATACTCCATGTTATTAATGCCAGAGAAGGAATTAATGAGAAATAGTCTATGAAGTCATGTTTAATTTGTCCTGCTGTGGAAAGCTGTTTTTTCTGGAGAGCATTAGTCATTCTTACATCCCCCTTGGAAGAGTAAGCGTTGAGTAACGTGTTCGTGTTTTGCAGGAGCATTTTGAAGTCCAGCAGTAGCCACAGTGCTTTTTGGCAAGCGTTGGGGATGCTCTTTGCCATGTCACGGCTGGTGAGCAAGCCCTGAGATTAACGTGATTGAATGACTGTTTTAATTTCAGCCCTGATGGAGCAAAATTAGTTACAATGATATGTGTGTGTTGAATAAAATTGTAGTTTTATTAGCTATAATTGCTGAAGAAGACTTTTTAAAGCCTTCACTGCTGGGGGGAAAATTTGCTAGCACTGGAATTTGTGCTTGCACAGTATGGCATTGACTGTTATCACGGTGTGTAATCTGTCAGGCCGCGGTTGGGAAGTTGTCACCACGGCACACTGGGGAGGGCTCAGCCAGGGACCTCACCCTGTGCCTCCAGCACCCCAGGGAGCACAACCCACATCGTGCCTGGTCCACGGAGGAGGTGACCCCCTCACCGGGGAGCTGGGAGCCAAGGGCTACCTTGGGAAGCTGGAGCGGCACTCCCAGCCTGGAGGTCCCCACTTTGCCCTCTGGAGCACTGGCCAGGATGGGACCAGCGTGGTGGGGTGGTGGCAGAGGGACCAGCCACGCTCCGGGTTGGGTCTGGTGTGGTCATCCGTGCTGGGACACTGTGCTGAAGGAACCTGGGTGATGGTCAGGGGAGCTTGGGGGAGCCTTTGGGCAGCAGACAGAGCCGTGCTGGGAGGAGGGGAGTGTGTGTGACAGAAAGAGGGGGGATAATTTGTTTCTTTGTTTAATTCTGTTGTAATCAAGCCCAGAGGCCTGGTGTGGGGGAGCCATTACAAACTGTCTGCCATGCAATAGGCATTTGTCTTAATTTATGTGGGGGGAGGTTGTAAATCTGCGGGAGCGCGTTGCCGACGCTTGGATTTCACATGCGCATTTAAAATAACAGCACCTGACAGTTCACTGGCAGCTAAGAGATTTTTCTGCTTCAGAAAACAAAATATTGGAGGAGTTGTGCAGTGTGGATAAATAATTTGAGGAATTAGACCAGAATATCCAGCACACCTTTCTTGGGAGAGCAGAAGAGGTGATAGACCTGTAAAGTTCACAAGTCAGGGATGGAGGGAGTGGAGGCACAACCGAATTGTGTGGGGCTGAATGTTGTCCTTCAGTAATTCCTTCCCTCCCCAGACCCAGCTGGAATTGCCACCATGTTCCATTCCAGGTGTAATTCCATTTGTCTGCCCTAATTCTTCTTTACCTTGAAGGGCTGGAGAACATAGTGCCAAATCTGCTTGGGAGGATTGGAAACGACCCCTCCATCCCAGGGGGGCACTTGTGGGGAGCGCAGGAACAGCTCGACCTGCTCTGGATGTGTTGGAAACTCAGGGTTTGGATCAGGAAAAGCCTTCCTGGGCTGGGTGAGGAGGCGCAAAGGCTGCTGTGTGTCCCTGCAGTGTAGTTAGGGTGGTTTCACTGTGGAAGTTTTACTCAGTGAGTAAACTTGATTCAAATGGAAGAACCAGAACACGGAGTTGTGGAATGGTGGTGGGTGTTGCTCCTGTGTGCACAGGCACCTTGCACAGGAACGCTGGCTTCACAAGGAGTGTCCGTGGGCACCTCTCGGATCCGTGTCCGTGGGCACCTCTTGGATCCGTGTCCGTGCGGGCATTGCGCGGTTGGAGAGATACGGGATGAGGCTTAAAGTTTTCCAGAAAAAAAACTGGTTTGATTCTTCCACTTTTGGTGGCAGCACCGTGCTCCAGTTTCTGCAGCACCATCCTGCAGACTCTTCTGGAACTGCTGCTGGGTTTTGCAGGGCACTCAGCCTTTTGGTTACAGCGTGAGTGACTATGGGCTGTGCTGGGTCTGATCAGCTCCTGCTGCCTCGTGGAAAAGAGGAGTTGAAAATCCCAAAGAGGAAAGTAGGAGGAATGACTGGAGAATACTGTGTGTTCTTGTGCCGGGCTAGATCACTTGCATTAAATTCAGAGCCTTTCTGAGTACAATTAATAGTCATTTTATTTAGGTCACCCTGGTTTTGTTGCTTTAAATGTATGCCTCCATTAAAGTGGAAGAAAATCAAATACATTTATCTCCGTGGAGCCTTTTGTGAACTGGTTGGGCATATTTTAAATAACCCTGGGAACTGTTAGGATTATTAAAGCCTTTGGCTCCTCCAGGTTTTTTTTCTTTCCTCCTATTCTCCCCTATTCCTCCTTCCAGGCAGTGAGTAATGAAGTGGTAGAGCCCTTCCTTTTCTGAGAGCCCCAAGTGGACTGGAAAAAAAAGAAGTTAAATAAACTGAAGCCCATTAGTTAGGCTTTATGTGAGAAACTGGGTCTGCATTGGCTGTATGGATGGGCTATGCTGGGACAGAGGAGTCTGGGGGCCTTAAGTGTCCATTTGTAATCAGTGTTCACTGGCAAGTCTTTGCTTTCTTCTTTTTTTGAGTTACCCCAGGTCCTAGGACTGTTCATTTTGTAACTCTCACTTGGTGCTCAGAATGAGTCTGGATTAATCAGCTCCTTTAAGCCTCCATATCGAGCCATGCTCCATCTGAGAGAGGCTGGGGGTTTGGTGGAAGTGGCTCAGCCTCCCCCTCCTGTGCTGGGGCATCCAGGGCTTCGCTGGGGGCTGAGGGTCCAGCGGGCAGCGCGTGGTGGGTGATGGCCAAGCCTTGCAGGTGGCGATTCCACCTTCCAGTCCTGCTTCTAACCCTGGAAAAACCTTCCTTGTCTCTTGTATGCAAAGTGTGAGCTGCATGTTTTGAGCTGAGACCTGGAAGACTTGCAGTTGAGCATCTTTAAAGCACTGGGCGAGCAAGGGGCTGGAGGACGGGGTTAACTTGGGCAGCCACAGCCCCTGAATGTACTTGAGTTTCGGCCGTGGGTTGTTTTTTTTTCCCTTCCCCTGAAATAGGGATCAATTTGCTTACTACAGGGTTTACTGCCGGTTACCTTGACTGTGTCCCTTATTTCTCCTTGATGAAAACTTGAACAAGCCGCTTGTGTTTGCTTCACAGAGAACCGTGAGAAACGGGCTGTGTGTGTGAGGCAGTGTGGTTTGCTCATTCTATTCAGCCCTTTGTATATTCAAATTCTTCTAGTTTGAGTTCTTGCTGTTCTGCCAGATTTCCATACCATTGATGGGTTTTCTGCATTAATAAGTTTCTCTCCCCCCTCCCTCCCATACCCTCACCACCTTTTTGCAACTGGTGAAAAGTTTTTCTAAGCACGCTGCCCTCTCCATATTGATTTTCTTCTCCTGCTTGTCTCACCAGCTCTTAGATGTTTTATTTTGCAAAGCGTTAATAGAATTTTCCTTTTGCCACTGCACTTTATCTATTCAGGAGGTTTCAAGAAGTCTCATTGTGTCACCGGACTATGGAGGAAAGAGGCTATTCTTCTGCTACAATGGCTGCCCTAAAAAATAACGCAGGGTGGGGTAAGCACAGAAAGGGCAGAGACGGAGATAAAATGTTCTGACCTTAGGAAAGAGAAAAGATAACCAATTAGACATTGTTGAAAGGGCACCAGCTGGCTCAAAAAACACCCCACTGATTATTTTTTCTTCAAGGCATACTTGGGCCACGTCTGAACTCAGCTGCAGAGACGCTCCCCCCGTGCAGGTTTCGTATGTGGGCTGTCAGGGCTGACCCTTTTTCAGGGAGCCGGTGCCCGGCCCCGATCCCAGCAGTTGGTGCTGTCGGAGCGGGGAAGCGCCAGCTCCGGGGTGCCTGTGCTCCTCGGGGGCCCCAGGAAACCTCCCTCCTGGATTAGCCCCTGCAGCCTGCGCTTGTTACTGCTAATAGGGATTTATTTGCATAAAAAAGATCTCTGCCAAGATCATCACTCCAGCTTGGTACACATGGCACAAAGCCGTGTTTGCCCCAAGGGCTGGGGGGAGACCTGTTGGGTCGGACAGGTGGGAGAAGGGACGGGAACTGCAGAGCCCAGTGCGACCAGGGGCTGCACCCAGAGCCCCCCACCCCTCCAGTGCTTGGTCTGGTGCTGGGCCCAGCCCCTCCTCTGCCCTGGCAGCTCTCGGAGGAGCAGGATGAGGCTGCACAAGCGGTTCAGGGCTGTGGTGCCGCTGCCAGCAGCAGCTGAGACATGGCCATGCTGAAGTGAGAGCAGAATCATGCTGTGCCTCACCTGACATCTCGTCTCCCCTAACCAACACAGCAGCCTTTTTGAAATTCCCAGTAGTGTCCTCGCAGGAGGAGGTGTTATTTTGGCAGGACAGTGTGGGTCCAGCCTGGAGAGCCTCCACACAGGGTTGGGGGACAGGGGACCTCCTTGGGCTGCTGGGTCTGTGCTCCTGGGCATCCAAGAGCTCTCCAGGCTCTGGGTTGGGATTGGAGACAGAAAAGTTCCATATTAAACCTTCTGCAGCAGGGATTGAGTGGGGACAGAGGGTGGCTGGTGTGGGGACCGAGGAGGCACCGGGAGCTGCGATGCCCCAGGAAACAGCAGCAAGTGCAACGTGTAATTCTTGGTTCTAGTGAGGCCAAGACCTGCGAGAATGAAAAATAAAGATTGCTGAGCAAACATAACCCTGGAGCAGAGATAAGCAGGGTGAAGGGCAGCCTGGTCCTTATCTGCCTCCTGCTATTGCTCATCCTGTTGAGTTCTCCCCCTTGGAGGGAAGACCGACAGCAGGACAAACGGCTCCGTGCTTAATGCGGTTTGGGTTTTTCGGTGCATCAGCGTCTTTAGGTCTCAGCCAAGATGGGTATCAGGAGACCTGCAGTTCTGCACCGTCTCAGGCCATTGCTAGCACCTTCTGCAAACCATTTTGACTAAAAAAGTTAAGAACAACTTCAGCAGAGACAGGTTTTCAGATGAATTTTAGGCATCACGTAAAGTTTTGCTGCACTATTTTTTTTACTATCTCCTGGGACATACTTCAGTCCCTGAGAACCTCAGGAGGTTCAAGCTGTGTTTTCACCACCTTCCCAAACTCTCTGCCCAGCCAAGGCTGGGATGGTAATTTTTCACAGACATAGGCTGGATGTCTGTCTGCTGCCTAAGAGGACATTTGAGGGGACAAGGGAGACCCTTTGGTGGCACTGTGTGACATGAGGAGAGGGTGTAACTGCATTGTAAATCACTCAGCTAAAACAAATGATTTCTAGAAAGCCAGAATACAAGCACAAGGAAGTACAGAAAAATTACTGGTGGGAAAAAAATCCAAAAACCACAAAGAAACAAAAAACACCAAAGCCACACCGCAGCCAAGCAGCAGAGTCCTTTAGAGGATAAAACCTTTTCCTTAAAGTTCTTCTTCCTTCCTGCAGCACCTTCTGCAGTTCAGTGTTACAGGTTTTCATCATCCCTGAGTGTACAACAGGGAATTGCAAGTCTGTAATTTCATCTCAGAGCTTGCCCGGGAGGTGTCCGGTGGCACACGGGACCCACCTGCCCCCACTCCTGCAGCCTCAGAGCAACAGCTTGAGGTGTGATAATGCTGGGAAATCAACCCCAGCACAACATCCTTGTGCAATAAGTGCAAAATTTTAGGTGTGGCTGCACAGATTAAATGGAGGTGGAATAAATCATGCAAATCCTAATGAAAGTTGAAAGCAATTTGGTTGCACTTCAGTACGTTTCATCAGTCATCTCTCTTCTGAAGTGGAAATGCCGAGCCTGATGCGAATTAAACTTTCTCCCTCCTCCTTCTTCCCTCTTTCCTCCAGCTTTTCAAAGGCCCTTTTGAAAACCTCTGAATACCTTTCTTGGCTGACCAGATTTTACCCTGCTCATACCTCTTTTAACCTAATTCTCAGCCAAGACAGTTACTCTAATTTGGAGAAGTCATGGGCTTGATTTGAATCCACAGTTCCTCCCTTGACCCTTCCTTGTCTCCCTGCAAAAGGGAGATGAGGCACGGCCAGGGATTGATGTGAAATGCAAGAGCTGCTGAGAATTTGGCTGTTCAGGGCCAGCACTTTTAGTGGTCACTTTTCTGCTTCAGGATCAGATGTCAGCCAGGGCAGGGAGGGGGAAAGCAACAGGTTTCTAAAATGAGGAGCTGCCTCTGGCCAAAACCACGGAGTTCTGCTTGATCCAGGCTGCTCCTGCCCGTGTCCCCCTCCCTGGTGTGTGTGGTGTGTTCGAGTTGCTTGCCTGTGTTAAAGCACAACTCTCCCCTCTTTGTCTTGCAGGTAGAGGATGCCATGCTAATGTTTGACAAGACGACCAACAGGCACAGAGGTAAGAGGGGTTGGGAGCTCTGACCTCGCAGTGTGTGGTCACATGGGGGAGCAAAAACCCGATTCAGTGTGATGAGCTGGTGGCAAAATCCATGGTGCTAAATCCCCCTGCGCTGCAGGTAGCCGAGGAGGGGCTGGTTGGCATAGAATGCCCCATGCACGTGGATTTTCTGGTTAGAAGGGACTTTCCTGGTCAGTCTAATGACCTTACTTTGGGAGGGCCATTGTCAGGCTCCCTGGAGAGGGTAAATCCCGTGGAGCTGGATGTGCTGAGGCTGCTGGGAAGCAGTGGGTTTGTACTGAGGTGGCTGGCATTAGCTAAGCTGGGCATAAGGCCAGTTAAACTGAAATACCAGGAAATGAAGGTGCTAAAGCCATCCACTGGGATTTCAAGTGTGCTGGAGTTCTGAAGCTGAGGGCTGCTCGTCCTCCGGTGGTTGGAGCTCTGAGCAAGCAGGATCTCCAGAAGAGGAATTTCCCTGCACATATTTCACGAGGGAGACGAGGTTTCATCATTCCCTGTACAGCTCTGTGAAAAGGAGCTGAGGGTTATTTTCGCTGTTATGGCCGTTCTTTTCAGTAGAAATAAACGATGCTGCTGTGTCTCTCAGAGAGCTGTTCCCATTCCCTCTGCATTCTGCTGGGAGCAGCCAGCAGGAGCTGCCCTGGGGACAGGCCCCAAGGCTCAGTTCCTGCCCTGCACTGGAGATGGATTTTGTGCCGTGGTGCTGGGAGGCAGCGCGTGGCTCCTGCCCCCGTGCGACGGCGCAGGCTCAGCACCGGGGCTGCCGCTGGCTCCGGCCCCTGGCTTGATCTGGTTGTTGTCTCAGGCACAGAGGTGGCAGCTGCTCTGAGTGGTCTGGGGAGGCTGCCAGGGGGTGGGAAGGAGCCTGTGCCCGTCCAGGATGGGAGCCCCGGGAAGGGGAGAGGGGGCAGCTGCCTCCCCTCACCTCCATCTCCGCGCAGGGTCAGCAGAGCTGACCCCGGCGCGCTCTGAACCCTCGCTGCTCTGATGTTTGCTGTAACAAGAAACTCAGTGTGAGCAGATGGCTGGGTGAGTCAGGCAAGCCTCCGGGATAGCATTCCCTCCCTTTCCCTCCAGCAGCTCCCTCCCAGGCACTGATTCCTCTCCGAAGTCAGGAATCGTAGTACCCTGGAAAGTTCAGCAGTGAGCAGAAGAATTGCTCAGGAAGATCGGCTCTTGTGAGCCAGGGAGGGTGTGTGAACAGCCAGTGCCCTTCCATTTGTAACAGGGACCTGTTCAAAGCTCTCACTTAGGTTGAAAAGTTCACCCCTGACAACTTCCTTTTATATCCAGGGAATTTTCCACCCTTCTCCACGCAATCACCCTGAAACGGGCCATAAATACTCTTCTCCATTCAGGATCTTGGCACATTGTTTGTTGCATTTAAAAGCTGCTTGGTGGGGAGCTTTGGTGCTGGGCACAAAGCCCTGTGGTCTGGGGGCAAGGAGAACTGGGGGGCTCTGGTCCCAGCAAGGCTTGTCCTCGGCAGGTTTGGCCTGTGAGACAGATGGGGGTAGTCTCCATTTGCTGAAATGTCCCAGATCCTGGAGTTGTTTTCCCACCTGGCTGTGCCTGCAGTGAGCTCTTTTCCTGCCCACCGAGCTCCCTGTGTCTCCACACCTTGTGCCTGCTCTGCCCGGGCTCTGCTGCCAGGGTGGGCAGGAGGCTCTGCAGGGACACTAAAGCAGAGCAGTGGTGTGTGAGCCCTTCCTGTGCTTCCTGCAGGATGCTTGTCTGGTGTTCCTCAAGGTGACCCCTGCTCCGTCCCCCGCCGGTGGCTCCGTGCTGCTGTAAGCACTTCCCGAGGCGGGAGGCACGGCAAGTGTTGGTGTCTGTGCTCTGCCAGTGCTGAGCTCTGCTCTAGCAGCCCTGCTTCAGCGTTTCTGTGCTCTTTGGGGAGCCTGCGGCAGTGTGCCAGGGAGCCTGCAGGTTTGAACCTGGGTAATGAGCCCCGCAGGATGGATTCCTTGTCCAAAAGCATCTTTGCACTCACTTGCCAGGAGTAAAGGTCTGCTGGAAATGAGGGCTGCAGGTCTGGGGGCACCTTAGTTTGCCATAAAACCTTTTGGGTTTTCCACGAAGGGCTTTTTCCCCGCTGTGTGTGTTGAAGATGAGAGGCAACAGGTCATCCTTTATTTTTTCCCCTGGGAATTCTGTGAATTTATTTCATTGGGTAATTTTTTTAATAGCTTGTTTTTCCTACATGCAAGCCATGACATTCTGCTCTGCATTAGCATCCCAGTGTAAGTTCCTGGATGAGATCTGGAAGGAACTAAGAGCCTCAAAGGATGAAAAGCAGGCTCCAGATGCCAATGTGATGTTACCCCACAAGCTCTCCTGTGCTCCATGGAGTCAGGCTCTGCACCCAGGTCTGTCACTCTGGGGACATGGTGTGCTGGAGTCCCTCTCCTGGCAGAGAAGGGAGTTCTCTGGCCCCCAGGAGAGTGAGCTCAGTTTGGGAGGCTGTATCCCAGGGAACAACAGCCTTACCCATTGCTGGGTGAAGGACAGTGCTGCCTGTTTGCTGGGATTAGCCAAAATTCCTGCGAGTGGGGAAGCCCGGAGGGTGCCGAGGGGCTGCGCAGCTGCCAAAGGACAGAGAGGGCTGAGCTCCGGGTCCTTACCGCTGCCAAGTAGAGGTGGAAGGAAAAATCAAGTGTAAAAGGCAGAGTAAGAGTCCTCTTCATCTTCACACTTGAATTTATCCAGCCTTTTGTGGCATTTTTTCCTGCTCCGTACAGGTAGCTACGCTAATCAGCCTAATGAGCTGGCTCGGGGCTGTGGTGATGAAGTGAGTTCTGCTGCCTCGACCGCCGATAAAATCACCCCAGATTTTACAAATTGTGACACTCTGATTGTGTTGGAAGCGTGTTTAAAATGCGGTGGTGTGCAGCAACAGTGTTAATGGCAATTCTTAAAACCACTTGTGGGTTGCAATCTGTATCTTCAAATTAGGCACGGGAAAGAGAAATGGCAGATAAAATATCCGCTGTGGTTTGCTGTCGTTAGTCTATGCCTGGAATAATCATCGTGGGCACGGAAAGGGAAAAGGATTAAAGTTCACTCCCTCCTGCTAGAAGGTGAGATGAATTTCCTTGCAAGCAAATCGACAGGGTTTGTTGACATAATTCTGGCACGTGTGTTTGGTCCTGTGTGTGTATTTGGGGAGTGTGTAACTCACCTGCACCAGCGCTGCTTGGTGGAAATGCAGAGACTGAACCAGGCAGAGGAAAGGGGATTTTCAAAACTGCTCACCCTGGATTGAAAACCCCACCCAAAACAAAGCTTCATGCCTGGCATGGAGCACTTTGCCTCTGTGGTGGGCTTGATCTTGGAGGTCTTTTCCAGCCTTAATGATTCTATGATTTTATAACCTTAAAAATGCCATCAGGCCAGTCGTGCTGTGCCTCTGCTGGAGCATTTTAATGTCCGGCTATTCCTGGATGTTTTCTAAGGAAAATAGGACTCAGCTCTTGCATTTCATGCTGATCTGTTTAGCTGTATTAAAGGCAGGCTGCAAAATCTGAGTGTTTAATTGGAGTGGGTAATTTTTGGAGTATTGGAGGCAGGCCAATCCCTAGAATCACTGGAATGTCTCCTTCCAAGGGTTCTCCTGGCTGTGACAGTGGGCACACAGAGGACCAGCACTTGATAAACAAATATCCCTGGGTCAGCTTGTTTAGGTGCCATTTCTTTTTGGAAAGAAAGTGTTGGTGATCCTCTATGTCTGTGCTGCTGTATTTCTACACTCCTCTAAAAACCACACGCAAAAGTTCTCCCAAGATTCTGGCAGGTCACTTCTGTCACTTTCTTCACTGCCTAAAATTTCATAGAGCTGAAAATTACTGGGTCAATCTTGAAAGGATTCAGTAATTGGAAATTAAAAAAAAAAGAGGGCGGTGTTATTTTGTTACCCTTGCAAAGTGCAGATAAAATCTGGAGTTCAGCATTAGTTATTGATCTTTGGGGGTGGAGGGAGCCTGGCAGGATGATGATGTCCTTCTAACTTCATTATGGAGAGGAGCTCCAGGAAGCATTTCAATGTGCCGGGGTGGGGGCCGTGCCCTTGGGCTCTTCCGCACCGGGCGATCCCGATCCTGCAGCCAGGGAGGGTTCACTGTTCCCAGCAAAGCTCAGAAAAAGCACCGGGCACAGCAGGCTGCTTGAAGAGGAAGAGGAAGGAAGGGACAATTAGATCAATCAAGGGGTGCAAGAGTGGCCTGTCTTGAGTTGATCCCAGCATGAGGTGGAGATAAGCCAGGAGAAGGGGGTGCAGTGGCTCCGTATCTCAGTGCGATGCTCTTGGTCCCAGCCCTGGGTGACCCCTGCCCAGCCTGTGCTTGTTCCCTGGGTGCCTGCAGCCTTCAGCCACCCCAGAAGCTGTCCAGGGCCTGCATCACAACAGCCCCATGTCTTGGGCTCGCAAAAAGCCTAAGATGTTGAGTGACTGAATCCCCCAAGCTGTAATTGCAGGTGCAGAGTGTAATACTATATGTTTTTCAAAGCCGGCCAGCCCCCGGAGTTATTTTCATATCAATTAACCCTCTTGCACAGTTAAGGATGGCAGCAGAGAGAGGAGGGAAGTGACAGCGTGTGATTTGGACTCCTTTAATCTTAAAACTAAACAAAATTAAAGCAAGGCAGGCTGTCTGTGGGGTACAGACAACATCCTACGTGTTAGAGGTTAAAACACCTCCCGAGACAGACGCTGATTGTGGCAGAGCTCTGCAGGCACTTGGGCTTTTGCAGCTGGTGCAGACTTCTCCCTGTTTCCCATGCTGCAAGGAGAGTGCCCAGGCAGGGGCTGGGTGATGGGTGAGCATCCCTCTGGCTCCCAGGCCCTTGCAGGCAGTGCCCACAATGCCCTGAGCAGGGCACCAGGAGACCGCTGGCACCCGCACGTGGCATCGTGGACACTGCTGTGCCCGAGGCTGGGGGTTGATCTAAACCCACGGAACTCAGACTGAAAGGCTGGTGCCCCCCATGCCACCAAAACCACACCCCAGAGCACAGGGGCTCTGCTCTCGAGGAGGAAGGTGAGGGTCAGGCTTCGTGTCCGTGCCGTGTCCATCCAGCAGATTCCAGGGCATGACAGTAATTGTCCAGGTGGAAGCGGCTGGCATGGTGGTTGTGTTTATTGGGAGAGACAGGAGTGGTGCTGTTAGAGAGACATCGGCTGTGCCTCGGCAAAGGAGGAGGCTTTTCTGAGGAGAAAAATAGCCTTTTGTGTTCTGTCCGGCAGCCAAAACCTCGGTTCTGGAGCTGATCTCTGAAGTTATAATTGACATTTTTATAGATGAGATATAAATATAATTAAGTCACTGCAATTATTTGTTTATCGCCATCTCCCTCAAGTCAGGCAAGGTCATGTGCACTTAAAAATCCATCCCCAGGCAGTTTTGAGAAAAGAGTAGTTAAAATATATAGAAATAATTGCCTAATTTGGTCATTTTGAGTGTAGCTTTTTTCCTCGGCAGCAGCCTGGCTGTAGCACCGGGTATCCTTAGAACTGCTCGGAGGGAGCCTTCCCTCACCTCAGCTCACAGATTGTGCTTTTTAGGAGGATGGGGCTGAGGGAGAGCTGCTCCAGCAGGTTTGACCCACAGATTTGGGGAAAGCATCCATAGACACGGCGATGATGTTTTTTTAAAACATAAAGTGCTTTAAGGGCTTGAGATGAAAAGTGTGACATAAGCTATAAATGGAGGCAGTGTTATTGTTATTGCTTTCCGAGATGAGACGGGCTTTTATTCCCCTGTCAGCTGTATCACTTCATAAATGGGACTCCAGAGAGTGCGGTTGTTTTGCGGGAAGCGCTGGCTCCACACCGCTCCCTCCCCGTGAAATCCATCCTAGAGACCTGGGGCTGGCAGCGGAGAGATTTAACCCTTGGTGGCAGAGCTGAGGAGTGTTTGTCTTCTCCAGAGGATCAGGGGAGCAGCAGCTGCACACAGGGGGTTTGGAGCGATTTTTAGGCAAATATTTGCTTCTAAACTTCACGTGAGGGCTGCGAAGATTCATTAGTTAATATTATTTGCCATTTACACACCTATCAGTGAACACCATCAGTCACACCTGTCTGTTTGGATTGCAGCAGTGACATGTGCCATGTTAATATTTTATATGTGTGTGTTTTTAATATTACATCCCCGCTTATAAATATTCATTTCTTAAACACATTAACGGCTGCAACGCTGCAGAGCAACGCTGACATCTCTGCTCCGTGTCACCAGTTCTCCTCCAGGCTGGGGGAGCCAAGGTGGGAGCTGGGATAGCAGCAGCATGAGGAGAGCTGCTCTGCTCTCGAGGCTGGGGGCCACTTCCCAAGTTTCCCGTTTGCACCCGTTTGTCCCCCTCAGGGTCCCATCGGGTGATGGGGACTGTGGGTGTCCCCCTGGGGCAGGGTGACAGCTGCTCTGGGGCAGTGCCGTGCCCGTGGCTCGCCCAGCTCTGTCCTGCTCCCCGCTTTGGTGTTAATAAACACAAAACAAAAAGGAAAAGCTGCCAATTCTTGGATCCATCTCCCTTGTCTTTTAATTTCCTGGCCGGTGCCGATCGCTGCTGCGTCGGGGCACCTGACGTGAAGTGTAAAAATAAACACGGTCAGGCCGGTGTGAGCCCCGCGTCCCAGCGGGCTCCGGTGCGGAACAGCAAATCAGGCTCCTGGCCACGCTTTTGCAGGCGATTATGGAACGTCTCGGGTGGTTACAGTCATCCTGCCCCTGGCCTCACGCTGGATAACGCCACCTGAGGCTTGGAATAATTGCCCGGCTCTGTACTGTCTGTCAGACCTTATTGCTTAATTTTATACCCGTAATGAAAATTCCATCCAGAGGACGAGACGGAGCGAGCAGCTGCCCTGGCCGGGGTGCACCCAAGGAAGGGATGTCTCTGGATGCAGTCTCTGAAGAAGGAGAGAGGCTCCACTTCCAGCAGTGCTCAGGAAAAGGGCTGGTGTTTTTATTGTCTTGTTTAGCAAACAAACTGCAATAGTAATACTAATTAGGAAGAAAAATCCCTTCAACCTCCAGTAAAGGCTGCAAACTCAGCCCAGCAATTAGTTTGGAACCTCCAGTATTGGAGACTTTGCATAAAATACCAACTTAAAAGCACATTGTAAAGGACAGTCAGGTTGTAAACTCATTTATATCTTGTCTTCGTGGCCAACACAAGTGAAGAAATCACTTAATTCTCTGTGCCCAGAAGGAGAGCCCTGTGCAGCCTGACCTCTCTGACCTGGATTTATCCAGCATCCTTTCGATCAGCCCTTGTGCAGGTTGAGGAGATGGTGGCTGAAGGGCTCAGTCCCCAGTGCTCACCCTCCCCAGGATGGAGCAGCTCAGGAAGGAGCCTCAGAGCCAGAGTGCACAGCTGTCTGGGAAAACACAGCATCTTCTGTGGCACCTGTGCACAGGAGATCTGAAACAGCTTTTCAAATATCACTTGAGTTTTCTGGGGTGCGGTAAAAGGTGGTTTTGCAGATCCGAGGCTGATATCCTGGTGCCTCAGGTGGGAAAGCAGAGGCACAGAGATGGGAGAGGGCAGTGCTGCTCTTGTAGGTGTCTGTGGTGTCCAGGGCAGGCCCACAAGCAGGAATGAGGCATTTCCTTCCTGTGGAACTATTGTTCATGGTCTCTGTCTTGAAGAGAAAAATCTTCATTCACTTAGTCCTGAAGTGCATCAATAACAATGCAGCTAAACCACAGTTGTACTGGAGAGGGCAGAGGAAATCAGCAGAGCCTCTCTGGTCTCTGCAAGGTTCTTCAGGAAACGTAAAGTGAGCCTTGTGCAAATATTTCAGAAGTTTTCTAAATGATGATCGTGGTTCTGTCACGCTTCCAGGGGGTGAGCTTGTGTCAGAGACACCACGTCGTGTGCCCGGCTGAGGCTGCCTTGAGGAGTGAGGTCATTAATACGAGCTCAGTTTGCCTTCTCACTGTCACTGCCGAGCAGCCAGCTTGAGTGACAGAGAAATCAGCATAAATCCTGGTGATCTCTGAGCAGAAAGAAACCCTAAAAGCCACAAACAAGTTCTTGCTTATGAATCTACCCAGCTGATGAAACCCAACCCCTTTTGCTTCCTGAATGCAGGAGCCAAGTGATTAGTAGGGAGCACTCTGAGCTTTGTGGGACTGTTTGGAAATGTTAATTGAGGAAAGGCCAGAAACGGGAGGAGAACAAAATGCAACATTTCCATAGACAGGCAGTCTGCATACAACAGGCAGAATTAAAATCAGCATGATGACCTTGAGAAAACAGGCAGCTCCTCACAGCATGCCCAAAAATGTGATATGAAAATGGGGAGAGATGCTGCCTCACTCACTCCCTGGTGTGCTGGTTCCTTCTCCCAGTGGAGCACAGGGAGCAGACTGGGTGAGTCCTCTCCAGCCTGCACAGGGGGAGCTTTTGTTTTTCACAGACCTGTGCTTTCTGTTGGTTGGGTTTGATAATGAATCTTTTGGAACCCTTGTGGTGAAGGTGAGGAGGATGTTGCAGAGCAGGGGCTGGTGTGTCACCCTGGAGCGAGTCGCCTCTGCCAGCCGCGCTCGGGCCCCGGGTGCTGCTGAAGCCTTCAGTTGCACAAGGTCATTGCCGTGTGTAAAAGCCTCCTGGTGATCTGTTAAAACAGATAACACATCCCCTATCCCCTAAATCTTGAGATTCAGCAGAAACAGAGGTTACACAGATAATGCTGGTAACGAAGCTGCTGCCCCTGAGCCTCCGTCAGAGCAGGCTCCGCCACTTGTTCTCCCCATCCTCGCATCCCTGGCCGTGGTTCTGTTTGTGGACATTTAAAGTGTTGGGAATTCGAGGGGGATGCTGACCTGAGCTGTAGGTGCACCTGTGCGGGTACCTAAACGCGTGCTCAGGTGTGTGTCCCTCCCGGGGTTGTTTTTGCAAGGCAAATCTCCAAGGGACTCTGCTGCCAAAGGAGGGCTTGTCAGGGGGGTGGAAATGGAAGATTTCTTTAATTAGTTTGATTAATATGTCCTGGCATGGAGTGATTTTGCTTATCCTGTGTGTTTTTTGTATATATAAGCTGAAGTAAGAACATCTGGCACTTTTTTCTCTGGATCCGATAGAATAAGTTGAAAAACGGTTTCTTTCAGAAAACTGCAGGTGGGCACATTTGGGTTGCAGGTTTTATCTTTTTAATTTATTGAGTGTTTTCTGGACCAGAAAACTACCTTCAGCTAGAGTAGTAATTCAGAGATTGCTCCCCATTTGAAAACACCTTCCCAGTGCTAAGAGCTTCCTGAATTCTCTGCTGTGGGAGGAGATCAGGAGTGAACAGATCCAGTACTGTTAATCCTCCTCAGCCCTCCCGTGAGTGATTCCAAACCCCTTTCCAGCTGTGTAGGGACTGGAGCCCTGCGTTGTCCCAGTGAATCCCAGGTCCGATGCGGGAATGGGAATGCTGAGCGTGGATCTAGGCTGGGTCTGTGGCTCACGCTTTGACCACAGAACCAGCTCTCTGTGTTTATTCTCACTGGGACCGTTACCAGCCCCAGTGTAAGTCAGGTGGGAGTTGTGAGGTTGACTTCAGTCACAGCAGTGCCCTGGTGAGGGAGATCGTCCTCCTTACCCATTGCAGGAGCTACACGTGAACACACGTGTTCCACAGAGCACTGGAAATTAGGGCAGGATCCCTAGGGAGAAGCCTGGCAGGAGAATTCGCTTCGTTGTGGCAACAAATATTCCCCTGTCACCTCACAGGGAGTTTGGATGACCGAAAATCACTTCACATCTTGGCGGGGGCTCGGCTTTTGCCGTTTCTCTTCCTGTTCTAGCAGCTCTGTTCTTCTTTGCCCTGAACCCAAACTAATAAAGAGGTAAAAATACTTGCTTTCGTGCTGCCTGGGTGCAGTTGCAGGAAAACAAAAAAGTCAGATTGTACAAGTGTGGGACTTGTTTCCCATTCCCCCACTCCTGGTGGTGTCCCACGGGTTTTCTCCTGGCCCTTTGGCTTCATTCTGCTCCATCCTGACAGGGCAGGAGCACAGAGCCTGTTCCACAGCTGCCCCTGTGGTTCAGGAGGGTTTGGGAGCAGCAGGAGGGTGGTGGGAGCTGGAGATGGGCTGCAAACCTGCCTGGCTGCCTGGGGAAGGAGCAGCTGCAGAGGGAAGATGGGAGCAGCTGTGGGTATGAAATTAGTCATTCTATGAAGAAATGGATTTGATAAATAATAAAACAGTGGTATTAACAACAGATGCTTTCCAGGTCAGATGACTTTGATAAAAGCACCCAACAGCCGTGGGTAATGGTATGAAAAATATGTATCTATATTTATAGATCTATTTATATGAAAAGGCATATAAATAAGTGTATGTGTATATGCTCTCTGTAAATGTACCTGACATTTTATTTCTGGTTTAAAATGACAGTGGAAGTGTCGCTGCTCCCGTTCTTCACAGGCTTTGAGACTTGTCAAGAAAACCTGAAATTTGATCAATTCCCCGAACCCAGAGCTCCCTCCCCTCCTCTCCACAGCACAGGCTCCATTTGTTTTTATATTCATACCTTTTCATTTTGATAACTGTTTTGATTTGTAAAATACTATGCCTTATACAATGTTTCCTTTATGATGATGTAGTGTGCTCTTCTTATCTTTCACCTTAAATCTTTGATAAGAGCATTTTAAAAATGAAATTGCTACCTGGCACCATTACACACTCCTGGCTGCCTGCCAGCAGAGACGGAGCTGCTGAAGGAGAGAGGAGAGGAGAGAGGCTCTGGAGAGCCTTCCCGAGGAGTGCAGGAGCTGAGTTGGGGTGGAGGAGGCTGAGGAAGGGGAGGAAGCCCGGCAGGACTGACCCTGCCCTCACGGCCGGGTGCTGTGTTGGCACTGGGAACGCTGTGGCCTGGGGAGCACCCCACCTTGGCAGGGGTGGAGGTGCTGCCAGGGGTCAGGGCCCCCCTGCAGCCGTGCCAGCGCTCTGTGAACATTCCCCTCCGTCCCTCCCTTCCGAATTCCGTATCGATCCAGTGACTGTCCTCGCCCCACGCTGCGGGCACAGCGAGCCCGTAGGGGCCGCTCCATGTTCCCCTCGAAGCTGTCACGCTGAACTTTGGGATTGTGATGTTTTGGTGGGGTAACCCAGCACTGCTGGAGTTTCCAGCACGTCCAAGTAATTGAAATGTTTTTGGATAACTGCTGGTTGTGCTGCGGAATGTGATTTATCGGGGGAGGCATCAGCAGCGGGAATATCAGTAAATAGAACTGTCTGACGTGGCAGGTCATTTTTATTTTAATGTGGTCGATTTAATGAACTCTGGTTGTTATAATTCATGGCAGTGGTGGAATGCATCCATCCCCTCCTGATGACGTTCGGTGCTGCTCTGTCCTTCGTTAGTGCTGTTGGTATGGCTGGAGAGCTCTGCTCTCTCCCCATCGTTCCCCAAGTGCCAGGGGTTGGCTGATAAATCATTGCCCTTTACATTCAGTACTATTAGCAATAAACGTAGCCAGAAACCTCCCCAAGTAGTTAATGCACTATAAATTATTATTATTTATTGAATCTCTCGAAAGGGTGTTTGCAGAGGCCAGTGGGTGTTCCCCAGGTGTTCAGGACATGGCTGTGGCCGTTCCTGCCCTGACACCTCTCCGAGAGTTCGAGGGTTGGAGAGGGTTGAGGTCAGAGCCAAGAGCAGCCCCTAAATCTGCTGTCAGGTGATTTAATAGCATTTGTGTCCAGCCTAACCCAATCTATCTCACCTCGCTGAGAAGAAAAAAAGAATAATCCTGCATCAAAATTACTGCTTTTGGAACTGTCTTGTCTCTTTTGAGTAGGAACTGGAGACAACTAGACAAGCTTCAATGGAAGCGAATAAAGAAACGTTACTTTGTGAACACAATCTTCTGGTACCAGTCACTTCTCAACAGCCATTCAATCAAAATGCTAATGGCAAAGGCAACAAGGGAGCGAGGTTATTGTAATCCTAATTGATTTCCAGCAGGGATGGGGTTTGATGATGGGGTTCTTTGCTGTTGAAGAGATGTTTTTGAAATATGATTCCCTTTAATTACAATGATACTAATAAAAACTGAACAAATGATTTAATGGTAGTTTTCTAGGTAACGGCCTGAAGATTTTTGTTCCAGTTATTTTGGAAGTTGTGGGGTTTTTTTTTTCTTTTTTAAACCAGAAATCGTGAAAATCACTTCAAAAATAAAGCCGTAGTGGCAGGTAGTGACTTTATCTCGACTTGCGTGGCTACTTTGCATCAGAATTAATACTGTCACATCTGAAGCTCTTGAATAAGAAATCCAGTCATTTATTTATACAATAGACTTTGCTGAAAGCCCACAGTTGAAGCCACATTGCATGTAGGAATGCATTTAATATCTAATGCTTTATAATAATTAGGATCAATTATGCCAGCGAGGATTTGAAAATACATTTTGAGGGAGGGGCTGAGGGGTATTCACGGGGGTTTTACAGCGCATCAGGGGCAGGGGTTGGATCATATGAATAGAGATCACTGGCATTCAGCAACAGGAAGCTCCAAACTTTCCCAGGGCAGCAGCATTTTCCACGTCCCCTGATGGGTGGGAGAGCTGTGCCAGTGCTGCGTGTTCTGTGACTTGCAACTTGCCTCTGGAAACAGGAACACAAAGAGAAGGGGGAGATCTGTCACTGACAGGCAGCCTCTGTCTCAGCTAATTTTTGATGATTTAATTGATAACAAAACAAATAATTTCTGGGGGGGGTGTCTATGTTTTGCTGTTGTTGGCATGGGTAGGGGCTCCTGGGACAGGGAGGATGCTCTCTCCTGCCTTTCAATTTGTCAAGCTCTCTCTCAAAGATCTGCCAGAGAAGAAAGGGTAATTAATAGGCTTGAAGTCATTTCCGATGTGTCAGTATTTCTGCCTTGCTTCCAAGTGATAATGTTCGCTGGCTCGAGGCCTCCGGGGAGCCTTCCATCTTATTAACTTGTCTAGGAGAAACAGTGAGTGGGGACAGCTTGGGCCAGTGGGTGACATGAAATAAGGATTTGTGCTGCAGCGAGCTGTAAACACGGGGGCCAGTTGAGTAAAAAGTGGAAAGGAAAAAAAAAATAAAGGAAGAAAAATATATTAAAAAGGCCACTGGTCACAAGTGCAGCTGCTGGAGGGGGGGATGTGCTTTATTTAGGGCAGCCTGTACCCAGCGCGTAGAGCTGCAGCTGATACTGTGCTGTGTCACCCACGGCCAACTTTGGCAGTGCCAGAGCTGGGTCCTGGTTCTGTCTGGGTCCCTCCGAGTCACCTGTGGTCCAGCTGCTGGAAAACCTCGTGTCAGACGAGCTGTGGTGGTGTTTTATTTTAACCAGAGGTAGCCGTGGAAATCCAGGGCTGTCCCGTGCGTTCGGTCCCACCCTGCTGTCCCTGCACGGCCGGGCACGCGCAGCTGCGGCCCTGCAGAGCCACGAGCGGCTCTGGATGCTCAGGCTGAGGCGCCGGGAAGGGACCTGTTTGTCAGCACACCGAGGGCTGGGCCCGTGTCCCCGCGGCTCCGGCTCGTGGCCAGCTCGGTTGGCCGTTCTCGTAGTGTTTCTCAATTGCGTTGGAGAGCTTCAGCGTTAGGCTGGGGACGCTTGGGTGTGCAGGCGCCTGCGTTCTCGGAAGAACCGCAGGGATGGAGTAATGCTCCATCCCGTACGGAGCCTGGGACGCTCGCTGGCGCTTGCACAACGCCCTGGTGGAGTTGTGCAGCACTGACAGGGTCCCTGGTGAGGGAGCAGTGCTGTGCCTCGTGGTTGGAGTGCGGAGAGCGGGGAAAGACCCCCTTATTCCATGCAGTTCCAAACCTGCTCTTCGGAGCTCCTCGAATCCTGCCCCCTCTGTCAAGGGGAGAAATCAGCTGGGTATAGGTGGGGTCTGGTGTTTGGGTGTGTGGGTTCCCAGCTGCCTTTGGCTTCAGTAGCAGCTGGAAGCCAGGCTGGGAAGAGGGACAGAGGGGCGAGGGCAGAGTGAGGAGGGGGTGTCTGGGGGCGGTGTCGGTGCAGCTGAGCCCAGCCCGGCCCTGCCGAGCGCTGCCGCGGGCGCCAGAGCTCTGACCTTCACGGCAGACATGCCCTTACGTCAGGAGGGTGCTGCATCTACAATTTAACCTTCTTTGCTTTTCTTGGCTTGGCTTGAAGTTCTCCTCCACCGCACAAGCATGAGAGCAGCTTCATGAGCCGTGTAGGAGGGACCCAGTGGGGACAGCGCCGGTCCCACCGTGGACGAGCTGTTCCTTGGGACTGTTCCTTTGTGATGTTTTGAAGTAGCAAACCTTGGCGTTTTGGGTCACTGGGAAGGAACAGGATGTCTTTCACGTATTGACAGGTTTTTGTTCCTTCTCTTTTCTTTCCCAATCTCACTCCTGTTTGTCAAGCTCACCTCCCCTGTTCCAGAGAAGTTATTATTGCTAAACCTCTCTGACACCTCCTGGCAAGGAGTGAGGTGGCCACAATGAAAAAAACAAGGAAGCCACCTCAAAGCTCTTCAGTGATTAAGCCACTTAACTGGCAAGTTCTTCTCTTCCACTGCAGAGCATGTTTCTGCCCAATGGAGTTCCACTTGCAAGCACTTATTAGGGAAGCTCTGGTATAATCTAATTAAAATTTGGTTTAATATTCTGTGAAAATGAAAACTGAATCCTCCCTGCTCGAAAGAATGACCGTGCATGTATTAGTCCTCTGTTGTGTTGTTGTTGTTGGCTTATTCAAATATTAACACTGCCTGCACGCTCAAAATGATGGTTTGTGTCCATTAACAGGGCTTAATTCCCAAATTTAATGATGAGTGATACACAGGAGTTGGTGAAAGCTGCTTGCTGGGTATTTTTTATTATGTTTTTTATGCTAATGTTCCTTCCTGGAGGTAAATAAGAGGAGGGGATGCTGGGCAATATTATTACTGTGAAATTAAAATAAAGTCTCATTATTTGAGGATGGAATTTAGTGGCTGAAGGTTTACTCTTCATCTGCAGCTTCATTCTGAATTCTTCCAGCTAATTACCTGCTGATTAGTTGAGGACAGGCATTGCTCACCTTGGCCTTGAGCATCAGGTTATCTCCTGGGCAGGGTGTTGGGGTGGATGTTTTTGGTACACACAAAGAAGGTACTGACCTCCAAAAAATAGGTAACAGCAACTTCCCTGCATTTTCTGGTCAGACTTAACTCTTCTTTAGGGAAAAGCTTTTATGGGAGGAAAAAAATTACAGAATTTAAAGCTGGAATTTATTTTAAAAATCACCCAAACCTTTTATTCTTGCATTGAAGATGGGAAAATTACCAGAATGTCAGAAAACCTCCAACTATCTGAATGTTTCCTTCCCTTTCCCCACCTGTCTTTCTGAACTTGATTTTAAATGTGGAAATATCTCTGTTCCTGATCTATTGAAGGTTCCCATCAGTGACCAGCAAAAAGGCTGCTCTGGTGTGTATCTCCTGTGGGCAGAAGATAACTTTAAAAAGCACATTTTTTATCTGGAGAGAGCAGGGTGGGAGGCAGGAGCCACGGGGATGGATCACCGGAAACTTTCTCTGCACGGGGAGCAGGGATGGGAGGATCTGCCAGGAAAATGTGTCAGGAAAATCCCCTCAGAGCAGATGTGGGGATTGCAAAGTCTCTGAGTGGTATCGAAGGCGCTTTCCCAACTCAGGCAGGGCAGCCAAAGCCAGCACACCCCGTCCCAGACCCTGCTCCCTCCTCCTCCTCCTCGGGGACAGGGCACGAGCGAGGCTGTGCCAGGCTGGAGGGACTGTAACCAGTGCTCTGTTGTGATGGCAACTCGAGAAACAAGGGCTGCGTGGAGTGTTTGGCAGGAGAGCCCTTATCTTTGAGAGTTTAAAGGGAAGGTGCTGAAAACCACAGCAAGGCTTGGCAGGGAGAGTGGCCTGGCTGCCCCCGGGGTCAGCGTGGGGCTCCACGGGGTTACGGTGTGTCCGCCCTCTGTGTGAGAACACAGAACCACCCAGCAAAGAGCCCACAAACCCTGGCCTCAGGTGGTGCTCATGCCAGTGGGATTTCTGCCGTGAAGCCCCTGGTTTGCGCTGTCCCCCCCCAGCCCTCACGCTGCTGCTCTGCCCACAGGTGACCACTGAGCCCTTGGACTGACCGGACTGGGGGCGGCTCGTGGGATGAGGTGGGGTCTGGCTGGATGGTGCTGACATCAGCTGGGGTGTTTGAATGTTGAAATAATCAAAACAGTCAGCAGCTGGTTTCATCCCAGTTCCCTCAGCTGCTCAGAGATGATTTTGGCGCTTGCCCTGAGCGTGCCCGGCCGGAGCAGTGGCCGTGCGGGCACCTCTGGGGGGCTGCATTATTTCCCAGTCCCTCTGCACTCTGTGGCAAGGGATAAATCACCCATCCTAGGGTGGATGGATGGAACGTGGTGTCAGGCAGGTGTCAGCCTCACCAGGCTGCAACCACAATGACATCATGAAGCAGATCAAAACATTAAGTCTTTAAAACCATATGTTGGATGTGTCATATCACAAGAGCTTTATATCCCTGCTGATAACGATCAGCCGCGCGTTATCTCTGCTTTCTCGCCCGTGCCTTCCTTACAAGCTGATAAACTTTGAGCTGGATGAGAACCAAGTGTGCCACGTTGGAAACGTCTGGAGCGGGGCTGGAATAGCCTGCGCGGGGGCTGATAACGGGGTGATAACGGGACCCGCTGTTCCAGGTGATTCTCAGCACCTCTGCTCCAGGCCCTCTGTCCTGGTGGTGGGCTCCAGGTGCTGCGGTGATCCTGCCAGCTCTGTCCGTGCCCCACAGCCAGGTAGCCACCGTGGCCAGCAGAAACAGATAAATACCAGAGAGCATCGGTGTTTCAGGAGCAGGATGCCTCGCTTCGCTTGGCATTTTAATCTCTTCCAGCACTAGGTTGGAATAAGCACTTTTTTTAGTGTGCGGTGATTTATTTTGTTAAAAACCAAAGCATTATTCATAATTATGCAGTTTTATGAGAGTATCCATAGCAGTGTTCTTCCTGTGGTTGGCTGTGGGAGCTGGAATAATATTTAAATAAGAACCCTGGGGAAAGGACACGCTCACATTCGGCGCGGGGCTCAGCCTATTGAACTGGTGTATAATTACCTCTATTCAGCACCACTGCTCCACTTATCAGCCGGCGTCAGGGGGAAGGCCAGCGCTTCAAAATGACACAGATTGTTAGAGAACATCAAACTTTTTTAATACAGTTAATGATCCTCAGCTATAAATAGCCTGTTCCCGGTGACTGGCACCGAGGGTTTGTGCTGAGCTGCACGGCACTGTAATTTGTTGGGTTTTCTTTTCTCCTTCCACAGATACTGTAGGTCCTTCCTCCCAAATGCTTTACAAGCAGGGTAAATAGACCCTTTCTGGGTCAGGAGGTGAAGGTCTTGCCAAGCAGGAATTTGCCCGAGGTTGTGTACGAGGTGAGAGCCTGGCAGTTTCATCCTCTGGTCTTTTTGACTCTTGCCCTCTCTCATGGACTGGAGTGGGGGTGGCTCCTCTGGGATGGTCACTGGATAGTCCTCTGGGAGTAGCCAGGCCTTAGTTTCATGGCGAGACAGGCAGCTTTTGTATATGCTGTGCCCCAAAATTTCCTCTGTCCTCTCTGCAGTTAAATATGACTGTAGGTTCGTGGAGGAGAGTTTGGAGATGGGCCTCTCTGAGTTTGGTGGCAGCTGCAGCCCAGGACCTTGAAACAAGAAGGACTTGGTCCAAAGGAGCCCTTGTCCTGGCAGTGCCCTGCTCTGACCCAGTAAATCCCCGAGCAAGTGTAAATCTGCTGAGGGGAATTGTCTGCAGGAAGCCTGGCCGGGGCATTTCTCTGTGCTCGGGCTGCATCACGAGCGGTTCCTGCTCCCTGGGAGTGCACAGATCCCTGTAGGTTGCTTTACCCTTTACAAAATGGGATTTGAACCAGCCAAGAAGTCTGAGAGTGGCACTTAAAAGCTCGGAGTGCCGCAGACACGCTGAGCCCGTCACTGGAGGCAGCGTGTGAGGCTGGGATGGGGCATCGGGCTGAGCTCGAGAGGGTTTCCAGTCAGCAACACTGCTGAATATCCCAGAAAAATAATGCCAAAGCCCCCCAAAACCCTGAAGTGACTCGTGAACTGCAGCTCAGCCGTGGAACAGCCGCGTTTCCCGCTGCCCAGGGGCCACGGTGAGGCTCTGCCGCGGCTTTGTTCTCCGGAGCCTGCGGGGACCGCGGGAAAAGGTCATCGCGCAAACACCGCTCCTCCGTGAGAGCTCTTTGTCTGCTCTGAAAGCGGGGAAGCAAAGGGGATTCTCGTGGAATGCATCCCCCCCACCCCGCCCCGTGTGTTCCCGGTGCCAGCCGAGGCTCAGGTCAGGAGCCAGCCCGTGCTGGGTCTGGGGCTTTGGCTGCTTTTCGGTGCCGTGGGTTTGCTCCCGGCGAGGACGGAGCCAGCGGCTGGGGATGAGCACGGGGATGGAGCTGGAGGCCTGGGCACTGTGAGAACACCCTGGGGAATGCTCGGGGCGTGTAATTAGTTCCCCGTTTCCTCTGCCTGTGACTGCTGCTCCTGGCGCTTTTGTTTTTAAGGATAAAGATTTCAGCGTTTTCCCTGATGGTTTGAACAAAGGTTGAGCGCGGGGGGAAATCCATAAAACAATGTCACCAAAACGTGGGGAGGAGAGGGAGGCTTTAATAAAGCTTTGCCGGGCCCATGCACCTGGGAATCGGGCTGGGATGGATTCGAACAGGAAGGAGGCACTGGAGAAGGTCACCTCTGAAGGTGGCAGATGACAGAGCAGCGTGGCCGCGCTTCTGGGGGAGCTTTGGCAGGAACCCATCTGTCCATAGGTGTTTGCTCATCCCATCCTGTGGCATGTGATTCCCTGGCATCCTGGGACTGGGCAGAGCTGAGGAAGGTGCTTGTGCTTGGGTGGGACAGGGATAGATAGAGGGGAGAAAATTTCCAGGGAACCGTTCACAGCAGGGAGTGACTCGGCTGTAGCTGTCACAGGAACTCAGAAGGCAGTGGTGAGGCACTCAGTGATGACAAATCATGGATTTTGGATGGCTCAGCAGAGAAAGCCCCTCTCTTTTTACCTCATCCATCTGTGCATGGTCTTGAAAAGTGGCTGCAGGGGAAGGGAAGCACCTGCTGTACCTGAGGAACATTGGGAAGCCTATTTTAGATGTGATACTTCAAAATTTAGATGTCATTATTAGCAAAGGTCTCTGGGTTTTGTGCTTGTCTGAGCCTTGTTTTCCTTCTCCTTTCCCAGCAGATCCCTTTTACAGAGCTGCTCTGCTCTGTGTGGTCCCTATTAAAAGTTTCCTTTCCCATGGTGATTCTGCTCCTTTGTTGCATCTGGTTCTCGAACACTTTATACTATCAAACAGCAAAACTGCTTTTATTGATGCAGCAAAGAACAATGGGATTTCTCCAACAGTGCTCCCAAAATACACTCGTGGCTTTTTTTTTTTTTTTTATTGCTGGCTTCCAACAGTGGAAAAAAATGATTAAGATCTGTTAGGTTTACTCTGGTCACTTCAGTGGGAGATTGGTAATATCAACAAACGACTCCATAAATGGATTATCTGCTGCGCTCTGGCAGGGCTGAGGCGCGGTGCTGCTGCCCTGCCCGTGCTCCTTTGGCAAGACAGGCAGCTGGGGGAGCAGAAGCATCCTCGATGTGCGGGAGGGTCGGGCAGAGCTGCGGGCGCCGGGCTCGTGTCGGGTCACTGCGGGGTGACAGGGCGGGCTGGACGTGCGTGGTCACTGCTCCCACGGGGACTGCGCCCGCCCGGCCCCGAGCCACCTCCTCTGTCTGCGGGGAGAGGGAGGCAGAGCAGGCAGGGACCCGCTCCTGGGTGTGAGCTGAGCTTCCCAGAACGTCTCAGTGCTGGATTCGGGTTTCCCGTGTGAACAGGTGTCAGGACAAGTGTGTCTGCCATACAAAAAAAATGTTATGCCATGTTAAAAATTTGATACATGCATTTTAATGGCCAGTGTCAGCCTTTGCCCCTGGACATAGGTAAAATTTGATGGCTCCTGACTACCTGGAGCTATTACAGTAGAGGCAGAGCTGTTTGCCCTGTTTCAGGGGAGGAGTGTGGAGCTTGGGATGGAAGCTGGGGCCAGGAGAATTTCTGGTGTTAATGAGGAGACACTGTGCCAGCTACAAGACAGTGGGTGGGGGTCTGAGCATCCTGCTCTAGTGGAAGGTGTTCCTGCCCATGGCTGGAGGTTGGAATGGGATGAGCTTTAAGGTTCCTCCCAACCCAACCCATTCTGTGATTCTGTGTTACCTCACTTCACCTGTGATCCTGGACAAAAATCAGACACCAAGCTTACATTAAAAAGGGTGTTTTCCCTCACCTCCTCTACTTCTATCAGAGCTTTCCTGGGAACACACCCGAGCAGTTTGAACTTTTTTCTTGTTCTCAGCCCACGCACACAGGGGGAAGCTGGGTCAGCGTTTGCAGGGATGTTTGAGGCTGTATCTCACACCCTCGGTGGTGGTGGGAGCTGCAGAGTGCTGGCCTCTCCGTGGTGGTGGGAGCTGGTTTCCAGGAATAGCTGAGCAAATACTTTGCTCTTTACATGTGTATCCAGAGGAACAACTAGTGCGTGCATTCAAAGCATCTGTCCTGGCCAGGCTCTCTCTCTCACAGCAGTCTGCGTTGTTTGCTTAGGCAAATACTGATACGGTGCGTGAGCAGCAGGGATGGAGTCCTGGCCAAGGATATTAATAATGTCCAGGAATGTTGTGTGCTGCCTGAAGTTTTAGCCCGGAGGGGTCATACTGCACAGCTCAAAGGGATTAGCTTAACCTGAGGCTAAGCTGCTCATTTTTGCTGGTATTTCCCTTGACCTTAGTCAATTATTTCAGTTCCTTGAATAGTTTTTTGTTGTTTGGCGCCTGATTTGTCATTCCTTTGCGTTGTGATGTATGGAGTCAGCAGGGCAGCGGAGAGTCCGTGCTCTCCTTCCCAGCCAGGGCTGGCAGTGCCTTGGGAGGCAGCCCAGGGAGGGTGAGATCCATGCAGGCTGCAGAGCTGCAGGAAAGCGTCGCTGGGTTTTGATGCTGCAGCATTTCACCTGGGTGAGGGATGCAAACCCAGCAGCTAAAGCACAGTGAGGAAAAACATGAATAAAATGGGGGGCTTTCCATGGGGGTGCACCTGTAGAACGTGCCCTGGGGACCGCAGTGACAGCTGCCAGCAGCGTCACCAGCGCCGCTCTCGGAGCCTGGTGGAGCGCGGCCTTTCACCTGCTCATTTATCCTGGGCGGTGCTCGTGTGTTAATGAGGGAACGGCACCTGCACGCTCCCAGCAAAGTGCCCTTCCCTCTGCCTCCTGTGCTCTGCAGTGTGCAGGGAGGACTCTGTAACCTGTGCTGGCAGCCGGGGAGCCCGGGGCTGTGTGTGTTTTGGGGGGTGTTTGCCGCCCTGGTGGCCCTGTCCCCCCCAGCCCTGAGCTGTCTCTCTGCTGCTGCTGCTGCAGGATCCAGGTAGGCAGGAGTCACCTTGAGTGCAGCTGTTCAGCTGCAAAGTCACTTCTGGAGGTGCTTCATTTCTCTGGGGGCACCTCTGGCAGGTGCTGCACCCCGGAATCCACGGTGGGGGAGTTAAATTTCAGCAGCACAGGCAAGGGGAAGGTTCTGGGCTTGGCAGGTGCTTGGAGAGGAGCAGCAGCAGTGGCAGGTTTTGGCCTCGTTCCTCCACCACGGAGCTGCCTCATGCTTCTCCTCCACTTGCTGAAATCGAGCAGAAATCCCTGTCTCCAAAGTCCCTTTTTAGTTTGGAGGGAGTGGTCATCTCCAGGGACACGGAGGCTCAGGGGCACCGGCTCACCGGGGTGGGGGTGAACCGTGGCCCTGCCACCGACCAGGGGACACTGGTTCACGGTGCCTTTTGGTGGCAGGTTCTCTGTGACAGAGCCTGAAACCGGACCACTGCTGAGATGTGGCACAAATGGGCCTGGGTGGGGGCAAGCTGGGGGTCTGCCCCTCCCAGCCTCCCCATATAGGGCACCCACAAATGCCCCATTGCAGGTGGGCACCCATCATCCCCCCTCTTTGTCACAGAAAAGACAACTTTGGGCTCTTGGTTGCAGAAGAGACAACTCTGGGAAAGAATACTTGGACTTTTTTAATAATCCATTTCTATAATTGAAGGATTTCAGATTTCTTTTGTACGAGCAAGCGCCTGCTTAAACATGGAGACAAATACAACCAATAATATGTACTTGAAATTTAATGCAGGCTAATTCGTTTTGGCACAGTCCCAGATATGCTGATTAAATGGCCTGTGAAGTGCTACAATATCTTGATAATGTACATTCCACATTTGATTATATAATCAATTATGTTGCACCTAATAACATTTAAAATTAGTGGAAAAGCTGTGAGCAGATTGTATCAGGTGCAGAGCGGGTCTTGGGCAGCTTTAAAAAAACTTCTACCAGCGTACACTGCAGAGGAGCAGGCGTAGATGGATCTTCAAATACTGTTCTTCAGGAAACCAGAGGCTTGATAAAATTTCTGTTAATTTAGTGAGTTGATTTAAAATAAAATAAGGTGTCTGCAGCTCCCCTAGTTTGCTGCTGGCAAAGGGGCTAATATTTCCTATCAAGAGGTGACCTTGCACCACGTGTTTAGAGCAGCCCCAGTGATGCTGGCAGTAACTCTGTGGTGGCTTTAGCCCCTGGGCCAGACCCAGAGCCAGACTCTGCCTGTGGAGGTGTTCCTGCACCCATCAGTGAGAGCCAGAGCTCCCCTTCACTGGCTCTCCCCTGCTTGCCTGAGTGTCCATCGCTGGGGACAGCCGGTTTCTCCGCGTGTGTGACATTTTAACGTGCTGCTGGTTTCAGCTGTGGGCACTCACTGCTCCAGAGGGATTCCCCACCTGGGTGGCTGCTGGTGATCACTGTGATGGGGAACCCTGAGCTGGCACCTGGGAGCAGCCAGGATCATTTGGCAAGTGATTGTCATTCCTTTTTGGGAAAGTGAGTGCTTTCTGGGTGACTGGCAATGGCAGGTTAGGGAGAATTTGGCCCGGGTTTTATGGCCCTCCAGTAGAAGAGGGTTGATGGGAAACAAATGCGTTATGGCCCCAGACAAGCTGTTGCTCCATTTTTTGTTCTGTTTAAAGCAGCACTATCAGCCAGTTGGAATATAGGCTTGGAGTATCGCAGGGAGTAATCTAATTAGTATGAAGTCAATTCACTAGTTCCTTTTGTATCTTGTGATTAAATAAGTGGGAAAATGGCTTGAAAATTAGGTGCTAGAACAACCCAATTACATTTCTGTAGCTTTTTGTATTCAATTTCATAAACAATTTTGCTCTTCGCTGGTTAATCAGTGAATGCCTTTTTCCAGTTTGAAAAGCACTTTTGAAATTATAATGCAATTAAATTGTGTGTGGATGTTCTGGCATAGCGAGCATGAGGGCTGGGGGCCTGGCAGCCAGCCACGCTCTACCTTGACAGTAATGAGTTCCTGAGCTGGCAGCTTGCTGGTGTCATTCATAATATTGTCCACGCTGGGATGCTGTGAGAGGCAGCCGGCTCTGCTCCTTCCCGGCCGGGGTGGCCGGGGTGCGGCGCCGCGTCCTCTCCCCTGGGCGTGGATCCTCGGCAGACCCAGCGCCTCGGCGCTGGCAATGGCTCAGTGAGCGGATCAGATGTGCCAGCACCCAGTGGAGTTTGTCACAAAGTTGTAGAGCAGCTGCCTGTGTGCTTTGGGCTTTTCCTTTTTTTTCCCCTCTTTTTTTTTTTTTTTCTCTTCCTTATTTGAGCCTTTGCAAGACTTGGCAATGGATGTGGGGGGATTGAGTGTTATTTTCCTGGGGGACGTGACTGGGGCAAATAGGAGAATATCTCAGTGTCTTGTTATCACGGAATGGTTTGGGATGGAAGGGGACCCTCAAGCTCATCCAGCGAGAGTTTTTCAGTGCTTGCTTTTTGTGCAGCATTTGTCTTGTGTCCAGCCTGCTCGTGGAGAGTGGGAGCTAAATTCAGCCTCCTGCGGAAGGGTGACCAAGCCTGCGTGATCCTGGGATTTACGACCGAGCAGCACAAGGGGAGAGGCAGAAAGCTGTGTTAAGAGAAAAAGAAATAGTGTTGGAAATAATGGCTCGCTTGGCAGGTTTTAACAAGTTCAGTAATGGTATTAGGTGCCCTTGGCTCAAGATAGTAACCTCCTCTTAAATGATCATTACCTGGCTAATAAAGAGCTTGGAGCGGGTCATTACAGCTTAATTTAGATGTAGCATCCTGTTTGGTTTGCACAGCGTGGCCATCTCTCAAGTTGTTGAATCTATTGCCTGGATGCGAGGTTGGGATGTGGGATTGCTCGGATTTTCACGTGGGGACCCTCCCCCAGCCCTCCCAGCACTCGGGTGTCCCTTCCCACCCTCGCCTGGGCAAGAGGAGTTGGTCTCAGCGCTGAGTGACCACAGCCAGGCCAGAAGATGTGCAGGAGTGGGGGTCCAGCCTCGTGCCCCCCACACTGCCCCAGCCTCTGCTCCCTCCTGTTGAGCCGTTGTGCTTCTCTCACCCCATTAGCAGCAAGTTTCATGTGCAAATTACAATAACCAACCCCCAGGCGTTATTAATATTTTGAAGGCATCTCTTTGATAAGCTCATCTTTTCAGCCAATTTCCTATTTCTCCCGAAAGCAAAGCATCTTTCCCCCCAGTTTTGTAAATCTGTTGTTAAAGGGAAGAAAAGGAAATGGAAAAAAGGATTCCCCCCCCAAACTCTGACACCAGGCTGGGTTCTGCACTGCCTTTGTCAGCCCTGGATGGAATTATGCATCATGAATAAAAACTGCTGTCAACATGCATTGGGTTCGAAACATTAGAGCATATGGTATGTGATTATCTGTATTGTCAAATGCAATAAAGTGAATTTGGATATAATAAAAAATGTAATATTTCAGAAATTTGGTAATAAACTGTGGAGGAATTGACAGGCAGAGAGTATCTGACGCCTGTGGGCAAACAGATAAAGATGGCAGGACGTGGCACTCGGTGGCTGAGGCGGTGCAGCATCAGGAGCTTGTTTTTCTGATGGGAGCCTGACTGGGCTGACTGGCACCTGGGGTGGTGGCCTTTGTCCCTGCCTGGCTGCCAAAATCTGTAGGTCTCACTAATGGATAGACAGAAGCACAAGGTTCCCATTCTGGTTGTAGATGGATTAGTTGGATATCACAAATACCTGGGGTTTTCTTCTCTGATAGCAAAAAGAAACCTGTTAGAGTCTGCCATATTCTCCACCAGCAGCATTCCCAGCATTTCCATACCTCTGACTCCTTACGGAGCTGAGAAATCTGTACCTGAATAACAGGGAGCAGTGAAAGGCTGTGAGGAGCAGGGTGGGGCTGCTCCCAAATACTGAGGAAAAAGAGAACTGGTGAAGGTAATCATCTCCTGCAGTATCTCACATTCCAGCCTGGTGCTTTCATTCCTGAGCTGCTGACAAATCTGTGCCCGTTGAGACACGGATGTCCCCAACAGAGAGAAGCTGAATTAGCAACAAACTTTGGGGCCTCTTGTGTAGAAAATTCCGATGGAAGAGTGCAGATGTATCACACGTACCTGCAATTTTTCTTAGGTCACCACTAATGCTTCTAAATGAACTGCGAACGCATTAATCGTTTCTGTTAATTAACAATATGATAAAAGTGGCATTTAGTAAGCTCTGCGTAGCGTGCGCCTCAGTCATTATGTACTCAGCGCTTTGGTTTGATTTCAGAACGTTAATAAAATAAAATTTTAATGAAGATTTGTTGTTATGAAAAATTTATTACCGGGAGTTCGGGTGCCGCTGACACGAGCGCGGTGTGGGATGCACGCGGGGGTCCCTGGGTGCTCCTGCACTGCGAGGGCTCTGCCTGGGACCCCATCCCGGCCCTTTGAACCTGGAAACCTTTGGTCAGAATGGCTCGTTTGAGAGGGGGACAACTCCCTGTACCGTTCATCCTCCCCTCAGGAAAATCCCTCCCCAGAGGCGGTTTGGGTGGATTTCGGCCCGTTGGGAAGGACAGCAGCCACGTGGCTGCTCACCCCGAGGTGCCTTTTCCTGTTCCTGAGCAGTTGTCACTTCGGAAATGCCACACAGCCGTGGGAGGATGGAGCGAGGAGCCCGAGCCTTGCAGCTTTCCCGAACAAAAGCAGAGGAGGATCTTGCTGGTGCCCTTTGTCCAGCTGTGCGCTGACCGCCGCTCTCCCGCCGCGCCGGGGTGGAAACGCCCGCGCCTCGGAGCGGGGCTGGGCTCAGGCAGTTATCTGCTGATTTGATTTTGAGAATTTACTCTCCTGTCATGGAGAATATACCGACACTTTAAATAGCTGCCTGTGTCTGCCAGGAGAACCTGACTGTGTTCCATACCCCAGGTGTACATTAACACCCGGTGGATGTGCGGGCAGATCATGTCTTGGTGTGTGTCAGTCACAGCAGCAGGGCTGGAGAGCACATGCTATGGTTAAATGAGGATATTTTCCATCCCAGACCACAGGGTTTTACCTCCTCCTTCCCCTTCCATCTCCTGGTGCATCCCTCTCTTGGTCTGGTTATCATGAGGATGAGATGAGATCCTGTTCACCTTGGAGCAGGTGGTTCCTTCAGGTGTGGTCACCAGTCTCCCCAGCAAACCCCTCCTTGGAGATAAGGAGGTGAAATCTGAGGCATGTGTGTCTCAGACTATGGCTGTGTTCCCTGAACGGGCAGAGATTTGCTCCTTTGGAAACCAGAACTTCCATGTGTTTGCAGTGCAGGAAATTGGAATAATAGGAAATAACAGCTTTTGTCAGCTTTTGTCCTAGACAGATTTTGGCTCTAACAAGCTGAGCTGCACTATGAAAACTCAGAGGAAGGGACAAGGAAGTGAGGGGGAAGAAACATGGGATGCAGACCACAGGGAATATTTAAGTGACTTCTCCAAAGACACAACATAAGGAGGTGGCAAAGTCAGGGCTGAGTTTTCAAGTCCTGGCTGTCGTGTTCGGGGGCTGAGGAATGAATGGCTCTTCCCTAAGACAGGATTAAACCCCCAGGTCCCCATTGCCACACTCTGGGGGGAATGATTTGTAGTACCTTCGCAGACAGAAGTTAGAAACATCCGTGGTTCACTGGATAATCAAAATGTCCTGTCCCCTCTGCTCGGTGCGTTCTGTTCCTCTACAAAGACAAGATTTGGTGACAGTGATCACAGGGCTTGGTTTCACATTCCCCTCTCCACCCCCCTGCGAGTTTATTATTATTATTTTTATAAGGCAGCTTGGCAGGCTGGGAGCTTACTAAGGAACTTTTTCCTCTCTGATTACAAGGGATGTGTGAATAAAGTAGAACGGTATTGATTCACACCAATCTATGCATCGACTGTGTGGGAGCCACTTGCAATTCCCAGCAGCACCGGAAAGCTTTGCAACAGGGAGAAATATGACCAGGCAAGTTGAGAAAATAAATTAAACTAGTGTCAACTTTTCTTGTTTCTTCCCTCATTATTAATGGATGGAATGGGGCTCGTTTATCAAGAAGAGGAAAAATTAATTGACACGGGTTTTAATGTTATTATGCCTGGCTTGTCTGGTCACATTTCTTCATTTTTAATTTTTTTTTACTTTTGAAGGGCATTTTATTACCTTTCACAGGACCAGCTGCCAAAACTATGGGCATAAACAAGAAAGCAGGTGCATAAATAATACCACAGCAGGACTGGACCGTGCTCTGTTTCGCAGCTTAAGTAACTCAGGTCTGAGGAGCGGAGCGGACGCGAGCGAGCGGGTCAGGCCCGGAGCCCTGACACAAAGGGGGAGCGCAGCCTGAACTAATATTTCCTCATTACAATGCTGGGAGCTGCAGCGGGTGTCAGGCTGGATATTCCCATCTGTCAGCACAGCCGCTCCTCGGGCGGCTCCCACGCCGGGGCCGGAGGGATCGGGGATCCAGGGACCCGCAGGGCTGCTTGTCCCAGCGCCGGCTGGGTGGGAGGCAGGAGCAGGGTGGTTCTGTGGAGCACACTGTGTGTGTGAGGGGGACTGATCTGCGCTAACCAGCCACTGTGGGGTGATTCTTGCTGGGCAGCAGGAGCGAGGTTTAAGCAGAGCTGTGTTGATGTCATGGGGGCTGTGTAAATCTCCTCCTTTGTGCTCTCCCTGCTCTTGTCTCCTGCTCTTGTTCTTTGGGATTGCTGTGCAGGACAAAAGAACCTTGGTGATCCCCTAGTTCCCAGAATATTTTCAGGAGCTCTCTGGTGCTCTGGTTGCTGTCAGTGCAGGATGACGCTGTCCCAGCTGCCCAGACCCCGCAGCCTCACCAACAGCTTGGGCACAGCTCGGGCAGAGGCAGCGCAGCAGATGAGATTGAGTGACATCAGGTGACCTCCAGACAGTTTAGGACTTCAAACAAGCTCTAGTTGCAGTGTCTTCACCCACCGAAGCATCTTTCAGGTGGCTGGGGAGCCCCTCAGAGCTGTGCCTGCCTGGTGAGGTGCATTTGGCTCCGGCACCAGGCAGTGATGCAGGCGCTGGTACCTGCGGCATTGCTCTGGCCGGGGGCTGAGGCGGGGTCCTGGCCTGCCCATCAGAGCCCTCCAGGGTTAGCCCCAGCATTAGCCTGGGTTTAACCCCTGTGGCGTGGGATGCAGCCGCCTTGTTTTCCTTGTTGTGAGGCGAGCACGGGTTTGAGGGCGAGACCTTTACCCGGGTAAGCTGCTTCCGTGTAATTGTGCCAGCCAGTGACGTCCTCGGCGTGTGCAGCCACAGCTGTGACACGGATCACTGTGCAGCCAGACCTGGGGCTGTGGGAATGATGCTGCCAGCCAGGGAAAGGAGATGGATTTCATAGCCATGGTGTCGTCATCTCAGCTATATTTTACCAAGGTTGACGTAAAAAGTCTTAAGTGATGACAAAAGTGTGAAATATAGGTGGTTCGAGTGCGGAAAAAACCAAAATACAGAACATGAGAGCGCTGACATTTGGTATCTTCAGTCTAGCTTCTTAACAGTATTTATGGCTTCTGCCTATTCTTTTATAGTATTTTAATCTTTTTATGGTTTCAGTCACTTTCTCTGAACAATGTTTCTCTTATTTCTGGAATACTTTGGCAGAACGTGCTGAGCTGACTCTGTGGAGCCGCCTGCCCCCAGGCCTGGGCAGCTTTGGCGGCTGAACAAGGCTCAGGATCAAAGGAGGTTTTCCACAAAATCCCAGAATCACTGGAGTTGGAAAAGCCCTCCAAGATCGTCGAGTCCAACCTGTGCCCGATGCCCACCTTGTCACCAGCCCAAAGCACATCAGGTGTCAGGTGTCCAGGCTGGCATCATTTTGGTGCCTGTTGGTGCCCATTAACCAGCAGATGAATGGAGTGGAGTAACTCCTTTTTCCCAGCAGATGCCAGAGGAGGGTTTTTCACCTGAAGGTCATGGATACATGTCTCAGCTTCCTTCAGTGCTGGTGCTTGGCTCAGAGCCTCTCATTTGGGGCATCTGTTTGCCTCTTACTTTATTTTTTTCCCCTCTTCTTTGTCTTTTCTTTTACAGAAAAGATTATTCAAATGAATATTCAGTTTTATTCATTTGAATAAAAAACCCAACCGTTTGACTCTGTTAAATGCTTATCTCTTAAATAGAGCTTGTTAGCTTCCAATAATAGCTTCATTCAGAAGGATGCAGTATAATTTCATTTTAAAACGTGTGCTCCTTGACAACCGGAATCCTATTTCTGTCACCGTTTTCAACAGCCGCCTTTGTTTTGGGTTAATCTTTTCCATACACTTTCTGAGAACCATTTTTTTGTTGACTCTTAGTACCTCTCAGAAGAAATAATTGTCTATTTAGTCCAGGAAGGTTTCTGAGAGTTTTGGTAATTTAAAAATGAGCGTGTGTTCATTATGGGAGGTAATAAGAACGTGCGTGCAGGGGGATCTTTGTGTGGGTGCAGTTATTAAAAGTTGGAATTTGATATCCAAAAAGTGAAACAAGAAAAGAATCTTAGAATGGTTTGGGTTGGAAGGAACCATAAAGCTCATCCCCTGCCATGGGCAGGGACACCTTCCACTGTCCCAGGGTGCTCCAAGCCCCGTCCAGCCTGGCCTTGGACACTGCCAGGGATCCAGGGGCAGCCACAGCTGTTCTGGGCAATCTGTGCCAGGCCCTCCCCACCCTCACAGGGAGGAATTTAAGTGCCTGTGTGCTGGCAGATGGAAATCCTCTGGTTGTTCCCACTGAGTTTGAGGTGTTTGGTATAGCAGAGATTGCCTCTGGTTTTCCTCTCCAGGCCGGTCTGACCAAGTGCCCCAGATCTTTCAGAAACCTGCAAATGCCTGCTGACACCTACAGATTGTTATTTTATTGTTATAAAATCTGGAAATGCAGGAAGCTGGGTGGCCATCTGATTTAATCAGACAAATAATTCCTCGATAAACCTGTGCTTAAGCCATATGGAGTGGGATGAGAATGGGAAATTTGTTTCCAAGTCCAGACGTGTAATGACTGCAGCGGCTTCCTCGAGGTGTTCAGCATATTAGGGCTAATCTCCTAAATTCCCTCTCCCCTCCGTCCTGGCACCAAGACCTGACACAAGTTAAAAGAGAAATCCTCAACTGCAGCACTCGCTAATGAGCTGCTAATGATGAAGATGTTGCTGGTGCTCAAACAATTAATGACTTGTAGCCCCAGCCCGGCCATCTCCTTGCAGTGGGCAGAGTCCGTCCGGCCACGCTTTGCTCCCAGCTCTGGGATTCCTGGGATGCCAGTTAACCACAAAAATTTTAGGTTTAACTGCAGGTCTGTTTAAGGTAGATTTAAATGGAGTAATTTAGAAGGCAAATGAAAGACTTGAGTTATGTTAAAAAATTCAAGCTGCTGCCTGCTCTAAGTGCAAAGCAGAGCAGTGTTGTGAGCCTGGTGTGCTGTGGGATGATGTGTTACGCCTTGCAGGAGGGCTAGAAACTGTTCCTGGTGGGCTTTTCCCCAATCAGAAGGTCTGAAGTGGGATGGGAGCATTCCCCATGGCTGCAGGTGCCGTGCACTCCCAAATGAGCTGTCCGGGAGCTGCTCGGACCTCTCCTGGCAATGCACTTTGCTCTTCAGCCAGAGGCAGGGCTGCACCGGGGCTGGCCCTGCTCCGGCTCCTGGGGCTCAGCCTCGTGCGGAGTCCCGCAGTTTCCAGTCTGGGGGATGGAGTTCATCCTGTTATTAGATTCTTAAGATTTCATTAGCATAATTGGTGTCGATGTTGACTCATCGAGCCTTCTCCAACACATGAGGCTGGGGTTCTTTCGTTAGCCTGAGGTTTTTTGTTAAGGCAGGAGCAGGGAGCACGGTGTGTAGCTGTGGTGGGCTGCCAGATTCCTTTAGTGCAGCCCCAGCAGAGCAGACTCAGTGTACAGTTACAGGCAGGCAGCAGGCATCAAACAGCCTAAACCAGCCCAAATCCTCGGCTCTTTGAAGCAGCAGTGGAGAAGAGAGGAACGATTAGATCAGAGGCCTTAAACGTAATGGGTTCCTGGAGGCCTCAGGATGTCCTGATGAGGTATTAGAGGAAGTAATTCAGGAAGAAAGGGACAAATAACCACCTCCTGAGCGGGGCTGACCCGGCACGTGGCAGCGGGGAGAGCGTATGGAAACACAAAGGGCTGCCCTGTGTTTGGGAAGCATTGGGGTTTTTCTCCTTGCCAGGGGTAAATGAGGAATCATCTGCTGTCTTCCTGGATTTTTATGGTTTTTGGGTCGTGTAATGAGTCAGCTCTAATGGAGAAGTCCCGTGGAATTAAACAAGAGATGAAATCAATATGGTTCCATAGAAATATAATTGGGTTTTGTAGAGATTGCTCTTAAAAACCTATAAGGTGTAAAAGAAAATACGGCCTTATTGTAGTTTCTGAGCCATCATGTAACTGGGGTGTAACTATCCATTAAATTCTGCAGGATGGATCAAAAAATCCATAAGGAGGTTTTAATTCTCCATTAAATCCTATGGAAGAGCTGGAACAGAGCGGTATTAATTTTCCCTGAGACAATGCTTCTTCCCTCCATTAGGCTGCAATAGGCTCAGGAACAGCTCCATAGGCAGCAGGTGTAGTCACACGTGCACGTTGTTATGGAAGTTTTCCGAAGTCCCAATGGCTAAATAATGCTTTATTCAAATGAAATTGTTACACTTAACTGATGTTTTCCTTCCCCCTCCCCTTTTTGTATCTTTATTAAATAGGATTTGGCTTCGTAACTTTTGAAAATGAAGACGTGGTGGAAAAAGTCTGTGAAATTCATTTCCATGAAATCAATAATAAAATGGTGAGTGCTGGTGCTCCGCGCCGTGTCGGTGGCAGCGAGCTCTGAGCCCGTGTCACAGACGTGTGCCATGCCCAGGGCTGGTGGGACACCCCTCTGGGAGGGTGCTGGGCACACCGTGTCTGCTGCAAGGGTGGTGGGGACGGGGTGCTGAGCCTGGACCGCGGCTGGCCCGGCCCCTGCGCTGTCCCCCACGGCCACAGGCTCAGGCAGCTGCCCCAGAGCAGCTTTTGGTGTGTGACCAAAAAGCTTGAGGAGGGTGCTCAGCTTCTTGAGCAGCCCTGGAGAAGCCCTTCTCCTCCTCCTCCTCCTGCCCTGCTCCCTGTCCGAGCCGTGGCCTTTGGGGTTTGGGGAGGGCAGTGCCCTGGGGTGGCTCTTACACCCCCTGTGCTCCCAGAAACGCTGCTCTGGCCCAGCTCCCGCTCTGATGCTGCTCTGCCGTGGCTGCTGCCTGCTGGCCCCTGGCCCTGTGGCTCTCTGCCATGGAGCCACAGTCACTCCCACCCAGGCCCAGCCCAGGAGCCAAACCCAGATGAAGTTCCTCCTCAGTGACAGGCAGGTCCCAGGTTGTGGGTTGCCCTGAGCCAGATGAAAAGGGGCATTTGTATTTCAATTGCTGCAGTAACTTTGATATTTTCAGCTAAAATATTCTTTTTCCCTTTGTCAAAACATCCTTTGCTTCTCAAATGTGCATTCAGATATGCATTGTATATTGGTCTGATATGTGTTCACAGACTTTAAATTCAATAATAGAGCTTTTAGTGTGGATAAGATCAAAGCAATCTCCTTGGCATATGCTGGAGGCCTGATTCAATATTTGACTTGCTAATTTTTCCCAGGGCACTGAAATAATATTCCTCATATTGTTCCTTCCTGCAATATGCATCTGAAATAAAAGTGGGGGTCCCCTTGGCCAAATGTGGGGTGGGGTGGCAGGGTAGGGCTGGGGCAGTGCTCCTGGTCCTGTGGGAAGTCTCTTGCTCCGCTTCAGATGAATGCTGTGGACTTTGCCTGTGCCCTGTGCTGTTGCCCCCCGCCCCTCCTGCGCTGGGGTCTCCTGCCTGTCCCCACCTGAGTGCCTGCGGCGTGGGGGGAGGCTCCTTCCCTTTATAGAGTTACTAAATGCTGTTAATCTGCCTTAAAACAAAAGAACAGAACAAACCCCAACCACCCCCACACGACAGACCCAGCGACAAATTAGAAACGCTTAGGTTGTAAATTTAGGGATTGGCAGGTGGGAGGGAAGAGCTCCCCTCCAGGATTTTCCTATCCACAGCAGGAGGGCACACTCCATAGGTTTAGTTATTCCCCACAACAGGCTTTTCTCTGGAGCAGGGCTCAGGAGTGCCCTGGGGGAGGTGCTGGAGGAAGAAGGGAGGCTGCACAGGAAGGTAACAGGGAGGACGGAGGGTGGGACGGGGTGAAAGCACTCGAGGAGCATCACAAAGAGCAAGAGAAACAGTTTTGGGTGTTGGTGTTTGTTGTTGGGTAATTAAAATATCCCCTTCCCACTCCTGTGCCTGCTCACTGCCCCCTCCAGGTGCCACCATCTCTGAGTGTTCTCTTCTTGTCACTCCAGCTCTGATTTTGAAAGCAGCCCACGAGCGAGGGGATGAGGCATGATCCTGTCTTGGGACTGAGTCATCGCCTTGCCGATGTGTCTGCAGCTGAATGCCAGCCCCTGCGGGGGCCGGGGAGCTGTGTGTGCGTGTGACGGGGGCTGGGGGTGACACACAGCTGGCCTGGGGCTGGGGGCAGAGTTGGGGTCGTGTCATACTTGGCTCGTGTCCCCCTCTGTCCCTGAGCCGTGGGGGGGACGGGCTCTCGCAGCCCCAGCCCCAGGCCATCAATGGGGTTGGCAGCGGCTCAGCGAGCTGTGACTGGGACACCCCATCTCCAGCCCTACCCCCTTCCCTGTCCCCATCCCAGGTTGCTCAGCTGGGACATCCACAGCTCCCTGGGCTCGCGCTCACCCTGAGCTCGCTCCTCCTCGTCTCCTGAACGCCGTCGTTTCCCCAAGCATCAGGGCAAGCGAAGGGCAGCGGGTGGCTGCTCCCCAGCCTATTTCCAGCTTCAGTCTCCCTGGCAGGCTATTTTTAGCTCATCCATTCTGCTTCTGTTGCCATCCGTAAAGCTTAGAATGTCAAATGTAATATTAAATGAGCAGTGGGACAGTGAAAAGAAAATGCCAGCGAGGTATTTAATAAATGGAAGTTGGAATTTACGTGGGAGGCCAGAGATGCTCCAAACATTGCAGGGGGACAATAAACCCAAACGAGCTGTCCTTGTATTATTGTTCCTTTGACAGGAGCAGGCTGCTTTGCAAAGAGACACCTGTTTTTCTAAGGAAAAGTAGCTGGAAAAGAAACGTGATGGGAGTAATTATTTTCCCTTAGATCCCACTGTGGCAGAGTCATTCTCACCCTGGGTACAGTGCTGGCGGGGGGGGTGATGAGCTGAGCCTGGAGTCAGGGTCTGATGCCAGGCTCTCGAGCAGCTGACAGAAGTGTTGGGCTGTTCTAGAACAGACTGTGACACTGCCCAGCACCTGTGGCTCTTTCCTCCCTCTCAGAGTGGGATTTTGCAGGTTTTGTGGGCCTTGGACACTCCCAGGGATCCAGGGGCAGCCACAGCTTCTCTGGGCACCAGATCCTTTAGTTCCAAGCCCCAGCCATTGATCAGTAATCTGGTAGATCAACAGAGCCACGACTCAGTGCATTTTTTGAAATAAGCTTAAAACTTCCCTGCTGCTGCGTGGTGTAGCTTGCCATGGTGTGAGTGACACGTTGTCCCCAAGGTGATCGGAGCCCACCAGGCTGTGAATCACACGTTGCTGGCACGACAAAGTCTCCTTGTCTTTGGGTGGCTCAATGGGGGTTTGTGCATTGTGGATATTGCTCATTCTGCTTTCCTCAAAATAGCCCTGGTTTCCCTGGAAAGCTGTTAACCAGGGTTTGTGAGACATCCCGGGCTGAGAGCTGACAGCCTGTTTTGTTGTGCTGGGTATAAGAGGCTTTTCACTCCCCAGCTCAGCCCTCCTGGGTTCCCGTGGCTGAGACTGCTCTGCTTGACCCAGGAGTACCCCAGTGTAAGGTTAATTCTCCAAACTAGACTAAACAAAAATAGTGAATTTTAGTTTCCCTGCCTTTTTTTTCTTTTTTTTTTTTTTTCAGCCTTAGAGTTAAACCTTTCTTTGTTGGGCTGCTGAAAGTGCAGCACATCCTTGTACGGGGAGGTGGAAAAAATCTGGAAATTATTAAGATGCCCAGAAATGCTGAATTGAAAGTTTCAGTGAGGTCCAGATGTGTGTACAAAGACCCTTATCGGGCCGCTCTCGGGGGCAGTTCAGTATGGGGCTGAGCCCTGACTCCAGTCCATATACATTCCCTCTTGGAGAAGCCTCATTGCGTGTCCTGTCACGTGTGTGACATCCCTGCTGCCTCCAGAGTTTTCCCCTTGCAGTAACTGTGGCTGTGGGTGGTTATGGCCATTTCCATCCCATTCCCCATAATGACAGGGCTGGATTCTGGCAGAAGAGCAGCCAGGCCCCTTTCTTTCTTTCTTTCTGCTTTTGCTGTTGATGAAGAGGCATCAAACAAGCCCCCTGTGGATCCACTGTTGTGGTGCTCCACTCCCGTTCTGACATTGTCCCAGTTTGCTGATGGGATGCTGCCTGGGCAGTGTGACAGTCCCCTTGGGACGAGCTGGTGGGGCTGGGGTCAGTCAGTCCCTTTCCCAGGACAGCAGAGCAGGGCCATGCTCCCAGTCCTATATCCCATATGTCAGCCCTCCCTGGGGGAGAGTCTCTCTGGATAACAGAATCTTCTTGCCCTCCATAGGGGGTATATTTGTTTACAGAGGCTTAGAAATTCTTTTTCATTCCCACTGGTGACTTTTTCTTCCCCTTTAATCCTGGTTAAAGCCCTTCTGCAGCTCACTGCCTTTCCCTTTGTATCCCCGTGTGCTGTGGAAATCAGAGAGAGCAGAGAGCAGCGGTGAGCTGGGTTGTGGTTGCAAAAGCTAATTACCAGGTTATTGTTTCTAACGGTGCTAATCCAAACTTCATTTCCCTGTTAATTGTCCATCCATCCAGGCTGGATGGGGTTTATCATCCTGACTGTGCAGCGCCAGTGGCCGTGAGGTGTAACCAATGCTGCCATGACACTGGGAGCAGTGGCCCTCCCAAAAGATGTGGTTGTGAAATGAGGTGACATGACACACTTCTGGTGCTCCCCCCGTCATTTGACTGGAGGAATCATCTTGGCAAACTCCTGTTAAATGGCACTCTGGTTAAAAATCAGAAGAACAAAGTTAGAGGCACGAAGCTCCAACCTGTGGATTCAGCCCTCAGCGCAGCGATGCGTCCCCGCAGCCCCTGCAGTGCTGGGCTGCACCACTGCACGTCACCCTCTTCCTCAGAGCGTGGACCGAGCTGTGGGGCCGTAGGAATGGGCTGGGATAACTCCAGCTGGCTCCAAACCTGCTGACTGGTGCAGCTGTAGCGCCAGAGCCAAGGGCAGCGCAGGGGCCGTCTGCTGGGGGCATGAGATGACCCAGGCAAGAAACCATGGGGAAGTGCAGTATTTCTCCTTTGTCCTGGGAGAAAGGGTGGCTGGGGGTCCCGCTGGCAGCAGGGCCGAGTTGCTGTCTCCCAGGGCATTGGTGGAATTGCCATGTGGTTCCAGTGGCGTTGAGCAACTTCCAAAGGCAGCAGGAGTAACTGAAAGTGAAAGAATGCAGATCCTTTATTAATAGGGTTTACAGAAATTTTCTGCCGGGTAGAAATATTGATTCTTTATTCCTATTTTAAAAGGAGCTTTTTGTAATGATCACTGGGAGTCGTTTTCTGTTATCGATTGCAGTGGAGCCGTGCTGGAGCCCTCCCTCCATTCATCCCGCTCCCGCAAGTGCCGGTTTCCCTTTCAGGAGCACAGAACTTCTTAAATCAGCACTTCTGTTCTCTTTGAGGGGTTGCAGTGGGTGGTTAAAGAGACACACATGTTTGCTCTTTTAAATCTGGTTACGCTGTTCTGGAAGTTCACCTTTGAGCGGGAGGAGGTGTGGGGAGGCAGACGCTAAAAATAAACCTCCCCCCCTTAAGTAGATCAGTTCTGCATTTGACATTTACATGGAATTCATTTGCATCTCATTTGTACGTGTTTCTGCTCAATAGGTAGAATGTAAGAAAGCACAACCTAAAGAAGTGATGTTTCCACCAGGGACGAGAGGAAGGGCACGTGGATTGCCGTATACCATGGACGCTTTTATGCTAGGGATGGGCATGTTGGGTAAGTGCTGCAGCCACCACTCCGGAGCCTGTGTTGTCTCCCTGATTTCCAAACCCTTAAGCCACAGGGGTGAGCAAATCCCTGCACCTGTGTGGGTGCCAGGCTGAAACTTTAGCAGGGGTGGAGTGAAGAAAATAATCCTGTCTGTGGTAAATTATTAACTCCCCCCCCCGCCTGGAATATAAAAAATTTGCATTTAAATGGATGTTTTAAATAGCCTGTTTTACTCTTACTCGCAAAAATAGAATGATGAAAGATGCAGTGTGTTCATTCTGACTAAAAATGATCTCTCCCCTTTTTTAGAGGAATTGAGTCACACATTATTCCCCTTCTTTTAAAGGTAGCTTTGACAGTTCAGCATAGATAATTGAAAATCTTGCTGGTTCTTAAATGGCATGGATGGAGGAAGCGGGGGGATGTGTAACAGGACAGGTCGCAACAATAATTACAAGTTTCAAGGAGATGGAATGGTATTTTAGTCCTGAGTATTGTGTCCAGAAAATACTAATTAAATGGGATAAATGATATTTAATGGCAAATTCCTATTTGTGCACGAGGTCTATTTAGTTATAATTGGTTCTCATTTGTTTCTGCCTAGATAGTTCTTTCTAAATAATGTGACAACCCCCGATACTCTGTCCTCAGCCAAAATGCTGCTAATCCATTGCCAAGGTTTTTTTGTAAAGCACCATATATTTTAAACTTTCTGCTCCCTTTGTGTCCCTGGACTTTGCCTCAGTTGTCACCTCCTGTGTCCATGAAGCATGTGGGAATGGGAGGGCGATCTGGAGGTGTTCCCAGGCAGAGCCTTTCCCGGGCCAGTGTCCCCCTTTGGGATGCCTTGACTTCCCTATCCTGGGTTTAGATGATCCCAGAAACTGAGCACAAAGCCCAGCCTTGGAATGTGGGTTCCCTTGAGCTCTGCTGAGCAGATTCAGGGGCTGGCTGAGGTGCTGGAGGACCCCAGAGCCCCTGGGGTGGGCGTCAGGTCGGAGGATTCAGTTCCGGCAAGGATCAGGCTCTTAGGCTGAGGTGTCTGACACCAGACACTGCTTGATTTGATAGGAAAAACTTCCTGCCATGTTTGCTTTATCTCTGAATTAATAGTACTTCTGTTTGTGTGGCTGGAGCGATCCATTTCTGGGATGTGTAATCAGGTTATTTCAGCTGATCATCTGTTTTGCTGTCCCCACACTCCACCGCCACCCTGCCCCATAGTGTTTGGAAATCACATTTTATGCTTAAAATATTTATCTTGCTCTAGTCAGTCCGTGATTTCATTACCTGTGTGTTCCCAGTGTGCCTGAGCCAATGTACTTGATTTCTGCTGTTTCTCTTCCTTTTCCACCTGTGCTGCCCGAGGTCGGGGTGGTGGAGGTGGAGTGTGGAGGTCTGCGTGCCACCCTGCAGGCCAGTCCTGCTGGCTGCAGGAGGAGAGAGTCCAGGTCACCCTGGGAAGCCAAGAAAATCCACAGCATCATCATCCTCCACTGTATGGCCTCAGCCCTTTTCCTTGCAGCTGGGCACAAAGTGAATGGAGCTGGATCCACCCCAGTGTCCTGAAGGGAAAATTCAGCCCCCGGATGCAGCGTGAGTCCATTCCCACTGGGGGTGGCTCTCTGGAAAAGGATCACCTCAAGCTGTGAGAGTTAAGGAAAGAAGCCCTCAGGAAGTGGAACTGCACAGAGGAAGAGATGAGGCACCTGTTGGTCCTGCTGCACTGGGGGCCGAGTCACCCTGACCGGTGCAGCTCCGGACGATCCCACACTGCTCTCCCTGCATTTCAGACTGGGGGGACTTGCTGAGCTTTAGTGATTGATGCATGTTGAAGGCCAGATGCTTCGTTATCCACTCGAGCTGCTTTTTCATCTTCCAAGTTCCTGCTCGCTACAGTGGCACCGTGTTAAATAATTAAGTGCTAAACAAGGAGATTGCAGCACAGGAGAGCAGAGCTGCTGGATGGCCATCAGAAACCTCCGGTTTCAAAGGCTGCAGGGCCCATCCCTGCAGGAAGAGGGGCATAATTAACCCATCAAATGATCAGACACAGAGTTCCATCGCTGCCGCTGCCGAGCGTTCCATGGGGTCTCACGAGGCTGGGTCAGGTCTACCCTGTTCCTTCTGTTCTGTGCCCAGCTGGGCTGAACCAGAGCAACTGGGGCTGCTCTGGAAGGATTTTTGTACCTGTTTCCAGAGGCCCTTGCTCAAGGTCACCTTCTCCAGCTGCTGTTCATGGGCAGAGGAGGGAATCGGAGGAACGAAAGCACGAGACAACCCAAAGGAAGGAGCGGGGAGCAACTCCCTCCAAAGCTATTAAGGAAGTTGGTCTTTTTCATTAATCACAGCCTCCCCAAGGAGCCTGCAGCAGCCGGGGTCTAAAGGTGCGCAGGCAGCCGCTTCTGTGATGATTTGGTTGATTGGAGCAAAATTAAAGTGTTCTTCTGAAAGGATTTTTTGACTCGGAGAGCGCGGGCAGGCTGAGCCTTCTGCCAGGACGGCTGCTGGGCTGTCTGGGGCTCAGGCTGCTGGTGGGACACGGTGGTCTCAGGGAGAGCAGGAGCGCTAATGAGCCTCTCTGCATAACAACGAGTGGAGCAAGTTCAGTTCTGCTGATGCCCCTGTCAGCCCAGCGAGCAGGAGGAGCTGCTCCCCAGCCCCGTGGATGCTCACAAACAGGCACGTGTCTGGGGCTGAGTGGGAGCAGTTTGGTGACCAAGAAACTCACCCTGTGCCTGGAGCCTCAGGCTGGCACCCGGCCCTGGTGTGCAGACCAGGAGCCCTGTCACCCAGAGGTGTGTGGGTGTCACAGCTTTTTGCCCTCTGTTCAGGTCTGTGCCTGAAAACCTGAAGAGAGGAAAGAAGAGAGCAACAGAGGAGCAACGTTAGGAGATGATCTCCCCTGCCATCTGAAGCTGCTCTCTGTGTCTGGGACACCACAGCGGTGACACCTGGCTCTGGAGGTGACCCTGAGCTGGGCCCCACAGCACTCATTCCTCCTGGTGATGGGCATCTTCCTGATGTTTAATGTTAAAATTGGGCTCATTTTAGCTTGCAAACCCTTCCAGAGGTGGGAGCACTCGGCCCCCTGGGCTTACAGCCCCGGAGTGCCGGGGCCGTGTGTGGTGGAACAGGGATTTCGGAAGGTCTCTGGCAGGGCTCTGTTCCTGCACACGCTCAGTCTAGGTAGGCTGAGCTCATGCATAAAAGCAGCTTGTGCCCTTCAAAGAAAGTCATTCCTTTTTCCACCAGACACTGTTCAATGGAGTAGCAGCTGCAACTCCGAGCAACATTTGGAGACAAGAAATTCTTTGGATTTTCTGGAGCATTTGAACTAATTTTGGAGAGGTCCCCTGTCCCCTGTGTGCTCCATGTTCCCGCATATTGACCATGAATTTTGTCCACCCCATCACTAGATTTTAAAATTAAAAGACATTTCCATAGCCTGGACAGGAGCTGGGTGGAAGCAGTGGTGTGAAAGTGGTGTGGTTGCTGGTTTGAGTTCTGGTTCCATGGACAGGACAGTCTTGCCTTAAAGGAGGTGATGCAGTCAAAATTCGGATTTTTGGTTTAGCAACAAGGGATGACTCAAGGGATTGATCGTTCCCTAGGACTACCAAGGCAGACCAACTGCTCGCTGCCCAGTGCAGGGTGAGGATGGCACCTGAGGGGAGTGTTGGGTAGGTCAGCATGGCCATCATTAGGCCTGATGAAGGATCCACGTGGGCACGGCATTAAACACCATTGATATTCAGCCAGGCAGTGTCCCCATGAGGATCAGGCTTTGAGTCGTTAGAGCAGAGCTGGGCACTGCAGCAGTAAATGAAGAGGAAAATTGAAGTAATGTTGTATTATAAATTTATGATTTCATCTGCCTGACTTGGAGAGTGCTGAGCGCTGGTGGTGCCAGCAGAGCCCCCGGGCAGCTTGGCTGGTGCCGTGGCCATCAGGCACAGCCAGGTTTGGCCAGGGACAGGAGGGCTGCAGCAGGGGTGCCCTGGGGTCAGAGGCAGGGCCATTCCAGGGCAGGCAGCAGAAGAGGTGGCATCCAAACCAGAGTGGGCAGCTGCCATCCCCCACTGTGCCAGTCCAGCTGGGGCCACAGGTGCCACACCTGCAGAGCTCAGGTGCTGCCCAGCACGTCAGTCCCTGTGCCCTGACAGTTGTGAGCTGACAGATCTGCTTCAGAATTGTCTGAATCAGAGTAAACTGAATCCTTCCTCTTGGCAAGGAGAGAGGGCCTGCGGTCGGACGCCGCAGAGCGATTTTTCAGTGGTGTTAATGGCGCTACTTACTTAGCAAACAATCCATTTATCAATAGTGTTGTTAAAAAAAAAAAGAAAGGAAAAAAGGTTTGTAAAGCTTAACTCTGAAAGATCTGATTTAATGACAGAGGTGATTAATTTCTAAGGGAATCCAGCTGTTGAGCTGTGAAAGGAGGGCTGCAGCAGTGTGTACATCTCGCTGAGCGCTGCGTGCTGTCCGGGCGTCGCAGGGCTGCCTTCGCCTGGCACTGCTTAATCCCATAATCAGAATTCAGCCAAGCATTTTTATCTTCCAGTTTTAGATTATGATTAATAGTACGCTGTATGTATGTATAAATCTGATCGGAAATGGAGGGACTGGCTGCAGCAGGAAAAGAGCCGGGTGATGGATGAGTGTATTACAGGATAAATAAAAGCAGAGATAGGAGCCCCCCACAAGAGCCATTCAGCTGCTGAGCGTGTTCTCGGGCTCCAGCCCAGCTGCTGCCAAGATTCCCACAGACTTCAGACAGCGGGAGAAAACTTTTCCTGATGGTTTCTTGGTCTGGAGAGGCCTGGGTTGATGCTGAGGCTCAGCAGGGACGTTCTGTAGTGTTCAGTGCACTGGAATTGTGCGGGGTGGTGCCTGTTTTTAAGAAAACTGAGCGAGGAAAGGTTGAGGATCAGCGTAAGGTTAGGATTTTAGGAAGCCCCCTGAGTGTGCAGGACACCTCGGGACGTTGGCCATGTGGGTCAGAGCAAATAGCCACTGTGGGACCAGAGAGAATGGCTGTGCTCTGTAAGGGTGGGGAAGTTAAAACAGAGGCTGTCACAATGTGTGACCCCATGGCTGCTGCCAGCCCACACACGGCCAGGGACCAGTGGGACATCCAGCACAAACACAGGCAGGAGAGTGAAGCCCCCTGCCCAGCCTGGCTGGTCCTGGCACACGGGCACCGCGTGACCCAGGGAGGCTTCGCCCGAGGGTGGTACCAGTGTCCACAGGCACCCTCCCTGCGGCCCCTGCAGCTGCTCATTCCAGCCGGCAGAGTTGCCACTTCGTGCCTTCACTGAGGTGTTTTTATTCACACAATGCTCTCAAGTGGGTTTTTCTCCTAATAACCCTCCCAAAGCTGCCCAAGGTCTGCTGCACCACTGCTCTGCCTCAGAAAGGGCCTTCGGAAGCACCTCGCGCAGCTTCCTTTTACTTTCCTGAAAAATTAAAAGCTCTTTGACTCCCTGGCTCCTCGCTGCTGCTGCCTCCAACTCTTTGATGTGTTAACTGTTGTCCTTCACACTCTTGGGATAAAGAATTACTACTACCTTAATCTCCAACTGTCAATAGCTCTGAAGCAAAGTACATTCATTGTAAGCTCTCCAAATGTCAGAGCAAACCCGTGTTATGTGTTTAGCCTTAGCATTTGGCATTTACTCTTCCAGCTAACAAGTATGCACAGTCCTTGGGCTCCAGACACCAAAGTGCATGTTAATTACCAGAGTGACAGGGCTCCTGCTCGGAGCTGGGCCAGCGCCGGCAGCTCGAGATGTTTCTATTCAGGATAATGATGAAACCTCTCTGCAGTTTGGCATGAGCAGAATAAATCTGATTTTTTAATACCTTCCATAAAATTAGGTCTCACCCATCCTCACTGTCACTGTGCATTGTATTAAAAAACAAAAAAAACCCTTCATTAATCCTCAAACTTCTCTCTCTTTTTTTTTTTTTTACATTTCTGTGATCAAGGTTACCCGAATTTTGTTGCAACATATGGCCGAGGATATCCTGGATTTGCCCCAAGTTACAGTTATCAGTTCCCAGGTATGTACGTTTCATTTGCAGATTTGCTTTATTTCCCCTCTTTCCTTCTTTTTTTGTTTTTGTTTTTGTTTTTATCCTTTTTTTAAGTCCGTAGCTGCAAGCTGAGACAGGCAAGTCTGCAGGGAGCATCTCACACAACAGCAATTTTTTTTTTTTTAATTTACTATTTTAAAATAGACGTTTATAGCGACATACTTTCAATACATTTTTCCTAATGCATAAATTGGTACTGGTTATTTGAAAACAAACTTCTTAAAACATAAAAGCAAGAGAGATCACTGAAGAGCTGTTACCCTCCCTTTGATAGGTTTTTCCTTTCTTAGATATTGTAGAGCTACACACAGACACGCACACGCACACAGGGAGCCGCACGCCCCTTCCCGTGCTGGCCTGTGGTAAGTGAACGTTCACTGCTGGAGTGCAAAGTCCGACCTTGCTGTGTTCCGTGCCGGGCTCGGGGGCTCCTCCCCGGGAGCAGTGTCCGGCCGCGGGGTGATGCTGGGCTTTGGCGTCCGTTCGGTTCCCCCTGCCCTCGGCGGAGCTGCTGGGACGGGGCTGGGGGGCTCAGCGAGGTCAGGCACAAACAGATCATAGAGCCACAGGATAGAATGGTTTGGGCTGGAGGGGACCAGGGTGAGCAGCGTCCTTGTGATGGGGTTACTGTGCAGCTGGTTTTTGCAGGACTGGTAACACCGAGGGGAGCAGCGCTGTGAGGGTTTGTGTGTTTGAGTTCACAAATGCCAGAAAGCTGAGCCACCTCTTCCCACCAGTGCTGCATCTTCCCACCTGGACCAGGCCAGGTCTGAAACAGCTGGGGTGTCAGGCAGACAGCAGAGCTGCCAGGGTGACACGGTGCTGGTGGGGACAAGGCAGCTGCCCCCAGGTCCAGGTGACACCACCTCTGGTTCTGCTGGAACCAGTGGGAGAGTCCGGTCTGGCAGGATTGCAGCCAGGAGTTGGAGGTGAGGAGGCTTCAGCAAGTGTTTGTGTATCGTCTCACACTCTGACTCCTCACGATTCCGGGTACCAGCTGACTCGTATGAAGGCACCTTTGATGGGTTTAATGATGGAAATCGGCAGAGCTTAGATGAGTTTAATTACAAACATGTCTAAAGCGAATGTGTCTGCTCGCTGACAGCAGAGGCACCCTTTGACTCGACCCCTCCTTAGATGTATTTTTATTAAGGGCTTGTTTTTATCAAAGCAGGACTTCCAGTAACTGCCTGGTTATTTTCAGTCTCCTGCAGAGATTGAATATGGAAAAAAAATGTGTGTGGATCGTCCCCACCAGAAAGCTGTGGGGCCCAGTGGAGCCAGGAAGCACCAGGAGATGCTCAGGGTCCTGTCTCACCTTGTTGAGTTTCCCTGCCCCAAAGCTCTCCCCCTGCTCCCCTCCCGTTCAGATCAGTTATTCCTTAGCAGCAATCAGAACCTTTCCAGAGCTGTTGGGAGTTTCTCAGGTGATCTGGGGCTCTGATCTCCAGAATCACAGCCCGTCGGAGCGTGCAGGGTGCGGGAGCGTCCTGGCCAGAGGTGCGGTGTGAGGAATGGTCCAGCAGCAGGATGGGGTGTCCCTCTGGCTGGAGCAGGTGTTTGGGGCAGAGAGCCTAGTGCCACAGAGCGCAGCTCGGTGCCAGGGAGCCTTTCCAGGGGCAGGGCAGGAGTCGAGGACAGGGGATTTGCCAGCCCTTCCTTTCGTGCATTTTGGCGCTTGCGGAAGTTCGGTGGGGCCTGTGGTAGGGCTTGGAGTGTGAGACAGGCACGTGCAAACTGATGGAAGGGAATGTGAAATGTGCTTTTTTAGCAAGTTGTCGGGTTTAAAATCTCAGTTCCGTGATTGGAGGGAGAAGGGCTCGGCTGTTTCTGCAGGAGCATCCCAGTCCGAGAGCTTCCTCTGCCTCCCGCCCCGAACGCGCTGGTGCTGCAGCCCCGGCACAGATACACAGAGAAGGCTCAGTGCCACTCGGGGCTGCTCTCAGCAGCTCTGGCAGCGTTTCTTCTCTCTCAGTCTTCTTTTTCACGTGCCCACGCTCCATCCGCCGGCTGGGCGGGGTGAGCGGGCTGGGGTCACCCCGTGGGGCTGCCACAGGCGCTGTCCCTGTGCAGGTTATGCTGCCCAGTTACTGTTTCAGTAAATTAAAGCCATAAAAAGGAATTCCCTTCTGATTGAACTGTCCTGACGGTATTTCCTGTTGTCCAAGTGAAACGAGGTACAAATCCACGACCCACCTGTTTGCATTCCCATTCCCACACCCGTGTCAGAGCTGTGGGCAGGGTCCCCTCACGGGCTGTCCCATGTCCTCTCCCACATCCTCTCCCACATCTCCACCCTTTCCTATGGCATGGGACAGCCCCTGGCTCCAGGGGCAAGACACGCAACCCTTTGGCGACTGCTCTGTCTCCTCCCATCCCGTTATTCCTCCCAGCCCTTCCTCATGCAGTACATTGTCTCTTTTTTTTATTTTAATTGCAATCACTCCCTTTCTGTGTCTCTTCTTTTTTTTTTTTTTATTTCTGGGACTTATCTTTTCAGTTTAATCTATTAATTTCTGTTCTTATTTCACTTTGCAGACTATTTGCCGATTTCACAAGACATAATTTTTATCAACTAGTTCTTAAAGATGCATAACAAATTAATCGGGGTTTACTACAGTGCTAATGAGAGAGAGACAGAGAAAGCCTGGGTGGTCCATGTTTAATATCAATGTCCACTGAAAAATTGCTGCTCTTACTGGCTGGTTTGATTGACTGGACTTTTTATTTTATTTTTATTTTTTTAAGGCTCCATATCCTCACTGCTTTGAGTTTGCTTTTTTTTTTTAATTATTTTTTTCCCTCTGCTTTGTTATGAGTTTTTAATGCCCACTTGGAATGTAACTCACAAGGATGGGGTCAGGGGCGTTCCGAAGGCATGACTTCTCACAAACTTTTTAGAAATCATTTTATCAACGAAGTAAGAAGGATGATTGGGTTGATTTGGTCTCACAAACAGCCCCAATGAGAGTGATTGGCGCTTTTTAACGTGGTGACGTCCAGCAGTAGCACAAATCCCATCCAGGGTGGAGTGAGTCGGGCATCTCCTGTCCGTGCCCCAGCTGTGTGACCCCGCGGTGTCACAGGCCCACTCGTGTCCCATTCCCTCCCCTCTGGCCTGGGGGCTCTTTGGGAGCTGCCACCGTCGCACAAGGGCCGTGGTGAGATGCCACCAAGAGAGGGGCTCAGGCAGCTGCTGCCCCCACAGCAATTCCTGCCCCGCTCCCAGAGCCAGTGGGGCCTGGAGCACCCTGGGACAGTGGGAGGTGTCCCTGCCCACGGCAGGGCTGGAACTGAATGAGCTTTAAGGTCCCTTCCAACCCAAACCGTTCTGGGTTTCTCTGATTCTTTGATCCCAGCTCTGACCAGCGATGGTCCTGCACACTCCCTGCAGCTGCTTCTCCTTCCAAACTTTGCTTGCAAATCATGGGCAAGTTTCCTAAATTCTGGCCAAGCTTTTCCTGCTTAAGCTGCATCGCGCCTCTTCATCTCCACCCAAATTGCAGGAGAGCTGCAAACCTCCATCCATTGGCTTTAACAAGAACAGATTCTGGACTTTCGGGTAGAAAGCACACATTCTATTTAAATTCTGCTGTTCTTGAAGTGTTTCTACCCACTTGATAAGTTTGTGAGAAGTACGTTGCATGCTTACAGTAGAACTGTAATGCATTTTAATGTTTGTTAATCCACTTGTTTAAAATGTCAGTGTCAAAGGCTCTACAATCCACGGCTGTGCTGTTCATTTCATTAAAGATGCTTGATGTAATACTTGGGTAGTTTTCTTTTGACTTTTCTGCAGGCAATAGCTTTTTTTAATCTGTATGGCTTCTTATTATTTTGTTTGGGTTTTTTTGCTATGAATTGCTTTGCTTTTGTGAACTTGTCTTAGTGTGCATGATTTGCAAACATTTCGGCTATTGTGAATTTTCTCATTTTTTGTAAATAGTCCATCTGTGCTTTTCTTTTTTTTTTTTTCCTTTTTTATGACTTTTTTCCTGTAAGTAACTGAGGTAGAAAATAATAATAAATGGTTTACAACAGATCTGCTGTGTTGCTGCTCTCTTAGCTTGCAGTTTTAATATTTTGGTTTGGATGCCCCAAATAACCAGTACCAATGACAGTTGAATAAAAGAATAAAACAACCATCACACAGAGCGTGTGACCCGCTGTTTGAAGAGCCTGCAGAGGAACAGTTACATACGAGGTGTGTTTACGGCAAAAATTACACCCAAAAAAAGACAAAATGCACTCGTAACTGGGGGGAGAGGAAATTGCAGCATCCCCACTGGTCCTCCAGCTCTGTGGTGGGATGTTCCTGCACTGTCTTTATCCCAGTTATATTTTCTCCCATCATCACTGAGTGTTTGGGGATTGTCGAAGTTTCGTAGAAGCCTTCAGGTCAGAAATTTGAATTATTTATTTTAATTAAGGGTTTGTTTGCTTGTATGTTTGTTAAAGCTTATTAAAACCTTTGTATACGGTGAGAGGTGAGAAAAGCAAATATTTTCACAAACTTGCAGGGCTCAGGGAAATATATTTGCTTATTAATACTGGTGCTGCAAAAGTCATGAGCTGAGCCTTGGGTCATGCTCCTGCAGTGCGTGGGGCAGTGGAAATGCAACACAAGTTGGTTCAGAGTCTCAAACTGATGGGGTTTGTTACTATGAGAGCATTTAGACCAACCTTCTGTTGAGCTTGATTCAGTTTCTTTCCTGGTGCCAGTCCCACAGTGTTCACTCATCAGTGCTGGGCAGGGAGGTATCCTGTGTAAAGTTACGTGTGGTACTCGCCTAGGAGGTAATAACTAGAAAACAGGTGTTTTCCAGGTGAGGAAAAGGAACTGGTGCCAAAGACAAGGGGAATTATTATGTCATGCTTAAGGCTTCTTTGTCATGGTATCTTGAGAGGAGGAGGAGGAGAGGGAAGGAGGTTCCTGTGTCTGGGGTTTGGGAGACCCCAGTGCAAATTCTGTTGCTCAGGTTCCCCCTTGGTTAATAACCTCCAAGGGGAGTGCAGCGGGGATGGGAGGAAAAGGGTGTGGTTGCGGCATCCCAAAAAGCCAACTGTTCCCTCTGTCCCATGTGCAGTGGTGTCAAACACCCAGCCTGGGGCATGTGGTGCTTCATCGACCCCGAGCCACATTCCCCTGTACTCGAGCACCCAGCTTCCTACTCTGGTGAGGTAAAGTGATTTTAAAGTGCTGCCTACACATGGCTTCTGTACTCACAGGGAGTGGTGAAGTCTGTATTAATAGGGGTCAGCTCTGTAAAACACTCTTCAAGCACTGTTACACAAGTGTAGGGCTTGTGGAACATTTACTAATGGGAGCAAAGTTTGTCTGGTCATGATACCGGAATGATCAAACGTAACACTCAGAAAAGGAGAAACCTGGTGGCAGCTGCAAAGTAGGAGGAGGAAATGTAAAACCTATTTTAAATTGTTCAGTTAGTTAAGCCTTGTAACAGCAAGAGATGTGGAACGAAGCTGGAGATGTTTCTGACTCCTTTGTCTAACCCTTTCTTAACTGCTTAAACGTGCTCTGCTGTCCCCTGCGCTGCATGCCTTGTTTTCAGCTAAACACATCACTGCATCTGCATGGCGTCACTGGTTTACAGAGTGCATTTGGAATCTGTTGGAACCACCTGAGTTACCCCTTCCCACCTCTCCGTTTCAGCCTCCGTTCCTGAAGACAGACTATAGACCCGGACCTGGTTTAAAATAAGGATTTTGGGTGTTCTTTTGCTGAGGAAGGGCTGTTCCCATTGCAGACGCATCCCTGGAGGGAAGAGCAGCTGGAACTGCAGACAGCAAACTGAGAAATTAATATAGCAGAGCCTATACATCTCCAGCCAGAAGGTTCTCCTTCAAGTTCTGCTTAGATGATTGTGTTTTGATGCAGGAAAAAATGGTCTCTAGAGCTGTTCTCTGAGTCCGAGCAGAACTGAAGCACCTTTGCCTCTTAGGCACAGTTTTTCTGAGAAAAGCTGTGGTTTTTTGATGTTGCAGAGAATTGTGTAAAACGCCTTTCTCACCTTCTATTTCCCCCTACCCCTTAAAGTAGTCATATTACTAGATTTAAGGTGAGATTTTCCAGAGAGAAGCTGTTGGTCTGTGTTGGTGGTCCAGCTTCCAGCACTGTCAGTGGCAGCAGAGTGTGGCCAGTGAAAATGGAGCCTGTCCCCTTTTCCTGCCCCATCCTCTCAGCCCTGAGTGAGGCTGCTCTGGAGGTTTCCCTAAATACCGTGTCTGGCTAAGGCCCAAAACTGCCCAGGTCCTTCATTAGATTTTTCTCCACTTATAACTTGAATAACTGAGAAATAAGAACATCTTGAACATTGAACTTGAACACTGATTGTCCTGTTCTCGACTGCTCACTGATCTGTGCCTGCAGTTTGAGGCTTCAAAACTTTGAGGTTCATTGCCCTGAAAATGAGTGATCCTGAAGAGGCAGAGAGGAGAGAAAAGGAAAAAACCTCCAAACCTTCTGGTGTCCATAGAGCTCTTTGTGTTTCGGGGTGATGCTGCAGCTCCAGAGCGATGGTTTCGGCTGCGAACAGGCCACAGCTGCAGTGACCAGGAGGGTTAATGAGAGCAATTACTCACAAGAGTAAAGAGGCGTAACACAAACACTCGTGTGTGGAGGAAAACGTGGATAACCCTGCAGAAGGAGGAACATGGTCTGGTAATGCCCATCCTGCTGTAAGGAGTTCTCCGTGTCCGAGCCAGCCGGAGCGCGACGGCTCCCCTGCGTCCCTGCCTTGTGCCTCAGTAGAGACAATTTGTAACTAAAGCCGTTAAAAGTTGGAGCTGGGGTTGCAAAGAGCTTGACAAAATCGGTCTCCTTATAGCGCAGAAACATTCAAATGTGAATGTTTTAGTAGTAGGGTTTCCAGCTGGCCATTGAGGAGCTTCCACATCCTGCCATGCCCAGGAGCAGTGATCGTAGTCACTGCAGCAATGCCTTGAAGATTTCTGGGCTCAGCATCCCAATCCTCCCCTCTGCCCTCTTTCATAATATGGATTATGGAATGCCCAGTGAGGCACTGGGAAGGTCCCTGTCTGCCAGGGATGGCTGTGCTGGTTGAGCTGCACATGAGTGGTGAAGAGTTCCCCACCCTCTGAGAACCTTGTCCTGTGATTTACTGCCTTCTCTTTTATGAAGTTGCCTCTTTGTGTTGATTTTTTCCAGCTTCACCCTCCAGACACGAGTTCTTTTTATGCCTTTGTTCATCATCAAGGACCTGTCTTTAAATAATACTTACCCAGATAGTTTAGATCATTCATAAAAATTGAGACAAGCAGCTTAACCAAACAGCTCATTTTCTTTACCATCGGAGCAGTGGAAATGAGGCTTGAAGCAAATCAGTGCCACGTTGCTGAACTCCAAATAGGAGCCTTAATGTGGTTCCATCTAACCTGCCCTTGTTCATCCAGCAGCAGGTGACTGAAGTGCAGAAATTCAGAGCTGCTGTGCTGCGAGGCAGCATGGGGCCAGTGAGCTCTTGGGTATTTCTGCCCCTACAGCCATAATTTCCTTTAAACTTAACTTGTTGATTAAAAATCTGTGGTAAATGTTTGGCCTTGGCCTTTAAAATGAGTTGTAGTGAGTCCAGAGGAGGCCACCAAGATAATGAAAGGGATGGAGCACCTCTCCTACAAGGAAAGGCTGAGAGAATTTGAATTACTCAGCCTGGAGAAGAGAAGGCTTCAGGGGAGCTCACAGGAAAGATGGAGAGAGACTATTTACAAGAGCCTGGTGAGACAGGACAAGGAGGAATGGCCTTAAACTGCCAGAGGGCAGGGTTAAATGGGATATCGGGAAGAAATTCTTACCCGTGAGGGTTGTGAGGCCCTGGCGCAGGGTGCCCAGAGAAGCTGTGGCTGCCCCATCCCTGCAAGTGTCCAAGGCTGGGTTGGAGAGGGCTTGGAGCAACCTGGGACAGGGGAAGGTGTCCCTGCCCATGGCAGGGGGTGGAATGAGACGATTTTTAAAGTCCCTTCAACCCAAACCATTCTGTGACTCCGTGATTCTATGAAATGCTTTTATGGAATCAGTTCGTGTTAAACAGAATCATTTGCTTTTAGGAAGCAATGTGGCTGAGATTCTCTTTCATCCATTCACTTTATTCTCTCATGATCCTCTGGGTTTCACCAGTTGCTGATTAGGGATGTTACCAATTACATACTGGGCCTGAGTGTTGGGGGTTTCCATAGGACACATATGAGAAGTGGAGCCTTGAAGCTGCTGTAGGGTAGGAGCAGGTTTTAAGTAGAGTAAATAACCTAAATCAGCTGCCAGCTTTTGCTTCTTGGTTTGTGGTTTTTTGAATAAATAGGGTTTTTTAGAACAAACTGTTTGCCTTTGAGAAGTTTCCCAGTTTTCAGTATAGTGAAATAACTGCAAAAGAGTTATTGCACTTGAAATGCCACAGACTGGTAATTTGGAGACAAACAAGGCTTTGTCTCACTGATGCATAAAGTAATCAGCGGGCAGAAATGCACCGTTCTCATCCTAAAACCCGCGGCCTGAGAGTCCCAACAGCTGAAAAATGGGTCATTTACTGTACATAAAGTGGAAGTGCCAAATTTTAAATTAACTATATTTGGGATTTATTGTTGTGTTGGAATTCCAGAATGGGAATATTTGCTCATCATAACATCCATCTGCAAACAGACATCGGGGGTATCAGACATCGGACAGACCTTGCACGTGTGACTGGGCCCTGGGTGATGCAGGGGCTGTGGGATGAGGGTCCATGAAGTGTGGTGGGTTCTGCCTGAAATTCCCTAATTTGCTGAGATAGATTTCAACAAGGTTGATGTAATGCAGTGGAGAAAGACAAAGGGAGGCACTTAAGGGGCTGTTGCAGCAGAGGACTCAGAGCAGGCTTGGAGATGCTGAAAGTGTTAATAGAATTGATGAAAACCTTAGGAAAGTTCTTCCCTGTTTCCCTGGAGCTCTGCCCTGCTGTGCTGGGTCCCGTTCATCAGCTGTGGTGTGGATGGCACTATCCCACCTCTTCACAGACAAACCAGCATCACTGGTGGGGAGCACAGGACATTCCAAGCAGGGCTTGTTGCTGCCCCACATTCCTGTGGGCTTTGGGAAAGCTTCATAGAGTCTGCAATCAAATCCCAAGGAGTTAATTGCTACTAAACTGTGGTAATGAGTGGTGAATGATTTGGTAGAACCCTGATCTTTGATGAGTTCTGGGGAACATTTGATTTCTTTGGGCGTATGTTCTTCTCTAAATATTCAGCACTGAGGTGTTCATCTAAAGCTTGGAGTATTAGCAGGTTTTTTTCTTTCTCATTCGTGTTTCCTTATAGAAAGGGAGGGGGAGTGTGAGACAGAGAGCCTGGAAGATGAAGGTTTTAAAAACATAAAGAGATTGTTTTGGGATGGAGCTTTCCCTTGTGTGTGCTCACCATTAAAGACGACATTTTTGCCCGGTAAATTGGACCCACACCTGCCTGCCTTCAAAAAAAACTACCAGGCTCTTCTGCTTCATGGTTTTGAGTCTCTGATACTTTTGAAATGAAGCCTAAAGATCCTCCAAAGAGGATAACACTGCCTAATGGAAAGAATAATGCAAGCGAGAACCCATCTGAAATGACAGCTGTGAGCCTGGTGCAGCTTTTCGGGCTGATCAAAGCTGCTGGGAACGCCGCTTGAAAAGGGGGGATCAGCTCCTGGGAACGCCGCTTGAAAAGGGGGGATCAGCTCCGGGGAACGCCGCTTGAAAAGGGGGGATCAGCTCCTGGGAACACCACTTGAAAAGGGGGGATCAGCTCCTGGGAACACCACTTGAAAAGGGGGGATCAGCTCCGGGGAACGCCGCTTGAAAAGGGGGGATCAGCTCCGGGGAACGCCGCTTGAAAAGGGGGGATCAGCTCCCCGCTCAGCCTGCACATGAATTCATATTCCAGCCTTTGCACTTCTTTCCTGGGAGATCAAGTGACGCTCCTGAAGGGCTGGGGTTCAGGTCAGTGCGCTGGGGAGCACCAGGGGTGGCAGAGGTGAAGTGCTGGGAGGTGAAAGAGCCTCTGAGTTCAGTGCCCTCAGCACAGGGACCCCAAAACACCCTGCACAGACCAGTCTGCTGCTCATGTGTGAACACTCCAAACACCGTGTGAACAGAGCAAGGGGGTTTCGTCTTAGTTGCAGTTTCATGATGGCTCCTGTTTAATTCTCTATGCCTGTTCCATGACTTTGGCTATTTTCTGAAGTCAGGTGGTGATTTGAGCATCTCAGCATCCATTTTTATTATTTTAAATCCCTGTGCTCGTTGCTGAAGTCTGAACGTGCGACCTCAGGTGCCCAAGTGCTTTGGCCATTAAAGCAGAGGAAATTCTTTGCATGATATTTTTTGATGTAAGAGCTAATTTCATGATCTCTGTGTCCTTTTTTTGCATTGATTCCTATTGTCTGACTGGCTGTAGAGAATAGGGCTGTGTGTGCTTTGGGGATGCAAGATATCTGGGGTCTTCAAAGGCTGATCAGAGCAGGGCTGAAGGAGTTGGTGATTTCTCTTAGAGCCAGAGCTGCAGGGGGACGGTCCTGGCAGCAGGAAGGGGGACACATGGTTCTTGTGTTGTTCCCTTGTGGTTGCCTTGTAGCCAGGCCCAGGCTGCAGGGCAGGAGAACTCGGTGATTTAAGAAGGAAGGGTCCCACCAGAGCAGGAGATGGAGCAAGGCAGAGACCTGGTGAGCCCCTGGAGCCCACGTGAAGACTGGCCCTGGTCAGGCAGCGTCGTGCTTGCCAGATTTGTTCACAAAGCCCCTGGAAAATCTGCTAAATCCCAGACTCCCACTGCAATGCCCAGAGCAAGACAAGCGGGGCTGTGTGCTCCAGCCCAAACCTGCTGCTCCAGGGCTGTGCCATCCTGGAATCCCCCTTCTCCCAAACTCACCTGTGCCTTGGAGAGACACCATCCACGGACTGAATCTGGGAGCTCAGGGCAAAGAATTCAACCCAGATCTGTCCACCTTCCCTCGCTGCTTCACTATTTAAAGTGAAACTGTTGATGCAGGAAGCAGGAAAATATATCTGTGAAAAATTGCACTTGGAACGCTGGTTTTGGCTCGTTCTGAGCAATGAGAGAGCATGAAATTGCTGTGAATCCTCAGGGCTTTCTTGGACAGAGCGTGAGCCCAGTGCAAAACGTTTATTGTAAAAATACCTTCTAATTGCAGTGCCTAAAGTGGGCACTGCTGGCTTTGGAATGGCTCTGGGAGCTTGTTTCCTCTGGGCAGCTGGGAGCAGCGGGCACACAAAGCACAGGGATCTTCTGAGCAGGAATCGGTGCCTTAAGCAAACACCAGGAATGAATTCATCTCTCCCTCCACCCTTTCGATTTTCCAGGTGACTTCAGAGGGCTCAGAGGGAGTGGGGCTGGTGCTGGCCATGCTTCTGCTTGTCCTGGGTGGGATCCAGAGATGCTGCTGTCAGTGCTACCCTTGGCTTCAAGGCACTCTTGTCCAGGCACCCATTCTTGGCACCCAGTTGCCTCCAAGCTACTTCTTAGAAATGAACTGGGAGCCCCTTGGCAGCAGGTACAGGGAGCAAAGGGTCTGCTGACACCCCACAGCCCTCCCTGGTCCTGGGGAACCCCCACAGCAGCAGTCTCCAAAGCCACTGCTGTCTCCAGGAGATGCCTGCACTTCCCAGGCACTGCTGAGGGAAAACAGTGCCACTGGGCCACTGTTTTCACACTCTGCTGATGACAAGTTCTCCTTGTCCCCTGCTCCAGCTCTCGGAGGCGTTCCCAGTGCCCCGTGCTGGGAGACCCCTCAGGCAGAGTGGGGTGGTGTCAGCTGCCCATCACTGCTGAGGGGGTCAGGAGCAGAGAGCCACAGAGGTACCACAGAGCTGGCACGGCGGTGGGAGGTCACGCAGCATCAGTGGCTCGACAGCAGTGACAGGGAAGCTGTTCCCAGCTGAGCGAGCTGATGGACACGGTGCCTGGCAAAGGGCATTTTAGCAGGGGATCAATTGCTTTCAATAGGTCAGATTGATTTGGGGATCCTACGGTGATGGAACCATCCTGTGAGTGTATCAGTGAGCAGGGTTTTGCCAATGTTGATAATCAATCCCTGTTTCCATCTCCCGCTCTCGGAGCCCGCGCTGCGGCTGCTCCGCCTGCGGCCCCTGCGGCGTTCCCGCACGGAGCGCGAGCAGCGATCACACTTGAGCTGTTTGGAGTGCCATGTCGCGGGGATGCTTTTATCTCAGGACTGGGATAAAAGCTTTCTTCGGGGGCGGAGGGATTAATTTTTCACACATCTGTCCACTGGAATGCAATAACGGAGCCTTTGTTCGGGCTCTTTCCGTGGAGCGCCTTCTCCACCCTTGTTATTTCGCTCTTCTTTTGCATGGCAAAACTTTTTGTCCTGCATTTCAAATAGATCCTGAGCGTCCTTGGCAGCTGAACAAGAGAAACAAACTTTCCAGCCCTGTTTCTTGTGCTGTTCTCAGGGGATTCTTGGTGATTTGAAGGGTATTTGATGGGTTTTGGCAGAGGCGTTTTATTCCATGCAAAGTCCACAGCTCCTCCGATCCCAGACGGATGGTTTAGGGAGCCCCTGGAGCCTCCAAATGAGAGATCTGCGGGTGGCCAGCTGGTTGTGGAGGTGCCATGGGAACGCTGAGGGCACTGCTCTTGGACTGTGCGCCGTGGTGGGCAGGGAGCAGAGCGGGAGGGACAGGGGCCGGTGCCAGCTCTGCTCCTGCCTGAGCCACAGGGGGAGGGCTCGGAGCTTGGCCCAGCCGTGGCTCTGCATGAAAATGAAGCCCCAGAGCCTCAGCCCTTGTCCTGCAGGTGCTTTCCTTGCTCTTTGGAGGTTGGTTTGACTCTTAACACCAAAGTCTTCTCACTCCAGCCCTAATCACATGTCAGGGGACCCACCCAGGGCTGATGGCTCCGTCAGCAGCAAGAGGGAATGTCACGCTCGGGTTTAGCGCTGGTTATAGCATCCCCCAGTCTGGATGTGCTTCCCCCCACATCCCACTCCACAGAGGCTGCAGCAGTTACCAGCAGACGTGTTCACCGCAAGGACCAGGGTTGGCTTTGCAGTGCTGGGCTCTGTGCATGGGGAGCACCAGCTTGGGGATCCTCTGCACATATTCACCTGAGCTTTTTTTTTTTCCCCCCAACAGCCCTATTACCATATTTAAATGCAAGTATGTCTCTTTTTAATTGATGTTTCAAGTAGCTTCAAGTCACTCTAGCCTAGTTCTCTGCTCCTTGCCCTGGTAGCTGAGCTGTAGCTGAGCCATAGTGCTGAAGGTAGTGGGTTGTAGTGTGCTGGGCTCTCTGGGCTCTCTCTCTCGCTCTCAGGCTCACTCTTCTCTTTCTCAGTGCCTCAGTTGTTCTCCTGTGGTTCCTCAGCCTTGCAAAGCAGCTGTGATCATGGTCCTGGTGCCCGCTCAAGGGCCAGGTTCCATCGTGGTGTCCACCCCAGGCTTGTCCTGTCGGGTGGCAGGAGCATTCAGAGCTCCCAGAGACCAGGAACTTCCCTGGAGTTGTTGACTTTGGGGTTTGGGGTTCTTGCTGATTGCCTGGACTTTGCCATTGCCCTCTTAAAATATATGTATTGAAAGTCAGAGTTTCTGGCAGATCTTTTGAATATTAATTAAGTAAAGACATTAAATCTGCAATCTTGCTGGCAGCATTCCATTCCTCTGTGAGGGCTTGGTTCCCTGGAGCAGGGGGGATGTCACAGAGCTCCTTGATCTGCGGCTGGTTTGCTTTCAAGAGCTTTTTCCTTTCTTTCTTTCTTTCTTTCTTTTTTAAACCACATACCATTGAATTTTTTCTGCTTGATCCCAGCAAATTTGTGATCTTGACATGAGGACCTCCTCATATTTTCCATTACTGCTTTGTCTATAGACCAGCACGTTATTATCACTTGCAAATAAGCCCGGAAGAGAATTCCCTGGTTGTTTGCGGAGCGGGCTGACCCCGTTCCTGCGGGAGTGTGGAGACACGAGCCGAGCGCTGCAGGCTCTGCCTCCAGCCTGTCCTCCTTGGCTCCTCGGCGTGCCATGGCCGAGCGCCCCATTCCTCCTGTGCCAAGGGGATTTGTGCCGGCAGGGACCACTGGCAGCGGGCAGCTGGCAAGGGCTCGGCTCTTCCCGAGCGCGGTGGCCGCTGGTGGCACGGAGAGCCAGGATGGCGAGCTCCGGAACCCTGTGCCCCGCAGAGACTCGCGGTACCCGCTGGCTTCTGTCTTTACCCTTCTCCTTTTCTCCACGGCCAGGTTTTCCAGCAGCGGCTTATGGACCAGTAGCAGCGGCAGCCGTGGCGGCAGCAAGAGGATCAGGTAGGGGGGCCCGTGGAAGAGCAAACCCTCAGAGTGCAGGGTCAGGTAAAAGCTCTGTCGGTATTCTGTGTGGCTGCAGCTCTCCATCATTTCTCTGATTTTCCTCACACTTATCCTGGGGACCTGAAAACAAACAATCAAAAAAAAAAAAAAAAATTGGAGAAAAAATAAGAAATCAATCCCAATCCAAACCCAAACTACAAGCAGAGGCCACAGGGGCTGGAGCACCTGCAGGAGATTGGCGTGAGAACTGCCAAAACCAGGGTAGATATTCCAATTTGTTTCTTTCTTTATTCCTTTATTGTGTTGGTTTCTTTATTTGTTTGGTTTAAATTCGAGGCTCTGAAAGACACCCCACAAAATTTGTGGTTTTGGAAAAAAAGTTTTGGTTTCTCACGGGAAGCTGGGGTTGGGTTGAGGCAGTGGCAGCAGCTCTGGGTGCTCCTGCCGTGCCCGGAGCCACTGTCACCTCCTCTGCCATGGCCAACGAGGGGCTGTGTCCCTTGGGATGGCGTCACTCGTGCCGTCGGCACCAGCACACGGCTGACAGGTCACCATCCCTGCCTGCTCCAACCACGCTGCTTCCATGAGGAACGACAAAGCTTTTCTTCTGTCCTTCTGAAAACTTTTTACTTTTTTTTTTTTCCCCCTTAAGGGAAATAAATAAATAAATCATTGCCAATTGCCGTTACTGCCTTAGGTTTAAATTCTGCTAAACACGTGAATCAGCACTTTGCTCAGGTGGCAGAGTTCAGAGCAGCCCTCAGTGAGCCGTGGGCTCGGCAGCCGCCCCGGCTCCCGAAGCAGGCCGGGACGGAGCCGCTGCCGGGACGGAGCCGCTGCCAGCCCCATGTCCTCTGTCCCGGCGTTCCCTCGGGGGACACGGGGCTGGCAGCACCTCCCAGCTCACTCACAGCTGAGCTGGGGGCTCTCGGTGGCTTTTCCGGCAGTGCCGGCGCGTTACCGAGGCCCTCCCCGAAAAGCCCCGACTGCGTGAGGGAGTAGGAGGCGGGCACAGGCCCAGGTGTGTCTCGAGCGAGAGCCTGATGCCATGGAGGCCAAAGAAAGACACCAGGAGAACTCCGTTCCATGCAAACTGGCACTGCTTGCAGGCTACAAAGGACTCTCTGTACCAGTTCCATCCTGTGGCATGTAAAGAGCGCCTAAGGGGTGACTTGCCAGCCTGGTTGTGGGGATCCCCCAACTCCCGGCTTCTCCTACTGCCCCGGCACGGAGGGGGAAAAACAAACCCAAAGAGGAAAAAAAAACCCAAACCCAAACAAAACCCAAGATTGCTTTTGCATATGCTTCCAGGAAAACAGACCTCATTGTTTCTGCCTCTTCCTCATGTTTTGCCCTTCAGGTTTTGTTTTACGTGCAAACAGACCTGGTGAGTTGCCCCTTAGCAAGGCACAGAGGGTTTGGCTGGATTAACGTTGCTTCCCTGATTATTATTATTATTTTTTTTAATCGGAGTGCTTTTGGTGCCCATTACAACTGAACTGAGCATTGATCAATTCTGTGCCTGAAAATCATTTGTCTTTAATTTGAGTGTTTTTTGGTTTCTCTTTTGTTGGGTTTTCTGATTTGTTTTTTCGGTTTTTTTGTTTTTTGATTTGAACTTGCAATACGAAACTAAATCTAACCCTAAATTAACAACACCCTTTCTGGCAAGTTTAAAGAGCAGTATGGTGTTTGGAAATGTCTTTTCAAGCCTCAAAATTGCCTGCGTGCACAAAACTGGCAAAACCCCAAAACTGAATCCAAAGAGCCCCCGTCCCGCCCCCAGCCCCGAGGTCTCAAGGAGGAAGGTGGGTTTGTCACCGGCCCCGCTCACATCCGCACCAAGCCGTGGTCTGGGAACGGGGGGGTTTCCGTAGAGTCATCTCCATCCAAAGCCGGTTTCGGAAGGGACATCCTGGGTTTGCCACTCCATCAGCAATGGTAGTGAATTGTATCCAGGAGCAGTGGAGTCCGATCGATCTTGCGCTGCAGTGTACGGGCCCGATTCATTACAAGAAAAATGGCTGGGGTTTTTTCCTTCTTTCCTTTTCAGTTGGGTTTTTGTTTTCCCTTCACAAATTTGCACAGCCCTCCACGCGTGCCTGGTCCAGAGCACAGAGCACAGCACGGCTGGCCCTAACTGCCCCCTTTCTGCCAGGAAATGGGAAGGAGCTGGGATACACCCGGGCAGGCGCGTCCCACCACCCCCAGCTCACTGGGAGAGCTCTGCCCAGGGCTGCTGGAGCGGCCCAGCACAGAGCAAGCATTGTCCAGGGGGTTCCTGGAAAGCATTGATGACAATCCATGTCATCAATGTCCCCATCACTGCTGCCTTTTGAGCAGCACTCCAGCGCCCACAGCTCACCCAAAATTGACCTTCTCTGTTCTCCGGCCCCGTCCTGCCGGCTCTTCCCCACCTTCCTGGCATCAGTGCCAGCACGGAGACTGAGCATCCGCAGAGAGCATCCACCTTCAGGTGCGTGTCTTGGTCTCCCCAGGAAGCTGCAGCCCTCTCACTCCAAGCCCCTGGGCACCGGCCACCTTGGTTTGTCCCTGGGGTGACGTTCCTCCTCTTGGGACACCTGCACGTTTGCTGTGTCAGCAGAAGGAGCCCTCTGGGGCAGGTACCTGCTCGGGGCCTCCTCCTTGCCCTCGCTCCTTCTTTTTCTATGGCAGCGTGTCACCAGCTGACCTTGCTAGATAAACAGGTTCTTCTGTGTCACAGCAGGTCTGTCCTACAACCAGCAGAAAGGGACGTGTCCCTGTCCTCGTGCTCAGTGCCACCATAAATTCATGTCCCGCGTCACTGCTCGCGTGCCGGCAGGGTGAGCGCGGCGGTGCTGCTCGTCATAAATCACGTCCCCAGTCGACATCCCAGTGATGAGGTGATAGCTGAGGTCCTTCCAGCAGACAGAGGTCTGGCCACATCCATTCGCTCTGGGTGGGACTGTGCTGCCGAATCCCTCCACTGGTTTTGACAACCTCACCCATTCTTGTATTTTTTTAATGAATTGGGACCTGAGCCACGGAAAACGAGCAAAGTTAAAAGTCTGAATGCTGCAAACTCCTCCTAGACAACTTCACTATCAGTGTCACGTTTCTTTTGAATCCACCTGACATATTTTACGTGTAAAACATTTTTGTCGTGTAAATGCTTTTTTTAAAATACAGTCATGGGGGGGGCACATTTTTCTCTTGCATTTGACATGGGAGGGGTTCATCTGGCAGGAGAGCGAGACGAGGAAAATTTGGCAAGAGAGGGTTTTCGTTCCTTCCTCTTTGGTTCATTGACAAGCCTGAGATTTTTCCAGTTCCCAACCTGTTGCTACCAACTATTCCTCCCTGAGGACTGGAGACAAAACCCGTAGGGCCACACTAATCCAGCCCTGTCCCAGCTCCCTCGGGCAGGCTTTGCCCGCCGAGCCGGCCAGCGGCGCTCGGCGCAGCGGGACAGCGCAGTGCCACGGCGCCAGGGGCTGCTCTCCACCCCAACCCCTGGCACATACGGATTTTGGGCCCCAGTCCCGGCTTGCCAGTGCTGCCTTTGAGCCCTGTGCCCCAGCAACCCCTTACTGGACTTTATACTTGCCAGCTATAACAAATCTCGTAACGTGAGCTACTGACCTTGATGGTGAGTGTGAGCAGTTATGTTTTGTTGTTTTCTCTCTTGCTTGGTTGGGGCTGCTGTGAGAGAGGGTGTCTGAGGCAAACTTTCCGGCCTCTCTTACACTCGGACGTGCACACCTCCTCTCAAACACTCTTCTGAGCGCTCTCAGCGGGAAGGTTTGTCCACACCTATTAATCCTCTCTCAGTGTCCAGCTTCTTGTTAGTAGCAGCTGGTTGCATGTTTTTTGCTTGTTCGGACGAAACGGTTCAAGAAACGACTCATATCAACTCTTGAGAAATGTCTCTATTTTTTTGTACACTTTCTTTCTTTTGATGTTTTTTATTAATTTCCCTTACTTAAAAAACAAAACACCTGTCGTCCCGTAAAACATTTCACATCTCCCCTTGCCTGTTCTTAGAGTGTATGTATCTGTGGGACTGAACTAAATGCATGCACTGTAGTAGTCGTACTGGTAGCAGTAGATGTAGTTGTAGAACATGCATTGTCGAGTTGATATTACAGGCACCATCAACGCGAACGAGCGTGGCAGATAAAAGCAGAGCCTTGGTCTGATTGAAAGCGTAGGGATAACACAGCAGAGAGCTGCTGATGGCTTGGATCCATAGAGCCCTATTCATTAAATCCCATTATCGGGAAGTTTAAATTGAAGCTGGCTGTAGGCAACCTACACCCTCCGTACAAGAACCCGCACATGCTGTTACACTGGTAGTAAAACTGACGTCATTTTTTTTTCAAATTAACCCCCCTAGGAATTGAAACACTGACTATAACTGTATTCTCTTATTTTTATTTTGTATCCCAAAGAACTTAAGATATTTTTCAAATCATTTTACAATCATGGTTTCTCCATCAGCCTGTTACTCGTCCATATTAGCCCATAGACTCATTCGTTGGCGGTCGTAGACCAGATGTGCCACACGCAAATCACTCCATTTGGGAATCCAAATAATTCCGTGTGTGTGAGGCGGCTCCCCGCAGCCTGTCCTGAGCCACCAAGCGATTGTTTGTAGGTCATAAACCTTAAATCTTATTATGCAACGGAGACTCTGAGGTAGTGATGGGTCGTACTCATTGCCATGTCACCCAGCTTAAGGGAACATTTTTAAATGAAGATTTAACATTTCATAAATATCAGCATGAGGAGTTCGAGGCAAGTTCATCCTCTCTGCCGTGAGCCAGCAGTGGCTTTGCTTCTCCTGCCTGGGTTTCTGTGCTAAACTTGGAAAATGCAGAGACGGCGCTGCAGTCAGTAAATCCAACAGATGGTAATTGAGATCCCGAATTAGGCTTTGGTTTATTTGTTTAGTTCGCTGCCTGTCAGAAAACATCCTGATGGGAGCAGAAAAGCTCCTGTATGGTGTGGTCACCCCTCCCCTCCTCCCCACACCCCAGCCATCCCCAAAACCAGCTGTGCTGGGTGGGAGCATCTCCCTGCTCCTCTGGGCAGAGCCACGCACTCATTAATGCACTTAAGGCAGCAAGGGCTTTCAAAGGAAATAAAATACCCAGAATGAGCTTTCCAGTGTAATTAAGGATTCGCATCTGCTCCTTACCTCTAATAGAACGTGGAGTAAATCAAGCAAACAAGCGCTGGGGCTGACACGGTGCAGGGCGAGCTGAGCTGCCCCTGGTGCTGCCAGGGAGCTGGGCACTCGTGTGTCAAGGCAGGGATAAGGTCCCCTTCGGATCTCAGTCTTCCAGGGAAACGGGGGACCCGCTGTTCAACGCACCCGGCAAGCGATGAAGTGTGGAGTGTGTTTGAAAGTCAGCAGAGCGACAAATTGCACGGGGTCGAGGAAGCCGTGTCTGACACTTCAGGAAGGTGCTCCGAAACCTGATCTACTCATGGTTTAGCAAATGATGGCCATAAAAAGGGGGACAGTAGTTGGTCTGTGTGTGTGCAGGGGAGAGGAGCCGCCACGGGCTCGTGGAGATGTCAGGAGGAGCATTTCAAAGATCCAGCCATGAACCAATTTGGGGTTTCTGCGGCCTGCTGGGAGGACTCCCTTGTGGCACGGTGGCTTTGGCAGAATTGCTCTCCCTTTTTTATTCTCCTCTGTAAAAAGTACATAAAATTTAATCCAGGCTATGTGATCTCAAAAGCCAGAACCTAACAAGTGGACCACTTGGGAGCAGCAAGGGCTGGAATTTCTCACTCCACTGGAACCGCCAGTAATTATGTGACAGAGCCTGGCAGGTGATGCATTGGGAAATTAATGGCTGCATCGGATTTTATCCTTTGCTTATCTCCCTGGCAGAGGCAGCGTGTGCTGGGGAGCACGGCAGGTGGCCAGGCAGAGACCCCACAGCACGGGGGCTTTGGGGAGGGGTCGGAGCAAGGAAAATCATCCTGGTTTAAACGGGAATTCCATCCGCCAGGCCCGGCACAGAGCAGCCCTGGGTGGTGAATGCGCTCTGGAGGAGCCACTCCACGTTCCCATGGGTGGTTTTGGCCTTGTTATTGACAATATTGGGAGCCCTGCAGTTACTTGTCTGTCTACTACCCCAAATTAAAAACAAAATAATAGCGAAAGGGGTGTCTTCGCTGTTTGGCTCGGAAGTGCTGTGCTGCTCCAGGGTGGGAATCCCACAGGTCCTTTTCAGACAGGTCCTTTCAGAGCGCAGCTCCAGGCAGGAGAGACCCTGTGTCTTGTTTTACTGTAGGATGCCAGTTTTGGATCTTTCCTGACCCGTGAGGGACTGAGCTTCTTCCTGCAGTGCCAGGGAGAAAAGTCAGTAGATATGAAAGAATTTGGTGCTGCTGCTGCTGCTCGACCTTGGCCGCAGCGGCCGGTGTTTGACAGGGCGCTGGGCTGAAGTCTATTGAGGTTAAAATACATCAGCTTTAATCAATAATTTTGTAATAGAAAATCTTGTGCACTTGATGAATTATCTCCAGTGCAATTAGTGACCACCTCTGAAGTGCAGTTGAAGTTAATCTGTAGCGAATTTAGCGGGTAACTTTTAATATTCTTTTCCATTGGGAGAATTATTTTCCACAGGAAAATGCTCCTCAGAATGCTCATGCAGAGCTGTTTTATTTAGGAATAAATTCTTCTCTATGAGAGTGGTGAGGCACAGGTTGCCCAGAAAAAGCTGTGGCTGCCCCATCCCTGGAAGTGTCCAGGGGCTTGGAGCAGCCTGGGATAGTGGAAGGCGTCCCTGCACATGGCAGGGGGTTGAAACAACTTTGGTACCCTCCAAAGCCCCAGCACAGCCAATTATCCATGTTTTATTTCCTTTCTCCCAGCGGAAGCCAGGGGACAGAGCTGTTGGCTGTTGTAATTAGACTTTGCTCCCCACAAGATGCAGACGAGTTGTTGCAGGGTTTGAAGTGGGGTCTCAGCACTTGCTCTCCAGTGCATGAGATCTTCGAGCACAGGATGGTGTCTCGTGCATTTTAATCCCTAAACAGGTAAAATCCTGCCAGAGCTGAGGGTAACTTGCCTCTCCAGCAGCAGTTGCAGGCTGGTACCCATTAGTGGAACAACTGCTAACTGTGAGGCAGCACACATTGGACTGACACACTACTGTCAGATTTTCATGCTGATTCTCTCCCCAAATGCTTTAAAAGTAAATACATAATTACAGTGATGTTTTTTCTCCCTCTCTCCTTTCTGAAACAGAAAACTGCCAGAGGAGCAGAGTAGTTTTTCCTTGCAGCAGATGTTGGTGTGCATCTGGCTCCGTGTGAGCTCGAGAAGCGCGGTGGGTTAGGAGTTGCCAGAGAATGCAAAATGGGTCTGCAGGTATATAAACCTGAGCTGTTTAAAAATAATAAACTCACACAGCTGGGGCCTTTGTGAGCATTTCCTTATGCTTAAAAGAGCCCAAAACTCTGTGCCCTGGCGAGGGGTTGGGGTGTCAGCTGCCGAAAGTGTGGCTGGTGCCACCAGCTCTCCCCCAGGCACCATGTGCTGGGCAGCAGCTTGCCTGGTGCAGACCCTCCCCCAGGAGGGGATGGTTGCACAGGACTGGGGGTTTGCAGGCTGGATGCCTCTTCTGTTACCTGGATAACTCCTGTGTGTTCCTGAGCATCCCCCCCAGCCCGTGGGGTCCATTGACAGCAGAAAGGTGCCCCCCAAGCAAGATCCTCCTGCTACTATGACTTAAATTATGCAGCAAAACAAAGACTCGTTTTTGGTTTAATTTTCCTCCTGTATTGTCTGTTATTGTACAAAAGGCTTCAATTTCAAATTACAGGAGTGATAGCCAGTTAATGTGGTACAGTGGGAGGCCGGAGTTGCTGTTGCTATGGCAATGGAGTTCGGCTCATTTGTTTTGTAGATGAGTAATTACTACGCAATTAGAGTAGGCTAAAAATAAAGGGGCCTTTTGTTCCCTCTTACTCATTAATATTAATAAAAGACCTGTCCGGGCTGTGGTAAACAATTAATGCAGATGTGGTTGCCCATGGTAAAATTAACAGCAGCTTTCGTGCTCCTCGGTGCGAGGTGAAGGCGCCTGCATCACCTGGCTCAGCTCTTCCTTCATTTTAAATGGACAAATGGTTACAGAGGGGTCTGTGATATCCCAGCATCTGAGCTTTAGCTCTTATTTGCCAGTTGGATGGGTGGTAATAAGTGTTAAAGCTTCGTGTGCAGGCACAGACAGCAGGAACAGCGCTGGGGTCGGCGCCTGCGACACAGCGAGCGCCCGCAGCCCGCCGAGGGCTCCGAGAGGAAGCCAGCAGCAGCAGTTCCTGATGCAGACAGCTCTTCATTCATCCCCCTTGGATAAATGCCAGGGCTGGAGCAAGAAACTTGCCCAAAAACCTGAGCACAGGCAAGGACAAGCGTAGTGCTGCTGAAGTGGCTCCAGCAGAGCACGTTACAAACATGGATCGACAAAAAAGAGTGTAAGGAACAGTCCCAAGCATTCGATGTGAAGTAAAAAGGTGAGAGTAGATTTAGCCTGGATATTGGGAAGAAATTGTTCCCTGTGAGGCCCTGGCACACGTTGCCCAGAGAATCTGTGGCTGCCCCACCCCTGGAAGTGTCCAAGGCCGAGTTGGATGCAGCTTGGAGCAACCTGGGATAGTGGAAAGTGTCCCTGCCCATGGCAATGGTGGGACTGGATGGGCTTTAAGGTCCCATCCAAACCATTCTGTGATTCTGTGATTCTACAAAGTATGTAAACATTAATCACATTATATTTTAAATTAACTGTAAAACCAGTTAAATTGGTTAACCAATTTTCCTAAACCAGTTACGAGGATGATTTAACAGGACAGCATTCATCTGTCCCTGTGGTTTATTTGTGAGTTCCAACAGAGCTGGTGAACATCCTGGGCACACGGGGAGGGAGCAGCACAGAGCTGGGATGGGGCTGAGGAGTGGTCACCTGCTCCTGCATCATCCCTGGGGTGCTCAGCACCCCTGGAAACGTCGTCAGGAAGGCAGAACCTGTCCTATGGGCAAATACCCCAGCCCAGAACCCTGAATCCTCTGCTGGGGGAACTGTGGATGCACGGAACGCATCCCTCCCAAACTGTTTAACTAATGGAGGGAATCGTAGCAGAGCCTTTGTAAGGTCGACATTTGTTTGTTGTTAAGGATCTAATTAGAAACATGAGAGGAAGCTGAATGGCTGCTTGCTCGGCTAATTAGCGACATGCACGAAGACCACTTTGAACTTCAAGGACACAAAGCTATTAGCGCTTACATCAAAAATGGATTAAACTTCTGTGCTTTTATAATGATTAAAGATGAGCTGCTCGAGAGGAAATCCTTTTGTAAGGCTGTGACAAGAGCTGGCTCCCTGACTGCAGCTCCTACAAGCGAAGCTTTGTGTGGCCTCCGTGTCGCACTCTGCCCGGCGCGAGCGACACCACTAACGCACGGTATGGAAAATGGGATTAGGCGATAAATATTGATCGTTGGCAAAAAATTACAGCTGAGCTGAGAAGTGCAGTTATTTGTCCTGCTGCATAACTGCAGGAATTAGAACAGCTGGGCCTGAATGTGCTGAATTTTGTGTCTTTTCTTCTGCAAACTGGTGCACATCAGCAGCTTCCAGATGTGGCAGATGCCTTGGATGTGTCAAGTGCAGTTCTTAGCAGAAGCGGGGGCTCACATGCAGCAGTGGGTTTGTAAAACACCTGCACCAGGTGAATTTTTATCTGGCCTAAGCTTGTGGAAGGTGCCCAGCTCTTGCTCCTGGCTCATCTCAGGTAGTTCAGCAGTTTGTGTCGTGCTGCAGCTGGAGGAGCAGCGTGGCAGGGGGACCCTGAGGCTGCAGGAGGAGCAGTTGCCACAAGATCCCAGGTGCCATTATCACTCCGTTGTGCCCATCTCGAGGAGGGTGGGCAGCACTCGGCCCTCCCTCCTGGTTCCCACTCACTTCCAGCAGTAATTGCTGAGCAGAGCCAGCTCACCACCCACTGCTTGCTGTCATTACCCTGCGATATTTTGATGTGTGAAGCCGTTTCCGAAGGGGCTGCAGAGGCAGAACAACCTTTGAAAGTGTGACTGCAGCTAGAAAATAACGTACAAATAGTACCTTGTTAGGGCAGATCTCGGTGTGTTTCAGCCTCATCACCACTTATTTTGCTGATGAGCCCGACAGTTGTTTTATTTTCCTTTTTCCCTGCAGGGCCAGTGTAGCTGCAGGGGAGGGATAACCTGGGGCAGCCTGGCTGCTCCCCATTATGGAGCGTGTGGGGGTGACAGGGGAGGCACAGCGCTCGCATTTGATTTTCCAGAGTGAGGACTGAGCCAGCTGTCATCTGTAGCTCTTCACACTTGCAGAGGAGCCATGTCTGCCACAGGGTTCTTAGAGAGAAAGTTGGCTTTTCAAGTCTGCTTGGGAAGATCAGGAGCAGAGGGATGCAGGTCCCCGTGAGAGATGTACGACGTGGCACCTCTCATCGTGACGCCGGCGTTATTTGTTTCTCTGGTTTGTCTCCCGCTTTCTGTTTCAGCGAGTTGGGAGCTGTTTGTACCTTGTTATTCTCCAGAATATCTGTGTGTTTCCAGCTCATTATTTCTGAGGCGTTTGTGAGCTGGAGCATTGATCCGAGTTCGAGGTGTGCCACACGCTGCCTCCGACAGAAACCACGCTCTGTAAAAGCTCAGACACAAGGAAGCGACACTTCCAGTGGCTCAACCTGACCACAAATGAAGGGGTTTGGAGTTCTCTGAGGGGTATAGAAAAAAAGAGCCTGAATATGAGCTTTTTTTTCCTCAATGCTGTGCTAGTGCACACCTGCAGTCTGAATAGGCCACTGAGAACCAGGAGCACCAATGTCTTAGTTCAGACTGGCATTAATTTGTACATCCAGTCCCGGGTAAATGACATTCTGGTTGTTAGCAGCTCTGAAAAGCAAGGTACAAACTCCCATTAACTTCAGCCCTGACTGCACAAAGAATTAGCTTTGGCCAAGCGATCTGTAACATGGGTGCAGTGCTGCTAATTATATTTATAAGGCTCTGAGCACTAATGATGTAAGATTTGCATGCGGTGCTGAAGTTGTGCTGGTTATTTAAAGTATCAGCGTCACGCTGTGAGTGCTGCTCTGTTAGTCATGCATGCGACAGCGTGGCCATTAGTGCTGCGCTCTGGGACACGCGGGGTCCCCGAGGAAGGTGGGATTGTCCCCACACCACTCGCTGTGGTTTTGCTCTGTGTCCTCTGTGGCGGCTGTGCTTGGGTGGTTGCAGAGGCAGCACAGCAGGCTGGAATGCTTGGGATCAGGTGATATTCCTTCTGTGACAGTTTTCTCTTAAAATCCAGCAGTAAATGGACCCAAGTGACTCAAATTCATAGATTCGTAGAATCCTAGAACGGGTTGGGTTGGAAGGGACTTTGAAGACCATCTAGTCGAACCCCATGTCATGGGCAGGGACACCTTCCACTGCACCAGGTTGCTCCAGCCTGGCTTAGAAATTAAATGCCACCAGGCCGTGGGGCAGTCCCCTGTCCCAGCTGGGCTGCTCAGTGCCCTGCCCAGTGCCCCCCGTGCCCTGCCTGCTCCCATCCCTGTCGGCAGCATCTGATGTTACTGCGTCATTTACTCCTTCGAGCTGGAAGATGATGTTTGCAGCATGTTCTATGAATTTTTCATAAAGACAGAAAAACAGACTAATCTTGTGAGCTTTGAGTCTTGGTGGTGGGTAATGGCTTTGATTTAAAGCATTTTGTCTTAATGATAGTTATATTGAAAATTTCCTGCTGCTTTCAAGCACGTTTAGTTATTATCATAAACATTGATGGTAGAAATGCCTGCCAAATTGTGCGTGGCTGTTTATGGCAGATGAGAGAGTCATCCAGAAATTAGAGCGCTGGATCAACAAGTTGTGAAGAAACCTGTTTGTACAGGAATCCACCCTGGGGGCAGCGGGACAAGGCAGGAACCAGGAGGGTTTGGAGGAGAAGAGGGCTGGAGATGACCAGCTCTGGTTGTGGGATGTGCTTGACAGGAGATGAAAAATTATTTTCTGATGAGAATCATAGAATCCTTTATGTTGGAAAACTTCTAAAATCAGTGAATCTTACTTTAAGCCCCCACTGCCAAGCTCCCCCATCCCAGCAGAGCTGTTCACCCCATTCATGGCTGCCCAGGGACACGGAATATCCTGCCTCTGCTTAAAGAGGAAATCCAGTGAATCGTGGTGGTTTCTTTCCCTCATGAGGATTTCCTCATCTGTGCACTATGGCAGGGAAGGCAGACACACATTCTGCACCATTCCTCATCTGGATTTTTTTTTTTAATTTTGAAATACTCATATTTGTTATGAGTCCCCCGCAATGGTGTTTAAGTCTTTGGGTTTTGGTGCTGTAGGAGAGGAGGGAAAGGTGTCACCAAGGCTCCATGTGGGCTGTGTGCAGGGGACGGTGATTCCCATGCAGTGTCTGTGTTAGTCCTCTGTGCAGATTGCCCCTGGTTTGTTTCCTTTGAAGTACAGTATATTTTAGTGGTGCCTAAGTGGGTTTTTTGTCATCCAGTCTCATTTACTAGTCCCTAAGGGCCTGACTGTCATCTCAGTACCATGTGAGTTCCCCTTGTAGGACAGTAATGTCAAAATCCTCACGTTTCTTCTCCTTTTCCCTCCCTCTTCCCCTTCATCATTGATGGCTGAACTGAGTTTATTTGGGTGGGATTCCCACACCCAGCTGGTCGTGCTTTGCCCAGCCGCGCTCTCCGGCCCGGCGGCGTTCGGGCCCTCGTTAGTGTAACGCTGCTCGGAAGGCAAATGTCAGCAGCAATCCTGACTTAGAAATTTCTCAAGAGTTCATCGAGGGAGAGTTTATCTTTCAGCAGTGACCTTTCTTGCTGAACACGGATTAACGTGCGAGCAGGGTCTGTGTGAGCAAGGCAGTTTGCAGGAGAGGGCTCTGGATGCGCATCCCTGGTTCAGCCTGGAGCCTCCTGCCCCTGCCTCAGCCTGCGCTGCCAGGCTGGTTTGGGTTCCAGCTCTTGGCTCCTTGACATAAATCACTTGGCTGAAGGTGGAGAAGCATCTCACACGCGTGTTAAATGGGGATAAAGGCGCTCTGCGGAAGGATGGGTTGGTAGTAAAGCAGCCTCGCTGCCTGAAGAGGTCCAGCTCTTGCTGTGCCAGCCCTGCACAGCAGCTCCCAACTCCACCAGCGCCAATATTGGTATTAAAAAAAGCCTGTTCTGGGGCTGCTTTATGAACCCACATTTTTTATAGCATCCTGTGTCCCATCTCGCTTTCCCTCACTGATTTTCAGTGCTCCCCAAGCCGCTGTGATACTGGGCAGAGTAAGCCTGAGGCTCCCCAAAGCCTGTCTCTCTGGCCTGCAGGCAAACATTCACCTGCTGATCAAAATTCACAGGCTCAGAGTCTTTTCTGTCAGAAAAACCACAGCCAATTCAGTGAAGCAAGCAAGACATTAACCTGCCCTGTTCCATCACTGCCAGAGCTCCTGGCTGCTGGCCCTTGATCTCCATCGACGCAGGAAGGAGCTTCTGTAGCCCAGCGGACGGAGGATCACCGGGGCTGAGGATAAAAGGTGGTTGGCTGTGACTTACAGGCACATCTGATCTTTTCCACATCTCTCCTGACCTTGATCTATCACAGGGCTTCCTGGGGACCCTTGGGATTGTAAATTTTGCATAGAGGAAGCCTTTGAGCTGGAGGCACTTAGGCACAGTCTCGGGGCTGTGAAGTGGCCCGGTGCAGGATGGCTTCCTGTTCAATTGGTTGGGAAATGGGACCTGAAATGGGTCCTTTGCTGCCAGGACTTCCTGAGTGCTGGCAGTTCTTGGAAGGGGAGAAGATGGCCCTGCCAACCCCCAGTGCTGAATCAGTCTGGTGGATCCAGAGTCGGGGGATTCGTGGTCAGCTCAGCCAGTGCCTCTGCTGGGACCAGGCAGCAGGTCAGGCTTTGCTCCTGGCATCAGGACACCATCAGTGGTTCCCTCCCCTCCATGGACAGCACAATCCCCTGGCAGTTTTTCAGCAACGAGCTTCCAAACATCTGCCCCAATTCCTGTTCTTGCCATGATGTTGGTGGCCAGGGGAAAGTCTCCAGTTCTTCCAGCCTGCAAGGAATTAACATCAGTGCTCTGCAATTCCTGCCATTCCCAGCAGCCTTGGACAACTTCTGCCACCTCCAGCATCGGGAATTCTGTCATAACAACACAGGTTTCCAAAAAGTATTCACTTTTCCTACTGATGCACTATCTGTAGTCTGGAGGATTGCAAGCATTTTTCCTTCCTTTTAGTCTCAGGGTATTCCAGGTTTGTGTAAAACAAACTTGTTTCCACGTAATTCTTGCCAAAACACATCAGGATTTGCATGTTGGGGAAGTTGTTCAGGGTCCATTTGCTGTTGTGATGGTAAAGGTAAAGCTCACCTGAGCTGCTGGAAGAAGACAAATACTTAGCTAACCATGGCTGAGCAAATCATTAAAATACAGCTTTCTGAGGCTGCTTAGCCTCCTGCTAATTATGGGAGTTTCTGTTTCATTTATTGGGTCTGGAGCAAAGTTTTGGCTCTGAAAAAGCTTCCTGCTTTTTCTGTGGAGTTCTTCAGGCACCGCATGAGAGGTGCCAGGGCATCCCAGCCTCCACACAGCATTTCCCGGGCAGTGGAGCAGCCTTTGGCATGCCTTCCTGTTTTCCCTCCTGTGAGCAGTGTGGAGTGTTGAACCCATGGTCAGTAGATGAAAAATTACCTTTCCATTACCTGCCTGAATAACCCATTGCCAGCTCTTCTGCAGGTGTGAAAGCCTTACTTCCAGTCTTAAGAGGCACAAATGAGGGTGGCTGGGGTGGGATGTGGGATGTGGGGGGACAGAGAGTCTCTCTGGCTCCTCAGTTTGTTGTTCTGGAGGTTTCTGGCGCTGCTCTGGGGTTTGCAGGAGTGTTTTACTGACAGGATGCCCCTGGCCGTGCCGTGTCCTGCTGCCGCGCTCCCGCTGTCGCTTGGAGCAGCCAAGTGGGTTTTCTGTGTGACTTGGCAGGAAAATTCACATCCATTTTATTGAACCAAAGGGAAGAAAAGGGGGGAAAAGTGCTGGCTTCTAGTAATAAAGGGCTTTGGAACATCTCAGCTGGATATTTTTCTTCACGAGTGAGAAGGCCAAATGTTATCTTGACATTTAATCTTTAATAATAAAAAAAGGCTCTTTGTTTGCCAGCGAAGTCCAAAATCTGTTTACTCTCTCATGCCTTATTTCTTTTAACTTGCTAGCTTAGATGTCCTACTTACCCTCCCCTGCTACCAGTTCAGAGCTGTGGTGGATCATTTATTGTCTAAAACTGACTTCCCTGTCACCGCAGAGCCACCACCTGCCGAGCACACTTGGCCTGACCAGTTCGTTCATTCATTTGAGAACTGGGGACCCCTTGGGTGAGCGATGCAGGGGAAGGGGCCAGCGCAGGAGAGGTCCAGACTGCGCCCACCACAGCCCTTTGGTGAGAGCACGGAGCTGGCTCCAGGCCGGTCTCCAGGCCCAGGAGAACCCTGTGGTCAGTCCACGCAGCTCTGAGCCACGGGCAAGGGTCACTCCAGGCCACCAGACTTCATAACCCGTTCTGGTGTTTAATGAAGATCGTGGGAAGTTGCAGCCAGAGGAAAAGGCTGAAGTAGTCTTGGGGCAGCCTGGAAGGCTGGAGATGGAGGTGATGGGGTCGGGTGCCCGGGTGGGGTCTGGGTCAGGCCGCGGTGCTGGGCCCATGTCCAGCCCCGTCGGCCGCCGCGTCCTGGCGCTGCCCGCAGTGAGGCCCCGGTGGGTGTGGGCAGCCCGGGCTCCCTGTGCTCCCCAGGGACCTTGCAGGTAGCACCCAGGTGTAGCTCCAGCTTCCTGCAGCCATCTCCATCCAGCTCCTCCCAGTCCGCTGACTTTTCTTTCGCATTGAAACTTCTTCCTCATAAATTCTACATCCAAGAGCAGCCGTGAGAAATGCCAGAAGCCTGATCATCTAACATGCTTTAATACCTAAATTTCTTCTTCAGTATCATTCTTATTTACATTGTTTTTCTTTCTCAAAAAAAAAAAAGGGGAGGAAAAAAATTAAATTTTCTTTTACTTCCACATTAGGAGGTGAGTTGTCATCCACCCTCTGGAATTCTTTTTTGCTTTTGATCTTTATTTATTTGTTTAATTTTGGTTGATGTCCCAAGCATGGTTTTGGAGACGAAGGTAGGTCTTCGCTCTCCAAATCAAAAGGAAAAAAAACTAAATAAAGCAACACTCTCCTTGGTCATATTTAAAAGAGAAAAATCCAAACTGTTCCATTCCATATCATTTAAAGAAAAAAAATCAACTATTGAACTATTTCTACAGCTTACTGATCTAAAAGGGCAGGTATTTTCCAAAAGTATCGAATGGATCCAAAAAACGATTTTCCTAGACGTGATTCAAGTTACTTGCTGTCAACATTTTAATATCAATATTACCACAATGTGTAGTCTCAAACTAGTTCCTTTGTAGTTTGCATGGGATGTGAATGCTGTCTCGGCGTGCCCAGACCTAGAGAACTTGTTACTACTGCATGAGCATCAAGTCAGATGTTGAAAAATACCTATTATATTTTGTGATAATTTGGTGAAAATGAGCACCTCCAGTCTCTGGTTGCAGTAGTGTGTTGAATGATTGTTCTTTTTTTTTTTTTATATATATCCATATATATATTTTTGGAGCTCTAAGCTTCGTAGTAGTCCGGGCTGACTCTTCTCCAGTACTTGCTCTCCTCTCGCATGGCCTTGGTTAAGTGTTAGAATTGGGCCTAGGCTGTTTATTCTGGTGTTTGGCTTTGTAATACCGGTGCATGCCCGGCGTCTGGCCTCATACCCAGCTTTATTCTCTGCACACCAGTCTTGAATAGCTACAGTGCTCAACCGAATTTTGGCGCACCCGCTTCCCCGGCAGGCTCCAACCCAGCGCGGCCCGGAGGCTTCCCCGGGGCCAACAGCCCCGGGCCCGTCGCGGATCTCTACGGCACGGCCAGCCAGGACTCCGGCGTGGGTAACTACATAAGCGCCGCCAGCCCGCAGCCGGGCTCCGGCTTCGGACACGGCATCGCCGTAAGTACCCCGTGCTGGGGCCGGGCCGTGGGAGGGGGCTCTGGGGGGTTTGGGGGGCGGTGGCCTGACGGCGAGCGCAGCCTCTCGCTGCCGGAACCTGCGAGCGATGCCCGACCCACCGCTCCCGTTACCAGCTGGAGTCACGGAGTCGGTAATCGCTAATTAGCACAGTGTTCCAGCTGGAATCGTTAAGGTTGGAGAAGACCTCCAAAATCATCGAGTCCGACCTTTGACCAGTCACCACCCTGCCAACCAGACCGTATCACAAATCACCACATTTCCAGGGATGGCGACTCCACCGCTGCCCTGGGCAGTCCATTCCAATCATTAATCACTCTTCCAGTGAAGAAGTTTTTTCCTNTATAATTTGGTTAAAATGAGCCCCTCCAGTCTCTGGTTGCAGTAGTGTGTTGAATGATTGTTCTTTTTTTTTTTTTATATATATCCATATATATATTTTTGGAGCTCTAAGCTTCGTAGTAGTCCGGGCTGACTCTTCTCCAGTACTTGCTCTCCTCTCGCATGGCCTTGGTTAAGTGTTAGAATTGGGCCTAGGCTGTTTATTCTGGTGTTTGGCTTTGTAATACCGGTGCATGCCCGGCGTCTGGCCTCATACCCAGCTTTATTCTCTGCACACCAGTCTTGAATAGCTACAGTGCTCAACCGAATTTTGGCGCACCCGCTTCCCCGGCAGGCTCCAACCCAGCGCGGCCCGGAGGCTTCCCCGGGGCCAACAGCCCCGGGCCCGTCGCGGATCTCTACGGCACGGCCAGCCAGGACTCCGGCGTGGGTAACTACATAAGCGCCGCCAGCCCGCAGCCGGGCTCCGGCTTCGGACACGGCATCGCCGTAAGTACCCCGTGCTGGGGCCGGGCCGTGGGAGGGGGCTCTGGGGGGTTTGGGGGGCGGTGGCCTGACGGCGAGCGCAGCCTCTCGCTGCCGGAACCTGCGAGCGATGCCCGACCCACCGCTCCCGTTACCAGCTGGAGTCACGGAGTCGGTAATCGCTAATTAGCACAGTGTTCCAGCTGGAATCGTTAAGGTTGGAGAAGACCTCCAAAATCATCGAGTCCGACCTTTGACCAGTCACCACCCTGCCAACCAGACCGTATCACAAATCACCACATTTCCAGGGATGGCGACTCCACCGCTGCCCTGGGCAGTCCATTCCAATCATTAATCACTCTTCCAGTGAAGAAGTTTTTTCCTAATATCCAACCTGAACATCTCTTGGTGCAAACGCTTGTCTGGAGCCTTCTGCAGCCAGACCTGTCACATCTCAGAGGGGAAAATTGAATAAATACCTGATTTAAATCTCTGCTTGTCCATATGGGCTTTATATCAGCCCAGCTACCCCTCCTGGCTGATGCACCGTTTGGCAGACAGAGCAACAATCCCTTCTCCCACTAAACGAGCAAAATTAGCTCATTAATTTGGCTGGTGGGACCCCAGCGGGGGAACAGCCATGTCCTGCTCCTCTTCACCTGTTTGCTGACCTTTGGGGTCACTTCCAGCCGGTCCTGGCATCCCTGGCAGTCCCTGAGGGCCGCAGGTTCCGAGCGAGGGGCTCCTCTCGGCTGTGGGGTCACCAGGAGGTGCCTCCTAACGCCGCGTTGGGTCTGCGATCGCACTAATGAGGGGCAGAGATTGGCTTAACAAGGCTGCACGTGGCTGTGTCACTGTGTGTGAGCATGAATGGGGCTGGCCCCGCTGTCACCCCCAGCACAGACTGCAACCGAGGCTCCTGCCCTTTTGGGAGTACAGTCAGGAGTTGTTTTTTATCTCCTGTACGATGAGGAAGTGGAGACGCTCCCCTGAAGGTCCCTCAAACCAAGAGGACTTCACTCCCTGATGGAATTGTAATGGATGGGGGGAGCTGGAGTGTAGTGCAGACAAAGTTCTTGAAACTGTTATTTTTATAGCAGAAAAGACAAACAAACCCTCTGCCTCCCTTTGTGCCCATGTGCCCAGTTCCCATCCTGGGCCTGCCCCTCCCGTGGTCACACCATGGACTTGACAATCCCTGTGGATCAATTTTAGCACAAACATGGAATAATACTGCTCTGCAAGGAGCTACATCAGTTCAAACTGCCACCTCTCACCACTTACACCTCTTATTTCCATTTCTCACCTCAAGACCTATTTGTGCTTGAAAACTTGGGCACTTTGGCCTCAGCAACATCCCAGTTTTTCAAGGGATAGGACACCAGGTGCAAGCCTAGGTATCCAGATTTGTCTGCACTAACACTTCCCAAAGAACCATTTTATAACTGACTTGCAGATTGGCAGCCTCTTAATTCCCCCAATAACTGCAAAGAATCCCATAGCTTTTTTGACATATATATTTATTTAACACTCTCCATTTACTAACCCTGGTTTAAAAATAGAGAAGGGAAAGCCCCAGAGCTTATTTTTGCGCCTGGGGGAATGAGAAGATGATGGTCTTGGAAAGGTGACCATAGGGTTGAGCACACCTGGTGACCAGAACAGCTCTCGGAAATCCCTATTCATGCTGGCAACACAGTCTTTCAAGTCCTTTGATAATTTCTTGGCAAAATTAATAATCAGCTGTTCCCATGTATAGAGCACTGATGAACTTAACAATTGTACAATTTTAGGGACCTTTGATTGCAACGGCTTTTACAAATGGATACCATTGAAACGTTACACATGGTTGGTTGCCATCTCACTTGGAGGTATTACAGTATATCCCATTTGTACTTTGTGCTGAACTACCATCTCCCCTATATTTACTTTAAGTGAACAATTTTTTATCTTCATTTCGTCTTTCCTTGGCCTTTAATCATTCCTTTCTGTGATTTGTGTTACCTAAATCAACCTCATGGGCTGGAAACTGGAAGACAGATCCAAAGCTAAACCCCCAAAAGTCACTTTGTCATCTTCATGATGCTTCGTGCAGTAATTTGAAGAGGCAGAAAACCCAGAAAGCTGTGGGGAATCACCCCCAGTGCCGGCAGCCAGAATCCCAATGGGATCAGAGATCTGCTCCCAACGCACTGGTTTAAAAATAGCTGAGCCCCACTGCTTTATTACTGAGAAACCATCATTCTTAATTAAGTGCTGTACCAAATATTACAGCTAAAAGATAACATTGTAACTTGTAACCATAGAGCAATTATCAAGATTAAGGAAAAATTAAACCTGAGCAAATTAAATTAAAGACATTACCTGAGCACCGCAGCCCTGGATCGCTGCCAGTTTCCTACCCTTTGAACTAAGCTCGAGTTAATTAAATGTTTAATTTTTATTTTTTATTATTATTTGGCCTTTGGCATATTCATCTTTGCAAACAAATATTCTTAACACTCGGAATGGAATAGATTAGAAAATGCAACGGAAAACAGAAGTTACCCCAATTAAATGGCATGGGTTTACCTCCAGAGCTCCGAGCCCGGACAGGCAGATGGAATGGATGTGACAGATTTTATTTTCCTGCCTCTTGCCCAGCACTGCATGATCAGTGTCACATCATTTACGTTCAAAAATCTGTCTATGAAATTAGAATTAAAGTTAGTCAAGGGGCTGGGAACTGTGGAAAACGTTCAGAGACTTTAAACTACATAAAAATAGATTTATACCTAAACACTAGTGGATAAAGGGGGTTTCTATTTACTCGCCATCTCCACACACACCCCCAAGATTACCCGAAATTGTTCTGTCAATTGATTTGCTCCACCAAGGAGTGTTTTTTATGGGAAAGAAAAAAGTGCCATAAGCACTCCTGCTTAATCCCAGCTATTACTTGCACGTAGCGGTGTCTGTTCGCCGATCAATTTGTCAGAATCCTTCACGTTTCCTGGGCCGTCAGCCTTTGGAATCGTGAGGTGGTACCCGAGGCCAGCTGGAGCCCGAGCAGAACATCATAACTCAGGCTAATAACGCGCGGTGACGGCAGCCCCGCCAGATTGATGGGCTGTAATCACTCCTCACTTACCACAGCCCAGCGCTGCAGCCATCAGTTACTGGCCAGCACTGAGACTCAAACCATTAACGACTTAAAAACAAAGTGCTTTTAATGTTGCTCATTACTAATTAAAATAGATTTTGAGAGGAGGAAATGAGCCTTATTATTAATTCCTCAAGGAACACTGAGTTTGAAATTCTTGTGGCAGCGGCTGCTCCCGGCTGTCCCGGCATCCCCGGGGCAGGACTTGGCTGAGCTGCAGGTTCTGGGGGCAGGGATCAGTTCCCACATCCCTGCAGGATGCTGGTGGGGCCTCACCCCGAGCACGGCTCTTTGGGGATGGGTTTTGGAGGTCATCCCAAAACGACCAGGGAGCATCCTCACCTGCCTGCAGAACCAGTGCCCTAAATATTTATATCTTTTACACATTACATATCTCAGCTTTAAGCACCGGCAGGGACAGAGCGTTGGAGGCTGAAGCTCCGTTACAAAATAAATCCTGGCCGCCGCAGTGTGCCCAGGCAGAACTTGTCACCTTCCAGGTACTTGAGAGAAAACTCATTTTACCAAAGCCGTGTAAATTCCTGGCGTAACCGATGCCTGAGGAATGGTTTTCGTCCTGGCCGTGTATCAAGTCACATTTTACTGTTCCTAAACCAGCCCAGCCCTCAGCTAAGCCCCCAGTCCAGGCTTAGCTGGGATGGAGCTGGAAATAAGACCAGGGAATACATGAGACCCCCTCTCCCATGGGGGCTGTCCCAGGAACACCTCAGCGTTCCAGCCAGTCCCTCCTCATCCTCCCTCGGGGTGGATCGGAGCAGGCTGCAGCCGCAAAGTGTTCGCAAACACTTTGGGGTATTTTTGTTAAAAATCCTAATTGGCCTCAATTTAACTGCCCTTCTCCCGTGTCCGTTCCACCTTCTCCCCATGCAGAGTCTCTCTGGATGTCCGGGCAAGACGGGGCGAAGTTTCTGAAGGGGCCCACGGTTGGGTGATCTCATCAGACTTTGAGCACTACATCATCATCATCACCATCATCATCATCATCACCGCCAACGCAAACTGGAGGTGGCACTCGAAGGACTTGGGTTGTTTAAAATCTCTCTCATCATCTCATGAATCTGCTGTACTATAAAAACAACAGCTTTTAAAAGTATGTATATAAAACCCATTTCTTGTTCGTTTTATTTTCTCGATGGGTTCCCCCCCCTCTTTTTAAACCTCTCCAAACCCACATTTTTTTGTAGCGTTTTTGACATAGTCTCGTAGCCACGTAGTCGGAATTCTTTGTGTATGTAGCGAGAGCCTAACCATAGTGTAACTGTTATATTAAGGGTTTCTTTTGCTTTTCTTTCCCACCTCCCCTCCTCCTCGTCCCTTCTGTTTTACGTAGTTGTTGTTGCTTAAAGGATGCTGAGATGGTTACAGGAGCCTCGGCCGCCGGTCCCGGTCGGTGGCGGGGTGAGCGGAGCCGGCGGCGGGCACGGCACGGGGGGCTGGCAGGGCACGGGGAGGGGGGAGCAACAGGTTCTCTGGCCCTTCTTTTCCTTTGTGGCATCTTGGTTACTCTAATTCTCTCTATTTTCGGCAATAAGGCGAGGGCGACAAACTTTTTGCGCGTCCTTTTTCTATATAAGTGCTTTTTTTTGTTGAAAGAGGTGATATAAGGTTTTTTGAAATTGTGACTTCTGAAAAAAAAAAAGAAAAAAATAATAAAATGCTGTAAATACAATTCCATTAACTACATAGAAACTATTAAGAAAGAGAAATACAAACCTATTTTTGTGATGGAGTCAGCCTAAGGCAGTTTCTCTATGAAAATGGATGAAAAAAGACAAGGAAGTTGTAGCCTTTCCGAGCGACTGCCGGAGCTGGCCCGGGGGGGTTGTGATGCTGTGGGGCCCTCCCCGCTCGCCCAGTTCATACCAGCAGCTTCGCTCTCAGACGTGCACAGCTTACAAAGGAACAGTCTAGTGGTATTTTTATTTTAATTTAAAACCTGCTTTTCCCAAAACTGATCAAGAAGCTACGATTTTTCCTACTCAACGCATTTACGGTTCAAAGCACACCTTTATTTTGGTTTTTTTGGTTTTTTTTTTTTTTTTAGTCATTGTTTTAAACTAGATCAACTTGCTGTCCAGTCATTTCAGCTGCTCTGGGCACCCTGTGCGGGCAGAGCAGCGTCTAGCTTGCATGGTTTCCTTTATTATCCATCACTTCCTGTATTAACAAATTAGAAAGCAACTTTGGTTGGTTTTGATTTCTTTTTTTTTTTGGGAATACCTCAGTGCTACAAGTTTCACCCTAGAAGCAACGGAAGATTTTAATTTATTGTAGTTGTAAACAGAATTTAAAAGAAATAAAGTATAAAACATCATTGCACTGTGACTGGTAGGGGAAAAACTGACAGTTTCCTATTTGCACATGTTTAATATTTGGCTGTTATATATATGGTCCTCTGTTGGGGGAGGAAACTTATGAAGGATATTTTTTAATTTAATTTTTTTAATATTGGTAAATAGGCCTGCAACAGCAAACTAGAAGTACAACATGGTAGGTGGCATTAAGAACATACTGTAGTGTGGATATATTTCTTCTTTTTTTAACGTAATATTGACAAGTTTTATTAATATTTTTTTAAATTGTTACGTTTATAAATTTGGTACTTTAGGTACAGCCAGTATAAGACACTGAATGCGACATTTGTTAAAAAGAGCTGCTGCACTCCTATTTTTGTAAATTTTACTAACAAGTAGACTAATGTAGACATTCAATAGACAAGGTAGAGCAAGGCATCTTTAACAAAACAAGGCACCATACTGCTAACCGAAAGGAGAAAACCTTGTTTTTCTTGTTTTTAAAAAAAAAAAATCATGCTTTTTATGTAATATTTTAGGTTTTTTTCTTATTTCAGAACAACCAGGTTTAAGCAAAATGCTGGACGCTTTTTAAATATTGAGACTTGATCAAGTAATAAAAGAAATAAAACCGAATTCTTTTAAAAATAAAAAGGTAAAAAAAAAAAAAAGACAAACCAAATTCCCTGCGATTCAATGTGCCGTCAGGGAATTTTTTATTGCTATTTTGTCAATGTTGATGATGTACTGTACTACCAGTTGGTTTTCCTCTCCATTCCCTGTCACCTCATAGAATATTCTTTGTTGATCATTGTTGTATGTTAATAGTGTATAAAATGGCTTATCTTGTAAGAGTGCTGTCCTGATGGTAGTGTAGTGAATTTTTCCCCCCCTCTTTCTCTCTTCCTCTTCTAGTACATATTGGTAGGTGTATCGTAATTAAGGTTAAAAATTTAGATGTAGTTACTCAGATTTAGGACCAGTAAGGATAGAACTTTCTCTTATTTAAGAAAAAAAAATGCTAATAATTTTGGGAAGGTTTTCCTCTTTTGTTTTTTTCTTCTCTTTTTTCTTTCTGTGCTTTTCTTTCTCTTGTTTATTATTTTTCTTTTGCTGATCTGATGCGGTTTCAACTAACCAAAGGTCTCACAATGTTAAAAATGCTGGCAAACTCTTAAGGCATTTGTAGATCCCCACCCTTGACTTTGGAAAGGGGATGTGCCATACTACCTTAAATGCTAATGCTAGATATGCAAAACTGGATTTTTTTAATTTATTTTTTAAAAGAGGGAGGCACGGTATATTAAAACGATTTTACTAAGAGAAAAAAAAAAAACATATTTTTTTAAGAATGCTCAGAAGAAATTGCTAATCTGTGTGAATATGTTTTAGATGTTTATATACCTTTTGAGAAGTCCCAGTGGCCCATAGCACAAATGTCGTGGAATCCAAGATGTTTTGATGTGGCTACCTAGACTAAGGTTCACGTTAGTCCCCCACTCATCTAGAAATCCATTTTGAAGGATTTTTTTTTCCCTTTTCTTCATTCGTTTGGGGGTTTTTTGTAAATTTTTCAGCACAAAGGTTCAGCTCCACCTTTGTTTTACTCAAGCCCAGGGAGCGAAGGATCGTGGAACCATGGACTGGTTTGGATTGGAAGAGACCCCAAAGACCGTCCAGTTCCACCCCTGCCATGGCAGGGCCACCTCCCGCTGTGCCAGGGTGCCCCAAGCCCCGTCCAGCCCGGCCTCGGGCACTGCCAGGGTGGAGAGTCCGCAGCCTCTCCGGGCACCCCGAGGGACGGCGCCTTCGCTTTCCAGGTCTGTGGCACGGACCCGCTGCCCCGGGGTGCCCACGACGAGGGATTTCACCACGCTGGGTGACCCGGGCAGCCAAAGGGCCGGCGGGGCCAGCCCTGCCCGGCCGAGCCCTGGGACCGGCGCTGTCCCAGACACCGGGGACGTTTCCGAGGAGCCACAAGAGCTTGGGACCCTCCCCCTTCAAATAACCCAAGTCCTTTGGGATCGGCTTGATTAAAGCGAAGCCTGATCTGTCCTTTGGGGTTTTTATTTTTTCTTACACTTCATAAATGTTCATTTTGAGTTGGATTTGTAGCTTGGACTTTAAGGTAGCATGGCTCTCTTTGCTGTAAGTTGATTTTTTTCCATTGTACAGCAGCTTCTGCTGGTGAATGTCACACATCTTGCTAGGCTTAGTTAAACCATTGGGTAATTGTGGGTGATAACGACCTGAAAGGTGTTGGGATTTCTTCCCTGCTGGCAGCCTAGGATGCTGCTTTCATCCATAGTGTGAATGAGGGCTAGCGACTCCAGCCACACGTCCCTTCCTGTTTCGTTTCTGCCATTCACTCAATGCAACATAATCAATAATAAAGCAATATAGTTTACTACATTTTTACTGAAGGCCAGCCATGGTTCTGTATGATATTGCATATGAAACTGTTTACAAAAACAAAAAAAAAAAAACAACACTAACTCATAGCTGTCTTTTATGCTATAGCGATGTCTCTTGGGTGGAATCTTCTGAATTCTTTTTTTTAGTGGTTTGGTTTGTTTTTTTAAAGCGACATAGTTGAGAGAGAGGGAGAACTGAGGTTAGCGTTAGGGCGAAGAGACAGGATGCATCGAAGACACGCCGGCAGATCCCGGTCTGCGCACAGACACTGTAGAGTTTCCTACGTACAGAATCCAGTCGACCCCGCTGCCGCGTGCGAACACTACGTGAGGAGATTCTGTAAGCTAAGCAATACTTTAATACTGTAATAAAATTACCAAAAAAACAAAATAATAATAATAATAATAATTTTAAAAAAGAAAAAAAAAAAAAAAAAAAGTAGTTTGAGAAAGCAAATCCTCGTGGTCGGTTGTCGGCCCCCAGCAGTCCGACTGTGTTGTGTGGAGAGCTCGGTGTCCGAGCGGGGCGGGCCTGGCGGGCAGCGGGGTCGGCCCCGGACCCCGCCCGGGCTCGTCTGTCGCGTGACCGTCGTAGGTAGCAACCCCCCGTCATTCTCTGTCGTACGAGGTCTGAACTCCCATCAGTACTAGGATGCAAGTGAGCATTTCAGGTGGTCATAAATGTACCTAAATAAACTATGGCACAGTGGCAGGCCTAGCCCTTCCTTTTATACTTTAGTATGAACTGATGAGAACTTTGGTAGTGACTTTTTTTTTATATATATACATATATATATGTATCTATATATATCAAGCATCTTTCAGGTCTCTGTGTATGGCTTTCTGAAGCCCTGTTGTAAAATACTATGTGGATGGGGGTCTCTCACATCACAGATGTGGAAAGTATAATTTTATATTTGTATTTTCAAATAAATAAGTTTGTGAAAGGTTTCCATCCTCTACTGTGGTCCAGAAATCAATGTGTTTGTCTGACGAAAAAATACAATAAACTGTTTTGAACAGATCCATGGAGTCCCTTTCATTGGTGGGGGGAGGAATATTTATTCCTGGGGGGTGATACCAGCCCCATCACCCCAAAACCCATCACCCTGTCACCCCTCGTGCTCCCACGGGGTGGGCAGCACATCCCTGCCCTTGTCCCCATCCCCCTGCCCAGCGCCCCATGGCTGGTCCCTCGTCCTGTGCCCTGCCAGGCACATTTTTGGCATCATCAGCACTAATCCTATTTCCAGGAGGGGCAGTGGGCGGCCCTGTGTTCCCAATCCCGTTGGATAAATTCCCAGTACCCCAGTATCCTTGCTGTGTATTTTCCTCCTTGGAGTGACACGCTCTGTCTGGTTTCACACCCTCTCTCAGCTCAGCTGTTCCACGAGAGGCTGTTTCCCTTTGGCTCTTGGCCTGGAGCACAGCCAACTTCCCCCCACCCCTCCTTCAGGTTCTGCATACTCACATCATTCCAGGGTGACACCGGTTCCTTTCCCGGGGAGATCAGGGATTGGGCAGGGATGGAGGGGGTGCTCCAGCCCCAGCAGCCCCCTCCTCAGGGACCCATCCCCTGTGGGTCCGGCCGTGCCGGGGGTCCCGGGGGGCTCAGCCCGGCCGGTGCCGGTGAAGGTCAGCGCTCGGCAGGATGCAGGACGGGCTCTCTGGAAAGCAGTCAACACATCAAGCCCTTAATGGGATTGATGATTAGTGGAGCACCGAGGGGAAAATTAGATTAGAAAAACAAATGAAAATAATTTCGGAAGTCATGTTTGTTCGGGGTGGAAGGAGCTTCCACTGCGAGGGCTGCAGGAAACGATTTGACTGCAATCCAGAAGAAAAGGAGCGCGGGTCTGGAGTACATTAGTGTGGTGGGAGGCCGGGAATAGCAGCCACTTAACCCTGTCATTCAGCAAACATTAGTGAATTATGAGTGTATTATATGTGGGTGATGTGTTTTGTGCAGAGCCCGCGGGCCCGCTGTAGCAGCACTGAAATGGGAGTGGGGGTCGGTGTCAAAATGTAAATTTTTATACCAGCTCTGGAATAAAAATAAGATTTTGTGTTCGCCTCCCAGCTACTGAAATCAAATTGCAGCCGAAATCAGAGTTGTAAAATAAGCAAAAATTTCCCTTCCCTGTCAAATTAGTGACCCGATAAAGAAAACAAGGGAGATAAATGTGATTTACTTCCTCTCCCTCCTGTCATAAACATTTATGGCCGAGCTGTAACGATGAGCTGCAGGAGGCAGCTGGGGCCACTGGGGTTGTGCAGTGTCACCCAGGTGGGGGTCTTTGGGCACTGTGCCCCCAATCCTGCACCCCTGCCCCAGGATCCCCCAGCCCTGTCCCACAGGCTCTGCTGTACCCCGAGCCACAGGTGGCTGTCCCAAATCCCGGACTGAATCCTGGCTTTATTAACCTGCTTGGAGGACTCGAGCACCCTCTGCTCTTCAGCAGAGCCACATATTCCCCATCACGCATCTCCAGGCTGCAGTTCAGCAGCAGAAACCAAGCCAGCATTTATTAATTATGAGCTTAAGCGCTCCCTTTCACGGCTATTTACAAGGGCCGCCTCATTATTAATAAAGAATAATAAAGCAGAGGGGTTTAAAGCTCATTTGTTCCACTGGGTACCAGTCCCTGTGGTGGCACGAGCCCAGATGCCACCCAGCCTGAGAGCACTGCAACCCTGATGGTGATGAAACCCACCCCAAAAAAACCCCACTCCTTTTTACCATTCTGCAGTCAATTATACCAAATACCATCAGAAATGAGCAATTCCAGCAGCTCCACATGTCGAGGGCGCAGGGCTGCAGTTTTCAGCTGGTCACGAGGTGGTGGCAGCGCCTGGCTAAGGAGAGACACTTGTAATTCATTAGCGCTCTGCAAAGGGCAGCGGTACTTGACTCCGTTTGTGCATTAGGCAAAGGCTGATTCCTGCTATTTACCTCCACGGCAACGGCTGGAATTAGCACGGAGCAGCTCCCCCGGGCCGGGCTGGCTGCATCCGCTGCTCTGCAGGGCAAACAGAGCTGATCAGAAAATCACGGAACAGTTTGGGTTGGAAATAACTTCAAAATCCATCGATTTCCACCCCCTGCCATGGGCAGGGACACGTTCCACTATCCCACGTTGCTCCAAACCACATCCAACCCGGCCTTGAGCACTTCCAGCTTCTCTGGGCACCCTGTGCCAGGGCCTCCCCACCCTCACAGGGAAGAATTTCTTCCCAATATCCAATCTAAATCTGTCTTCCTTCAGCTTGAAGACATTCCCCTTGTCCCATATCACTGCATGCGCTTGTGAAATTGAATCTCTTTCCAGTATGAGTGGAAGAGCCTGGTCCCCAAAGCCACCGTATCCCACGGTGGCAGCAAGCCCAGGTCCCCAGCTTGACCTTCCCAACATTAACAACTCAACCCTGACAGGGCCAGGGCTGCTGAAACTTGGGCACATTCCCACCCACTGCTGCATTTCTGGCAGCCTGGGGACCAGCCGAGGTCCTGGTGACAGTGCCCAGCCCACAGCCACAGCTGCCACTGGGTGCCAATTGCTGTGACACGTTGAGTGGCACTCGCCCCGGGAGCGGGTGAGAGGAGCCCGCGCACCGCTCCCGCTCGCTAATAATTACTGATTAAAAACTGGTAAAAAAGGCAATGAAGACTGAAACGTGCATTAACAGGGTGACCCCGGCTCGCGCCAGCTGCAGAGAGGTGGGAGCGGGTGTGGAACCAGCACTTGCAGCGTCTCCATCGCTTGGTGACACCCAGCAGGGATCTGTCACCTCCTGCGTCTACAGAGCACCCAGCGCGGGCTCTGATGTGACATAAACAGCAGCAAGAATAAAAAGCAGGAGAAAATTCCCACTTTTGCCTTTTCTAAGCCTGCAATGCGTTTGGGCCACCAAAAAAACTGCTCAGGATTTATACAGGGCTTTGCCTCTTCAAAGCGAGGCAGCAGTTTGTTCCTCTCAGCCCCTTTCATCCAGAGATCCAAAGTGCTTCCCATCGGTCCTTTCACAACCTTTTGACGGGTGGGAAATTCCTCTTTTTTAGTCTTGAAAACGTGAGCCTGGCTGGGCTGCGGGCTCCAGACTCTCCTGACTGGAGGTGGAGCCGAAGCCAGGTCCCATCCCTGTCCCTGTCCTCTTTTGCCCCAGTAGTGGCCGAGTTACACAGCAAACGATGCCTGGGCTGAGATGCCGAAGGGAGGTGAACACCTGGAGGGTGCAGCACCCAGGGCAGGGCTCAGCATCACCACCCGGGGCCGGAGCCGCTGGGGCAGCAGGAGCCCGCACACAGCCGCGACACTCCGAAAACGCAACCTCCCCGCGCCGCTCCGCGCTGGCCCCATCGATCCGGCAGCGCCGGGAACATCCCAGAGCAGGGAGACAGCGGGGCGGACACGGGAAGGTCACTGGCGCATCCCGGCCCGGCCACAGCCGTAACCCTTTGCCGGGAGCCCAGCGGAGCGGCCCGCGGGGGAGCGCCGAGCCCCGCGCATCCCCTGCGCGCTGCGCTCCGCATCCAGCGCAGTGAACGAGGCGCCGATGCCACCCGGAGCGAGGGGGAGGCGGCGCTGCCCCAGCCCGAGCCGCCGCCGCTCAGCCCGGGCCCCGGAGCCGCACGAACAATGCTCTGCCATTAGCAATCAGAATATCGGCGCGGCCGCTCATAGAAAATCAAGAGGCAAAATAATTGAGTCAATAGCGCTGCGAAAGGATTGCTCCTTCAGCCCCATTCTTGTGCTAACAATCCTCCAGCAGGGCTGAGGATTCAAAAGCTTGGAGAATCAAAAAGGAATTGATTTGATTCAGAGCTTCAGCCCGGGCTGTATTTAACACATCATTTTTGCTTGCTCTACATAGAATAGAAACTGTTTGAAGGCAGAGGGGCTGGGGGAGAGAGCCAGGGGAGCGGGAAGCACAGGAGCAGGAGAATATTCTGGATTTGCTGCTGTTCCAAGAGCGGTTGGACCCACACTGTCCCCCCAGACGGCGGTCAGACCCTGGGGACCCACAAAGAGACACCCCCAGGCTCCGAGTCCCCCGAGCATCCACCGAACCCGGCTGGGCCGTGGCTAAAACAGGACCAGAGCGAAGGAGGGGAAGCAACTCGCGCTGCGGATCGCTGCCCCGCGTCCTCTCCGCTCCGCCGGAGCCGCCGCCCGCATCCATCAGGCTCAAGGGCAGCTGCTGCGGGTTAAGGGCGCGGGAGGTGGCGCCGGGGATGCCTCCCCTTGGGAGAAGGCAGAAGGTGCCTTTTGATCCCTCCCGGCCTTGGCACAGGGTCACAAATCCTCCTCTCCCGCTACCAAGAGGCTACGAGCAAAACCGCGCGATTGCCACCCAAAAGGGGGGGGGATTCACAAATTCCCAGCAGGGGCACGAAGTCCCCGCAGCTCCGTGGGTGCTGCAGAGCTGGGCCAGCACTCGCTTCCTGCTCCCCTCCACACCACCATTTCCAGGATCCTGCAGCATCCCAGGGAGCTCCTTGCTCCCAGAAAAACTCCCAGGGTTAAAGCCCTTGCACTCAGAGGTCTCTCTGGCAATTACCTGCTTTTTGGCAAACTCCCCTATACATTTTCATGACATCTGTAATAATTTCAGGGAGCCCTTCCTGGCCTGCTTTTTATCTATGAAAGGGAGAGAAAAATCCTCATCTGGCTCCAGCATCCCACCAATGAAGCTGAACAAGTAAATGCAGAACTGCCCCAGATTCCATCAAACGTGAGGACAACGACCACTGGGAGAGGACCAGCAACACAAAACAACCCCACAGTCCCCTCCAAGGCTGTTCTACAAACCACGCATTCAAACCTCAGCAACACTGAGGCAGATCAGAACACCCAGACTTAAACACTTCCAGAAAAATCTAAATTAACTGCAGAATAAAACCCAGTATCCTGAGCAGGGGAAGGAACAAGTGCCAAGAACATTCCAGCAAAGCCATTTCTCTGCTCATCGTGTGGCACACGAAGCTCTTTAAATCCTTTTGGGTCGTTATACCCCTCACTCAGCCCAGCTGGCGGCTGCCGACACAGCGGGGACCCCCAGACCCCCACCCAGGCAGCTGATCTGATGTGTTGATGAGCAAGTCATGTCGCTATAATAAGGAGTGTTTATTTGAATAATAAGGTCAGGGAGTTAAGTAGTTGGTATTCCACTCGTAGGAAGCAGTTTGCACAGTGTCACTAATAATTAAAGGGGTTTTTTGACTAATCTAGTTGCTCTTCCTAAATATACTCCACTCTGTTCAAGAAACTCATCAAAGCAGCGAAGTGATCTTCGAGGTTATTAATCTCCTTTGCTCCACAGCTGGAGCAAATTTATTTGCTTGAATTAGCATGTAATAAACTTATAATAAAGCTGCCATATCCCTCGCTTTAGAGATATAGTTTGTGTAATGGGTAGTTAAATCTAGGTAATGTAGCCATGGTCTTTAGGCTCGGAGAGAAGGGGAAGGGAAAAAGTCAGCAGAGTGCTGTGTTATCCTCAGCACTGGGGTTCAGTGGGATTTCTTCCAGGTCAGGAAACTGAAACTTTTTGGAGACCGCTGGGTCAGATATTAAGCAGAAATTGTTCCCACAAACCAGCAGGTACTTTCCCTGGCTACCAAAGGAGAATTTTCCCCAAAAAGCACCCTCAGGGCTGTCCACGAGGGGTGAAGCCCCAGCCCCACCACTGTGCAGAGACTCGATGGAGCAGCAGTGGACGCTCAGGTTGGCACCGGAGCCGCCAACGCCAGCAGGACCCACAGATCCGGAATATTTCAAATAGGGCTGAGCTCGGTGCGGGGTGCCCAAGTGAGAGGAATTAATTCGCTTCAGTTCACAAAGTTGAGCCTTTCCAGGCTGCAGTTTCCCAGGTACAATAAATCCTCTCACTTCCCCTTCCTGCGGAACACTCACGGCACCGCTGGCCGGGAATGGGCAGATGGAGACGGATGTGGCAGATAGCAAAGTTCAGCTGCACGGGGAGGACTGGCTCCCACCTCCTCCCCAGAGGTTATTATTCACAGAGCCTGGGTAGTAAATAATTTTTCCCTCTCTCCATTTCAGCTCTTTTCTGTTCCTGCTCTGCGCTGGAGCAGGGCCTGGGCATTAGCCAGAGGTGTCAGAGGTGTTAGACAAGGTATTAAGGAGGTGTCAATGGTGAAATAGCTGGGATTACAGTAAAGTCTAAATAAGGTGTAAAATAAAACCAAAGGTGATAAAGTCGTTGATAAGAAAAGCTGGAGGAAAATAGGAGTGCAATTATTTCTCATCCTGGTTGTTCACTCTCACAGTGCATTATCTATGGCTTTGCAAAGACTTAAGTGAGATTTTTTTCCCAGTCTATGGTATTTTCTCCCGGCAGCGCTGTGGCTCCACGGCCCGTGCACAGCAAGCGAGCATCCAGCACCTGCACACAAACCCACACCTGCCCAGGAGATGCCCCTTTGTCCCCCTCCATCCTCGCCCGGGGGACTGAAGGGGCCGTTCTGGGGAGGACACCGGCGCTTCGGAGGCTGCGACCTTGGCAGGAGCCACTGGAGCCAGAGCCCAGCGCTGTCCAGGCTGGGGATGTGCAGCTAAGGAAGAGGAGGGTGCTGGTGGGGACGCGCCCGTGCCGGGCTGCCAACCCAGCTGTCACGGGGCAGGGACTCACCTTCCCCGCAAGAACGCATCCATCATCCCGACAGCCCCTAATCAGGCAGACGGAGCTCGGCGGAGGATGGAGAGCTCGCGCTCCCCCTCCCCGAGAAAATTGTGTAGGGGGGAAAAAAATAATGCAAGAAATTACTCCGGATGGCAAATCAACAAATTAGCCTTGATTACTATCCGGGTCTCACAGCCTCCTCTTCCTCGCGCTCATCAGCCCTGGCTGCCGAGCCGCCCCGCTCCTGCAGCGCTCATTCCGCGGCAGCTCCCCGCAGCTTCCCTGGGGCAGCACCCCCGGGGCTGCAGGTGGGAACCTCACGGGACCCCCCTCCAGCAGCTGGAGGCTCAGGGGGCCAGCCCGAAGGAGGGAGGTGCCTTTTCAGGAGCCAAAACGGTGTGGGAGGATGCAATGGCAGAGCTCTGCCGAGATTCCCCGGCTCTGGGCTCTGAACCCAGTGGCCTTTTCTGCCAGGCACAAACCAAAATGAGGGTTTTTTTCAGAAAAAAACACGGGGGAATAATTCTGGTGGGGAAAAAAAAAAAGTTATTTAAAAGCACGTTCATCTGCAATTCTCCCAGTGCTGTGAAGGGTTATTAACTGATTGGATTTCATCACATCCCACTTTGCTGCTGCAGAGGCTGATTGTCCCGTATTTGCATTTCTCTTGGACACGCAGCAATCCTGGCCCCCACGGTGGGCACAAGGCTGTGCCACGTGCCTTGGGATGGCAGCGGGAGCTCAGCTCCATCCCATCACGGTCAGACCGCCAGGAACAGCTCCCTCAGGATCCCAGGTCACCAAGGAGCGCCTTCCCCCTCACTCAGAGCCAGGAGCTGGGAAGCAGCACCATTTCAGGTGTGAACTTTCTAGAGTTAATTTGTTTTGGTTCTTTCAAACGGCACAGAGCTGCCAGGCAGGCTGACATCACCCGTGAAGGCGTTTAAAGAAATGGATGAACACAAGCAGGAGATGGATGTGCCGGCCAAGTACAACCCGTGCGAGCTCAGGTACACGAGCGTGGTGTTCCTTCCCTGCTCATCATCTTCATTAATAATGTCTTTACTCCGAAGCCATTTCCATCACCACGGCTTTGCAGGAACGACCCCAGCGCAGCTCAGCACCGCTGCCTCAATCTTCCCACAGAACAAGCAGCAAAATAAGGGAGGTTAAAACCCAGCAGAAACAAACGCTTGGGCAGAGTGGTGAGGGGGTGTAAAAGGGGGTGTTAGTGCCAGGATCCCGGGCAGGGGGGACAGGCCGGGTCCGAGCTGGCTGTGCCAGGATGGCACCAGAGGCACCGCTGGCCCCACGGCCACCCCAGGACCTCCCAGACCAGCCAGTTCTGGTGGCCTCATGCACGGCTCTCATTAGAGGTGTGACACTCAGTAACCTGGGCAGCCTGAGCTGGGTTCCTGCTGCAGGGGCTGCAGACCTTGGCTCTGATGGGAGCTGCCGGCAGCACCCCGAAGCTGAACCCCTGGTGCTGCAGCCCCAGCCCCAACAGCTCCTGCTGCAGTCCCAGCTCCAGAGGAGACGAGATCACACACGTAATAAATCTGCATTTCACCCTGCTCATCCATCAAACCCTCCCTCCTTCTCCATCTCCAGACCCAGGGATGGGAAGTGTGCACGGACAGCTCGGGTGCCAGCTGGGCAGGGACAGACCCAGCCTGCTCCCACCCCAGAGCCATCACCACCCCTCTTACCTGGGCAACACGAGTTGTACAGTGCAAGGGCAGGGGGGAAAGCACTTCCTCTTCCAGGGCAGCAGGGATGTGCTGCGAGTGCTGATCACAAACTCTGCAGCCCTTCGGGGTGGTGTAAGCCCACGGAGATGTCACAGCTCCTGCCCCCAGCGTCCCCACGGATGCTGCCTTCATCACCCAGCTCTGGCAACTTGGTTTTTCAGGCAAGAGGCGCTGGAAAAAACCAGAAGTTACCATTAAAAAGGCCGGTAAAGTGCCTCGTTTGTCCGGATTTGTTTCAGCCGGGCCTTACCCGCGGCCCCCACGCGCCAGCCCCATGGGGTGGGACCCACCACGGGCAGGGGCTGCCACCCAGCACATCCCCAGCCCGGCTCACAGCACGCAGCAGAGGGAAGCAGAGATATTAAGTGGCTGATTTACATAGTAATCTGCACGGGGAGAGATGTTCGGGGCGCGCTCAGCCCTCATCAGAGCACTTGTCATAGTTGTGCTTCCATTTGAAGGGGGAGGAGAAGGGAAGTCAGTCCTTGGGTTTCTGCACGTGCTGGTGTGACAGCAGGGGCCTGCTGCAGCAAAGCAGAGCCAGCATCCCACCCACAGGGGATCCCACCCATGGCTGGTGGTGGCATTTGGGGTCTGGGGCTGAGCAGAGAATCACCAACATTAAAGTTTTCAGTAAAACATCTGGTGCCCTCGCACGGCTGAGGGGCTGGACACTGAGGTCTCACCTATGGGTGCCCCAGCTCCTCACCAACACCTCACCCATGGATTTAGCAAAGCATTTCCACTTTTATTTTCTTCAATGAAAAAACATTCATATTTATGAACAACTCTGTCACTGCCGTATGTCGTGCTCCTTTCCCGTGCATGAAACAAGCTGCTTTCCAGCTTTTTAATTAGAATTGAGCGAAGTCTTAGTAGAACAATTAGATAATGGGGAGGAAGGGAAATATTTTCTACCCTCTATATGAACAATGACAGGAGTTTCCTTCTCCTCACAAGGACTGCAGAGACTGGCTGAATTCAGGGTCAATTCTGTGGCTGCCTCAAGAGAAAGCCTCAGCTGTTTTTCACACAGCCAAGTGCAGGGGAACTGTGGCTGCACCTGCACCGCTGGACACTCAGTTTCCATGGATCCATCATTCACAGCTCCAGCCCCTGGACCAGCACTCCCAGAACACTTTGTCTCCCGGCACAGTGAAGCACCAAACCCCAGAAGAGCTGCCCCCCATCACGGCCAGCACCGGCCGCCCGAGCCCATCAGCCCAGCCCGGCGCCGAGCGAGCGGCCGGGGTGATTAATATTGAACATCAACAAACAAAACAATTGAAAAGTCAACAGTTTAGGGGAAGAGGGGGCTGCGACAGCCCCGCGGTCCTGAGGATTATTTTAAATGTGCGAAATGCCATCTCTCTAAATAATCAAACTCCACTGCTGCGACTCGGAAATTGCCACCCACGGCTAAAGCTCCAATTTTAAACGCATCCTCAAGTCAATCTTTGTAAATTCCACATTAAATATTGATCAGCCCCAGAGAGGGCTGGTGCTGCGTGTTTAGCATAGATGTGCCAAATTCAAACAGCGGCGGCCGGGGAGCGGAGTTCGCCCAGATCCCAGCCCAGGCCTCGGGCACCGGCACGGGAGCCGCTCTGTGCCAGGAGGGAGGCACATCCCCAGGGGAGGGAGCACTGCCAGGGCACATGTGGTGCTGCCCCATCCCACCAGGGACCACATCCCAGGGAACCTGCCTGGATGGCCAGCACAGGGAAACACACAGGGAAGGGCCTGGCACGGATGGAGAGCGCCCAAAGCACCACAAGGAATATTTAAACACGGACACGGGAGGGGGAAGGAGACAAGCGCCGGTGCTTCCCTTCTAAGGACACCAGCTCCAGCCACATTCCACGGGAGCAACGAGCGCACGCCCAAGAAATTCAAGTCACAGCATCAGGGCTGTTCTGGTTCCCAAATTCACCCCATCACAAGAGGGCTCCAAGGGGGAGTTCTGAACCACCAACACTCCCACTGATCCCATCGGGAAGGGGTTTAAGGAAAACATGATTGTGGGGAAATGATCCCCTCTATTTCCAAATCCCAAACACCGTGCATGTGTGTGTATACATATATATATATATATATATATATATATATATATATGCCTGGAGTATTATGAAATCATACTTGAAACCCAGATTCCAACTCCATTTCCCAACCACTCGTATAAAATTTTCATTACAGATTGCTGCCCTGCAGTGGAACAGAGGGCAACTTTATTAGAGGCCGCCTGGCAGCAGGAGAATGAGCCAGTCAACAGCTCCAGATACTCCTCTGTGAGATACGGCAGAGTGCTGGAAATGGAACAGATTATATAAAAAAAAGTAATTCAGAGCAATTTCTAGTAAAGAGTCAAAGAACCATATAATTCAACATTTATATAGACAAGGCTTCAAGAGAACTCTTCAAAAAATAAAAAAAAGAGGACGAGGTAACGGTAAGGAGCTCTGGTTTGATTTTTCCTCTTTTTTAAATTTCTTTTTTAACCTGCCCTGTTGGTTTGTGCCACCCTTGGCTCCAGCAGCACCTGCAGGGACAGCTCCAGCTCCCAGTGCCTGTTTGATTGCTGCTGCCTCCCCTCCTCTTCCTCACCCTGCTCCCCGCTGACCCAAGGGCAGGTCCTGCTCTTCCCAGCAGATCTGCCAGCCAAGCAGGGCTGTCTCGGTGTACCGGCCAGGCACGGGGGACAATCCTCCCCAGATGTGCCCACGTGCAACTTTCCTCTTCCTCATCTTCCCTCCCTCACTTGTGGTGCTATAAAAAGACCAGAGGAGAAGACAATCCTTTTCCCCGTGATTAATTAAGGCCGGAGCGGGCCGGCGGCGCGGAGCAGCGCCGGTACCGGCATCGTTTCCAAGGTGCTGCAGCTGCAGCGAGCCCCGTGACTTTCCCCCGCCGTCGTTTGTCATCTCCTGACACTGATAAAGAGCTTCTCCAGCGCCGTGTCTTTGCGAGGGAACATATCCATATCAAAGCTGCTTGGATCATCCTTTTGCAAACTATCTGCTGCATTTTCTGGCCTAGTTTCCTTTCCGATCTCCCACTCCTGCTCTTTCCCTCCGTGAGCCCCTGCAGCAGCAGCACCACCCCAGCCTGCCCCAGCACCCAGGGCGGGAGGCTCCTGGGGAAAAAGGGGTCACTCTGCTTCCACATCGCTCAGCCTGGGACCTCTGCGAACCCAGAGCGCCTTGGTGCATCACCCAAAAACGCTTCTGCAGCCAAGGATGCCCGTGGTGGGATGAAAATGCTTCAGCCTGTGATGAGACTCATTCTCAGGCAGCATTTGACACAGGAGAGAACTCCTGGGACGCGGGGATGGAGGTGCTACAAGCTGGCACGTGGAGCTACAACTGCCTGGGGGAGGTGAAAACAGCACCTAATTCTCAATATCGCCTCGGGTCACTGTGTGTGCAGTAGAAAAGCAAACGCTCACCTCCCCCGAGGTGCACCACAGCTACAGGAGCAACTTTGTACAGCCAGAGCACGAGCAGCGTACTTAGAGCCATTGGGAAAACCATCTCCTGGCTTTCCAGTGGAGCAAATTCCACCTGGAGGACCCGGGAAGTGAACAACAAGGAACTGCTGCATTTCTTTTTTAATCCAGAGATGCTCTTCTCTCTATGAGGGCACTTCAACAAGAGCTTAACCAACAGCACTTTCTTGGTTGTGAGAGGCACAGACAGGCCAGATAACACCACGGATTCATTAGCATCCCATCATGTCTGCAGCCCCCGTACTCCCCAGCCATATGGCCAGCACGACGTGCTTCCAAAAACTGGGACATCTACAAAGGCTTTATCGCCAGCAGCCACCACGCTGGAGTGGCCTGTGGTTACACAGAGATGGGGAACATCTTATTTCAGGATCTTCTGGGTGTGAAGGAACACGGCGTGGACGGGGAGACAAGGTGACCTTGTGGGACGGGAGCATCCCCCCCACTGCGGGCAGGATTTTAATCAGGATCACGCCGGGTCCTGAGCAAAACACATCTCCAGGGTGGGGACACATCTCCAGCAGGGACACGCCGCCTGCCCAGGTGGGAGACACAGCATCTGCTGTTCTCTCTCTCCAGATAAATTCCCCACGTGAGTGATGAGAGCTCCCAGCGAGCTGAGCGGTGTGTCCAGCCATCAGCCCTGCCCCAGCTCTGACCGCAGCCAGCCACGGAAAACAGAGAGCTTCTCCCAGCCCCACCAGCAGCAACCAGAAACAACATCTGGGCCTGGCATTAGGTGGCCATAAATAGATGTTAAGTGACCAAAAATAGATATTAAGAGACCATATGCGGCCTCTGAGAGCAGCAATCTGGTACAGGAGGCTCCTGGCTCTCACCAAGGCACGGGGGGGGAAGAAGCCCCCCAAAAACCAGCGCAGGAAGCAGCACCCCGAGGTGCCAACAGCCCATGGGGGAGTTCATGGGCCTTCGAGGAGGAGCAGGGAATTGGGATCAGCCCAAAGAGCTGCTGGCCCCTGTGGAAAGGGGGACACACAGCAGGGACACCTGTCCTTGGAGACCCCAGGTGGCATCTCCCACCCCTCCTGAGACCACCTCCTCCTCTCTCAGCACCGTCAGGATCTGCCTCCAGGTTCCCAGCACCTCACATGTGCTTTCTAACAAGCAAATAACTTTTTCCTCACTCCGAGCTCCATCTGCAATTCCGTGGGACCCAGCGGGAGGGTCTGTGCTCCCCTCACATCACCAGCCTGTGTCAGCAGTTTGTTATGCAGCCCTGTAGGCTCCTCAGTTTAAAAAAAAATAAATAAAAAAGAGGCGTTTTCAAAGCTTTAATGGCTTTGAAAACAACAAGGAGAGTTCTCTTTACCGCAGGAGAGGTTAATGATCTCCCTCCGCTACAGAACCAAACCGGACATCATAATAAATAACCATAATAAGATATAAAGTATCACCTGGAGTCGTTCAATGTGGAGAGCGGGTCGGAGTTGTGATGCATTTCCATTATTCAGAGTAACTGCCAGGTGGGAAATGTTCAAAGTGAAGGCAGTCAATTAAAAAATGAAAAGCATTACTTAAACAGAGAAGGGACTGTGGCTGATCTCGCCTGCCACGACCGCGTGCCCCGGCTCCTGGTGGGGCTGCAGCCCCGAGGAGGTCCCTGCTGCTCCCCTGTCCTTGCAGGAAGGTGGGCAGGGTGGCATCGTGTCCTGCTGCCAAGGACACCGCCAGGGACGGGCAGCAGGCCTGGCAGACACAGCGCCAGAGCATGGGGTGGGCTGGGAGGGACAACACAGCTCATCCCACTCCACGTGCCCTGCCAAGGACAGGGACAGGGACAGCTCCCACGGGACCAAGCCCCACGCAGAGCCTTGCAGGCACATCCCTGTCGGGGTTCCCGAAACCAGGAACACCCTGCTCGCCCCCACGGCTGCCCTGCCCCATCCCCACGAGAGACGAGAACGCGTTCTACCCCTCACAGGGCCTGGGGTGACACCACGAGACCCGGACACCCAGAAGGACCTGGACAGCAAAAACCCCATCAGAAACGCCGGCACGGGGAGTGACACGAGCTCACGAAGCCCAGCACGGTGGGGTGACAGCCCGGCCACCCCCCTGCCCCGCACGGAGCGGAGCCGATCCATCACCGGCGGCAGGAGGTGCCCCCGGAGCGGCGCCGGGGAGGGGAGGGGGTCGGGGTTGGTCTCACTTGGCATTAATCACCTTTGCTGAGGCTCTGCACGCCTGGACAGACCTATTAATCAGCGGCATATCAGCCCTCCAGCCCGGCCGGGCCCCTTTGTGCGGGTCCCTTCCCATCACAGCCAGATAAGATTATCAGTGACGAGCGAGACACCCATTGAGCAGCACCTGACTCGAAGAATGGGATTTTATTTTTTTTTTTTTTATTTATCCCCCTGTCTCAAAGATGAGCTGTTTCTTGTCTTGTCAAACCACATCCTTTTCTTGAAAGAACCAGCTTTAAGAATCCAATTTGTCAAGCTGGACAATCATTTGAGAATCCATAAAAAGCCTCGGTGACTTTATCAAAAAAAATAAATCAGAAGGTTTTAAATGGTAACTGAAAGGGATTTGAAAATAGGTTGAGTGGCCTACATCAATTAATCTTCAGAGAGCCAGGGCTTTGTGAAGCTGGAGTGGCAGAGAAGTGTCAAAAACTAGTTACTGGGCTTGAGGAGATGGAAGTTATCGATATTTCTCCTCTCCTTTTCCTCTTTCTCTGACTCTCCAGAACACAGTGAGGCAATATCCCCCTGCCACAGAGCACAGCAAAGCTGAGGAGGGCTGGGTGGTCAAGCCAACAAGGGGCAGGCGGCCAGGGCCACTCTTTCCCGGTGATATTTTTCCACCAACCATTCCCAGTGTCAGCCAACAAGAGCCAGACCTGCTCTGCCACCGCAGCTCTGTCACTGTCACCGCCGGCAGTGCCGGAGCTCAGCTCCACCAGAGCCACAGGGACAGCCCCGGGAAGGAGCCATCAGACACTGCTGGCACTCCGAGGTGGCTCAGGAGTCCCGAGGCACACGGTGGCACCTGAGGATCCATCACCATCCAGCCGGGGCTCAGCTCCACTGAGGAGGGAGGAGAGGAGGGCAGAAAGAAATAAATGGTTTCAGTTCAGCCTCGGGGCCTGAGCAAAGCGTTGCAAACCAGCAGGAGACCTCGGGGCTGGCAGAATGAAATGAAGAAGCTGGGAAATGAGGGATTTGGCCGAGGAGAGCCAGTCCCCTGGAATGGTGATGGATGTCCCCACCCACCCAAGGAGGGCAGGGCGGACAGCCCCGGCTGCTCCTCAGCCCCGGGGACAGGGTGTGACAAACCAGAGCCCCAGGGATCACCACCAAGGGCACACCTGCACGGAAACAACGGGCTGGGCAATTCACCATAAAAATAAAGAGCTTGGGAGGAATCAAAAGGCTGGAAAGGCAAGGGCCAGGCTGCAGCGCTCCGGCACTGAGAGCAGGATGTGAGGGGCTCCAGATGGCTCCGCGGTTTAGTGCAATAAAAAATTTAATCTGACAGGCAAGTGTGGGGCTGGAGAATAATAATAAGACAAATAATTTCCTTAAAAAAACCCGAAAGGAGTCTAACAGCTCAAAGATATCTTCATTTGCCGCAAAGAACAGAGACCATCAGTTATTTACTGCAGTCGGGAGCGCGTTCACGAGCCTTCAAACGGTGTTTTGTTGCAGAAGCATAATATAAGGACACTTTCCTCTCTTTCCAGCCAGGGGAAATAGATCTGACTTGGAACTTGGCCAGAAGGGCTGAGGGTTCGGGCTCTGAAGCGAAGGTGATAACTTTGCCAATTAAATATGGATGTGATTTTCCCCCTCTCCTTCCCTGGAATACTTTTGCACTGTCATTAGGTGATGATATAAAGACATAGGCCTCCTGGTGCAGCTTAATTGCTCCTATATAGAAAAATGATGAGCTCGATTGCGCTGCACAAGGGCTGCTGTGGCTACTTGCTGCCTTATTAATAGGTGATACCAACGAGTGTTTAATTCTTCTGCCCAAGGAAAAACAGGGAGACAGCAAAGCCCTGCTCAGCAAATACCTCAGCACTCGCTAAACTGCTCCACTGAACAGCGAGGGGCTGAGGGGAGAGTTTATATTTAATCACACACTTAAAGTGTTTTGCTGAGTGGATGCTCAGTGCAGGGGAGACAGGATGCACTCCCAATTAAGTGATCTTTTATTCTCATATCCTTGTGTTTTTCTTTTTCCTTGATACACAGCCCAGACAATCCGGTGTTTTGCAATCTGCTGCTGAACGATTTCTAGTCCAGGGTGAAGCCTGGGCAAGCTGAAGACCAAAAAAAAAGCTGTTGTTTTAATTAGCACGGGCCTCAGAATGGGCTGGGAGCAAAAGGGGCTCTGGGCTATCTTCCCTTGGGATGGGGAGGGGGCAGAGGTCACCTTCAGCACACAGGGACACCTTGCTTAGAGGTGAGCAGGAGGGAGGGTGCAGGGCAGAACACGGGGAGTGGGAAAGGTGGCCAAAGGATGCTGCCTGCTGTTTAATATAACATATTATCATTCTTGTTATCACGGAATGGTTTGGGTTGAAAGGGACCTTAAAGCCCCTCCAGTGCCACCCCCTGCCATGGGCAGGGACACCTCCCACTGTCCCAGGCTGCTCCAAGCCCCATCCAGCCTGGCCTTGGGCACTGCCAGGGATCCAGGGGCACCCTGTGCCAGGGCCTCCCCACCCTCACACAGAAGAACTCCTTTCTAATATAAATTTATTACAATTATTACTCAGCCTTTGGGAAAGCAGTATTATCACAGGTTTTCAGTCTTTACTTCCTCAGCAGCCACTAAGTCACTCCTAAAAATCCACATTTGCCCCTGCTTTCTCACAGTCTCTCTAGCAAAAAGTGTTTTTAAGGGACTGACTCTCTCCCAAAAGAAACTGGGGAGCCACCCTCCCATCTGCATGAAAAGCAGGGGGGCACGGGCTGCGGGGGATTTGCATTCGCTTCTGCTGAGCTCTGAAGGTTGAGTTTCATCCCCACAGAAGCTGCGGCTGGCACGGGGGGAGCAGAGCAGGGGGAGACGCCGCCACTAAATTGATGGCAACAGAAAAAGCCGGAGGTACAAATGGCTTGAGAAAAGGCGTGATGAGATGTGACTGCCCTGGGTGCTGGGACTGCGGAGAGCAAAATGGGAAAAGACCACCTGGACGAAGGGAAAATGCTTCTGATTGCTCGGGGAAAAGCGGAGTTAAAGATCATTGGAACGGACAAGGCAATCTGGCGGCGCCGGGATTGATTCCAGGGCGGGGAGGGGCGGGGGCCGCAGCCCCGGGGTGCCGGAGCGGGGCATCCTCGGCCGGGGGGGCCCAAGGCTCCGCCGCGGTTCAGCGCTGGGGGAGATCGGGGGCCTCGCTGGGCAGCCCCGGCAGGACCGAGCCGGACCATTACGGGGCAGCACAGTTTAGGGGGCACACAAGTTTTTGTGGGGGGGGACAGGTCCCCGCATCTCCCCCAGTCCGAGGACCGTAACCCCAAGCGATGCTCGGCGCACCCCGGGAGGACGCGCGCTCCGGGCTGTGCAGTCACACAGCCCAAGGTTTTCTAAAGGTTGTGCAAAGGTTGCAGCCCAGTTGCCGTGCCGGAGCAGCACCAGCTCTGCCTGCCTCACTTCCAAACCCGAAGCCACCGGGCAGCTCAGCAGCTCCCCCCCGCACATCTGTACCGATCCCCGAGTCCTGGAGCACATTGCAGCACACGGGCGATGGCAGAGATGGAGATAACAATAATGATGTGTCCATTTCCTCCACCTTGGGCGTTTTTAAGTCGTCTCATCTCAGAAACGAGCCAATTCCAGCGTTTTGCATCACAACCTGTTGGGCCCTCTCAGCGACGGGCAGATGGTGGGCTGTATTCACACATCCCCTCGTGGAGCACCAGACAGGCTGGGACCCCAATCACTGCTCTACAAGGTCACAGAATCACTGAATTGTCTGGGTGGAAAGGGACCTTAAAGATCATCTCATTCCAACCCTCTGGAACTATGTGGATTCCTCCCTGCAAGGGAGGAACGAAGGTCATGGATTGACCCAGCTTTCTCTCACTGATCTGCCTGACACCCTCTGAACTCCTGTGACACCAGAGGGGAGGCAGAGCCCTGGGAAGATGGAGATTCAGTTTGCTCTGGGTGCTGCCCAAACCTGCGGCAGGTTCTGGAGCCCAGCCTCCCGCTGCAGGGTAACACTGAGCACAGCACACACAGAGAGGGACCCTTTCAGAACAGGCATAAGACACATTTCTTCAAATGTCCCTTCTCATGTCATTAATTATGCCTCGGGTTACTAAACACAAGCAAATTAGGCTGATTTCCTTCCCAGCATCACGAGCCTGAGGTTTGCTATTCCCTTTCTCTCAGGTCTTCCATCAGCCTTTATAGATGACTTCCCTGTCAGGCTTCCCATGCCTGCTCACAGCTTCCCAGCATTCCAATCCACCCAATCTCTGCTCATTGCAACTCCAAGTGCTCCACTAATTCCTCTCCTCGCATTGCAATTTCACGTTCCTAAATATTGGGTGTAATGGCAGCAGCGCTCCTGCCGCTGCTTCCAAATTAAATGAGCCAGGAGGAAAAACATTCGGAAACGTTTTCAACCGAGCGTTTATGGTTTGAAGGACATTTTAAAGGCAGGGAACATAACCTGGCTCCTGCTGATGTTCATGAGGATTTAATCATGAGAAATTGCAAATGGGGCTCAGAGCAGAGCAAAGAAAGGGGTTAAGAAGATGTGACTTACTTTTCCAATCCTCCCAGTGTCCCACAGAGCAGGGCCAGTCACCTTGGCTGTATTTTTGGGGTCCTGTGTTGAGAAAATAAAGAGCCATCAGCAGCAGAAGGTGGAGCCCAAGTAACCTTTTTAACCCAAGGAATTGCAAAATCGAGCACATTTTTTAAAAGCTGCTGTTTTGGAGAGCCCCTCAATAAAGGCACAGGAAAGCACCTGGAGGAGAGGCTGTGGCACTGTGGACATTCGCCCCAGGGCCCCCCATGTGCCCACCCTGCTCCGCAGAGCCAGGAAGGAAAACAAACAGCAGCAGAAAGCAGAAAACTTTCAGTCTCTCTCCTGTTAATTATGATCTTATTTTGCACAGAGAACCTGTCATTCAGCCGCCGGTAATGGATAGTTTCTATTTCAATTCTCCCTCCACCCTATTATCTTTTATAAAATTCAGCCAGGCCGGTGATGGATTGATAAGGGCCGGTCCCGGCGGGAGCCGGCTCGCTCGGAATGGCTCTCACGCGCGCCCAACTTCTGTATCTTTTTAAATATTTCAGTTGTTTGAGATCTTTATTTCACATTTCGATTTCCTGTAGTACAGTAAATTTATCTTAGTCACCCAGTCAAGTTCTCTCCAAGTCTCTTATCTCCTCCTCTCTGTTCGGCTGAAGGCCCCTACACTATCTGTGCTGCCGATAACGCCGGCCCTGGCAATGCACAGATCGCGCTGATCCGGCGGCCCCGGCCCAAAGGAGACCTCGGCAGCCCCAGCCTGGGCACCAGCTGGAAGTTCAGTGCTCAGACCCCGCGCTGGCTCCTGCCAAGGCATCTCCAGGTCGGCTGGAAAAGCGTCTGGGGCTTCCTGCAGACCCAAGGGACAGTGGGGCCAAGGGCAGCTGCTCCCCGCAAGGAGAAGCCCAGCTGGGACCACCCGGCACGTCCCCAGTGGAGGGGTCTGTGCCAGCCAGAAGCCCTGCCGTGGTCCCAGGCCGGCAGGCAGAGGTCATCTCCCACAGGGATGTGTTTTCCCCCCACTAAACCTCGGATTTTTCAATACCTCAACAGCAAGGGGCAGAGGGAGCGCCGCACGCTGCCAGGGGAAACCCCCCCCCCGACAGCAGTGCCCCGGGCGGGAGGAGATGGCAGCAATCACACTGAAATAATAATGAAAAAACCAGCAAACAGGTAAACCCGAGTCACCTTCTCGCTGCTGAGCCGGCGGCGGCGCCGCGCGCGATCAGGCAGCACCCCCTGGTGCCACCGCGGGCACCGGGACCGGCGGGGACCGGGGAACACTGCCCGGGACACCCGGAGAGCCGGGAAACACTGCCCGGGACACCCGGAGAGCCGGGAAACACTGCCCGGGACACCGAGCTCACTCCGAGCACAAACGCGCTGCTCTGGGACTGTCCCCGTCCCTCCTGCCAGCATCCAGGAGCTGTAGGGTTCGGCATCAAGGGAATCCAGGTGATCTCCCTCCTGGGGAGCGAGTGGGGAACAGCTCTGGTGGTTATGGCAGGACGAGGAGCTCGGGGGTCCCCTCCTCTGCCCAGCTCTTGGGGTGATTTCCTCCCCCAGGACCAAACCCAGCAGCAGGGCACCCAGTAAATACATCGGCAGAAGGGTGGTGATTTATCTGTAGGGGAAGCCATGGAAATTCCCAAACCCTCTTAAATATCCATTTCCTGGCTCTAAACCATCGGTAAGTTGCCAGCTGGGGAACGTATTTGTCTGCTCCCCTCTGTGTATTTTCTGCTTTTCATTATAATTTGCTGAATAATACATTACAATGAGTTATTTATCACCCTCAGCCTCTTCACGATGCCTCCTGCATCCCGGGGAATTTCACCCGTAAATCAGACACACAGATACCTGCTGGCATCGCTGCAGGTTTAACCCTGGCCCAGCACCCTTCACCTGCCCCTGCAGCTCCCAGGCTCTGCTGAGCCACCCCTGGGTGAAATGACAGCTAGCCCAGGGAGGAGGGGGAAGCTCCGGCATTGGGAAGTGACCAGAGAAGCACAGGAGGGACACCTGCAGACCCCCAGACCTTCTCCTGGTGACGGCGAGCGAAGAGCTTGGCCAACACCAGGCTGTCACGGGTGGGCAATGAGACAAGGACAGTGCTCGGCTTCGGTACCAGCAGCAACACCGAGAGGGAAAATTTATGATTCCTCCTTTCCAAGTCACTGTACCCTCCCTTTGAAACAAATTGGTTTGCAAATATGGATTAATTTCACTTTACACCATCCATCTTAAATCAACAGTATCTGGGCCCACAGACTGGGAAATCAAGGCATGGAAGGGAAAATTTAAAAAAAAAAAAAAAAGAAAAAAGCAGAACTAGGAACAAAACCCTCTCTCTGTGCTTTAACTACAAAATCATCTTTCCTCATTAGCAGCTAATCAGAACTACCAGAGGGGAAGAGATTACAGACAGGGCGGAGAGGGGAGTAACTCACAGAAATACAGACATCAGAACAGATTTTCATTTATTTACTCATTTATCACAGTGAGACACAGGCTTTGAGTTCATGAGTCTGCATTAGCCTTGCAGGATTTTGGGATGCAATCTCCAAAATCTCACAAGTGAACAGGTCACAGCCACGTGCCATCTCAGGAAGGGGAAAATCAGCAGTTTGGGGCTGGTCTCGGGAAGTCTGATATTGCTTTGCCTGTTGGATTATAAGAAACCACTAATCTTCCCTCGCCAGCCTCCTAATCTCTCTGGGAGCCCAGATACCTTATCTGAAACTGGCTCAGTGGAGAGCAGCCCAGGTTGCCTGGCACTGGGGTGGATTCCAGCGGCTCCGGGAGCCCGGGGACGGCAGGCAGGGGAGCCGAGGTGCCAGAGGGTGCCCCGAGCCGTGCCAGGCAGCGGGGCTGCCCTCGGGAGCACACGGCCAAGGTGGGAGCAGCGTGGCGATGGAAACACCGCTGTCAAACATCGGGTGTTTGCTCCTTGAGCGAGCAGCTCCAGGACGAGCCAGGCTCCGAGTGCCAGGGCTGAGCCCCTGCAGCTCCTCCCAACACCTCTGTGCATTTCCACACCAAAATAAACCACCAGCAGTTCAGGGGCTTTTTTTCCCCTCCCCCCTTTTCCCCAAAATGATTTGCATGAAGCCAAGAGTTCTATTTACTCCAGGCAGGGAGGGTCTCGTTTCAAGCTTTCCTTTCTCTCCTTAGTTCATCCCAGCTCTGCAGAAGTGAGGAGAGACTCCCACACCTGAGCACCGCCCCCAGACTCTGCCCCGGGCGGGCTCCAAGGTGTGCACAGGGACCACGGGTCCCACCAGCCCCGGGATGTCCCACCAGGGCATCACCTGCACACTGCATTTCCCCCGGCATTTCCAGCCCTGCACACAAGCCCACGCTGGGAAATGAGGAGCATATTTTTAAATAAGAGGAGGAAATGGTGTCTTTGTGTCAGGCAAGTGGAAGAAATCCAGGACCAAGAGACTGCAGAGCCTTTCCACTTCAGACAGCAGGTGCTCTCCAAGATGTGGTTATGGCAACAAAATAAATGATGGATAATTGCTTTTGTGACAACTTGCCAATTAAATTAGACTCAGCAGAATAACATAATGACAATTTGTTATGCTCTGGTGGGCACTAACACACCAATCATAATTAAATGCTATGACTGAAATAGAATGCTGCTGTACACAGGAATATATAACCCCAATTCCCTCCCAGTGAAACATTATAGGTTCAGACTTGATTTCAATTTCTGGAGGATAATAGCATTAGCGCACATCAGAATGAGCTTGCAATATGCAGAGAGGCAGCAGCAGCACGGGGACAGACAGAGCCAAGGGCAGCTGAGCCACCGGGCTCCTGCAGGGACCCCTCCAGCATCGCTGATGCTCCGGGCCTCGAAGCAGTGGGGGACATCCCAAATCACTGCTGTGTCCGGGGAGATTTCCAATCCCTGGCTCGGGGGAGCAGCCGGGGGAGTGGCTGGCTCCGAGGGAGGGACACTGGCCCCAGGGGAGCAGCCCCGCTGCACGCACAGAGGGCAGAGCTCGTGGCGATGGGGCCACAGGGGTTTCTGGGGCTGCACGTCCCTTCCTGGCAGCAAAGCCCTCGCGCTTCAGAGCGGGCCCCTCGCAGCCAGACTGAGCCGTGGGACACGAGACAGCGTGGCCCTCCTGGAACGGCGGTCAGAATGTTCATTAATGCACTGCAGTGCCCCAGAGTGAACTCACCCCACGGCTGGGATCCCTCGGGGACTCAGCCCCACCAGCTGACCTGGCCAAACCGGCCGTGGCTGCCATCGCTGGGTCAGAACTGACCAACGAGGGGGTCAGGGCCTGCCATACTTAACATTTGCTGATGAAACACCAGCAGCTTCTTCAGCCACGGCTGAGCTCAACCTGCTGTTCTCACTGGTTTGCTCTGACCCTCCCCAGGGGTTTTGTCTGGCATCTTACACATCCCAGAACTCCTGGGCCAGGAATTCCTGTGCCATGGACATTCCTGCTGCTGCAGAAGCAAGACATTCCGAAGAGCACCAATCCCAAATCACTGAAGAGCTCTAATTTAGAACCAGAACCAGGCAGGTGGCAGAACCGGCACTGCCCAGGTCTTGCAAAGCAGGAGCCGCCGCTGTGCCATCCCCTCTCCAGCGTGCAAACATAGCACATCAGAGCCAGCACCCTGCTCTGAGCCCACATCCATTTTCCTAACAGATACAGATCTCTGGAATATTCCAAAGCTCAAAACAGGACAGGTTTGAAGACCAAATGTGTGTGTGCAGGTGGGGTTCAGCAGAGGCAAATCCCAGTGGATTCTACAGAGTGGCAATACCAACAATTTTATACCTTACTTGGAGCCACGTTCTTTAAACATTAAACCCTTTATTATCTGCCTCGATGCAGCTTGGCATTGGCAAGGTCAGATCACCTGTTTTTCCAGCAAAGCTGATGAATTATTTTGGCTGCTCCAGACGTTAGACCTGATCCTATTAAATCCTTAGTTCCCCTGCCCTCAACACATACCAGTGGATAATCCACTGCCCAGGAACACGTGAAGGGGCTGAGCAGGGCTCTGGGGGCAGCTGCCTGTGGGTTTAAACAGTGCCCAAGCTCAGAGCCCGGCTCTGCAGCCCTGATCTGTGGGACTGGAGATGTTTGTTCCAGCAGGACACATCCTGCACTGGCACTGTTTGGGGAAACATCGGTCTAGGGAGTGCTGCATCATCCCTAGGAGACTCCTGCAATCCTCCACTGCACCAGTGCACCTGCGGTCTGCTACAGGGCAGGCAGGGCTTCACCCTACAACTTTCAGGTGAGGCCCACACATTTAGGAATTGGCCTCGGAAACCCTTCAGCCTGGCAGAGCTGCGGAAGGCGTCACTGCCCGCGCTCGTGTCGTCTTCGATGCCTCAGGAATTCAGGCACCGTGTCACTGATCCTTCGGCATTTACTGTCACTTAAAATAGCCTGGCACTCAGCGAGAGGAACTGCCGCACGCAGCCCTCGCCCCGCGGGAGGAAGGTCAGGAATTCAGCCCCGGAAAGGTCGCACGGCTGCTCCGGGACGGATGTGGGATGGCAGCGACCGCCCCTCTCCGAGCAGCGAGCGAGCGCTCCCCTGGCAGCCGAGGCTGTGCCGCCTGAGGGGACACTGCAGGACCGCAGGAGCTGTCCTTGCGGAGGGCAGGTGACGGGGCCACAGCCCTGCAAAGCCCAGGAGCAGCCTCCGGTTCCCCAGGACAGGAACCCCGGCACGCCGGGGCTCTCCATCACCGCAGCTCCCTCGGAGCGCCCCCCGCTCCCACCCCGCCGGCTCCCAGGGGAAGCCGCGATGCCTTCTCAAATATTTTCCGTGGAAAGCTCGGCCTCTCCCCGACTCCTGCAGGAGCCCGGCGAGGCTGCCGTGCCCACGCCTCGCGGGCAGGGCTCGGGGAGGGGCCGCGGCCGCCGCTCGGCGCCGGGAGCGCGGAGCGCGGCTCCCACCTAGCGGGGAGCGCCGGGGGACCGGGGCTGCAACACCGACCCCCCTCACACCTCCTGCAGTGACAAATCGCCCCCCGGCTGCTGCCCAGAACCTCTTAATTAAAAAGTGCCTAAGTTCCAGCAGGTCCCGACCATCGGCATCTCTTCCCCCCCCCCCCCCCAGCCCATCACACGCTGTTCAGACTCCCTCGGTTTAATTGGTTTTGTGTTAATTGCACCAAACGCTCCGGCTCGCGTCCCTTGCCCCGTGGGTTCCCCGTCACCCACCGGACACAACAAATCCGCGGCGCTGAGCATTCCAACCACGGCCTGCTCCTGCCCAGCCCGTGCTCGGCTCTGCCCCGGCAGCTTCCAACAGGGAATTCCCACTTTCACACCATGGGAAGGCTCCTGTTCTCCCTCCCTCCCTCTCCCCTCCAGTGAAACAGAGGGTCCCTTACGGATTTCCAGGTTCTCCCGCACATTTGGCCACGTACCTGCCTGGGAACAGCGGGGTGCAGGAGCCGGGCAGAGCGGGGAGCACCCCTGGGCCCTCCCAGCGCGGTGCTGCGCCACAAATCCAAGGCTTTCTGCCCTTCCCGAGTCACGGTTTGGCTCCCTGGGCACGAGGCCATCACCCTGAAACCCTCTCACCTGCGGTCACCACCCGTGGCCATGGTAATTAATGGCTCGCAGTCCCCATCACCGCGGCAGCTGTTAAAGGGCAGCAGAAACGGCTCGGGGGTCTCTCCACAGCAGATCCAAGGGCTCCCAGCTGAGCCCACTTAGGAAAGCTGCTCCAGCTGCGAGGGATCTGCCCCCAGAGCCAACCCTGTGACTTTTTTCAGCACAAAATAAAACCAATTCCAACTTTCTCCTCGCCTGCTCTGCACAGCAACTCGTTCAGGGCACAGCCCAAGGCTCTGTGAGGGCTCTAAATTCCATGTTTTTGCTCAATCTGGAAATGGATCAGTGCTAAAACAGATGGATTTTTGCTCTTTGTAACAAAACCCTGCGCTCCTCTCGAGCTACAGAGCAGAATTGGGAACAAAGTTTGACCTTCCAAGGATAACTGGGTAATTCTGCTGTAATCACATAGCTACCAGGAGTGAACCAAAGCACAGAAACCAAACCACGGGCGTTTGCACATCCTGCTTTTCCCTGCCTCTGAGCTTCCCTCCATCACACACAGCAGCTGCAGCAGCACTGAACTGGGCAGGGAGGGAGAGATCAGACATCACTTACACCTGCTGGGGGGGGTGGCAGTTCGGTTTTTTAAAGAATAACAAACAGAAGAAAAACACCAAAAAAAAAAATCACAAAGAGAAAGAAAAGAGACAAAATAAACGGTGTTTGTTTTTCATACAGCCCAGGCCAAAATGTTTAATGACAGATCAGCCAGGCACTGGATCTGCAGGCATGGGAAGAACTCCCTCCTAATCCCAGGAAGACTGGTTATTTCCTCACGTTTTTCCATGCCAGATTTCCAGTGGCTGCTCCCTAAGCAGCATCACCTTTCTCTCAGCAAACAGCTGGAACATCCCATTTTCACACTTCAAAGGTGACCAATTTCATTAGGAGTCACTAAAAAACTGCAAAACTCCCAATTATGTGGTATTGCCACACTTCATCCCGCTCTGGATTTAAGCAAATGATGGAATGGGAAGAGCAGACAATGCCATTTCTATAAACAGCACCTTTCCTCAATCAGCTATAAAAAGACAACACTTCAGACAGCTGCTGGAACACATCAAACAGGATCTGCCGTTCCCACAGCAGGAAACACCTTCACTACTGCAAATGAGACACCTCAACAGGCAGAACCTCCCATTTTTAAAGAAAATGTTTTAATTTTCCACTTTTACACTTGTATTTTCCAACTCGATTTCAGCAAACAGTCGTGAGCCCTAAAAAAAAATGTGATTATCTGTGACTTTGTCAATGTGGAGCTGGACAGAGGGGAGGATGTGTCACATGCACCAGCCTAGAGGGCACCAGGACCCTGAGGTGTGCTCCCTCAGGGAAATGTCCCAGAACAAGGGGTGGGGGTTGGCTCCTGGCAGGTGACACGGGACAGCGGGGCTGTCAGGAGGGACGGGGATTCTCCTCCTGTGTCCCTGCCAGCTCCGGTGGCTGCTCCTCCCCGTCCTTCCTCTTCTCCTGCAGCTCCTCCAGCACAGTCTGGAGCTGCAGGTGCAGGGCAGGATCCCTGGATGCAGCACCCTGCTGCTCCTGCTGCGCTGCCTGCAGGGAAGGACAGAAAACCACATAAAACAGGGTGGAAAAAGCTTCTGAAGAGGGACTGAGGAGAGCAACAGCCCTCTGTGTGCCCCAAACAAGTTTAATTCATGCTGAGATTATCCTGAAGGTACAACATGGTGTCATCAGGGCAGGACACTCCCAAGGAGGCTGCTGACCTCGAGCTAAAAGATGGAAAAATTCAAGACACAACAACAAATACACAAAGTTCTAAAACATTTATGCAGGTACACCATGGATTATTTGAACGATTATTCAATTCCATCAGCAGAACAAGATCTTTTCTGACCCACAAGTCCCTTAACCTTGGCCAGACACGTTCATGGCCAAGAGGAAAGTGTGTGACAGCTTTGCTGAGGATTTAATTCAGACCAACTCAGCATTAAGGGCCTGGGAGTAGAGTTTTCTCAATCCACCAGCCAAGTAACTCTGTGAATATTTAATACTCACTTTATCTACTCCTCTTCTCTGTAAAATGATCCCACTGGCTAAAAGGGCTTTTCCTGTTTCTTCAAACAATTCCTCCTCTTCAATTTTCCCTCCTTCTTTCAGTTCATTGTATTTCTCAACAAACCTGGATTGCAAAATTGCTTTTTTTACACTCACAAGTAATGCTCTGGTTCACTGACTGAAGGGAAGGAAGGGACAGTCTCAGAAATATTCCTGGTTTAATTATCACCTTACCTCTGGCAAGTAGATTTGAAGTTTAACTGTGTCAGGTCGAAAGGTCTTGGGCCACTGCCATAAACTTTGTAAAATCTCCTGGTCAGGAAAGGAAAGAGTTCAGTTTTTGCAGCTAAATCAAGAGCAAACAGACAGCAGCAGAGTCAGTTAGTTCAGCACGCAGTAAGAGCATTCACACAACTGTTTCTCCTTTCCACATGAGCCTTTATGAACACTGCAAGTGTCCAGGCCAGGCTGGACAGGGAGCAGCCTGGGATAGTGGAAGTGGGGACCGAATGAGTTTTAGGGTCCCTCTCAACCCAAACCAGTTTGGGACTCTACAGAGGTTTGTTCCAGCTTTTTTGTTGCATTAATAAATGCAGCTTAACCACCGCCACCGGTGGCTCAGAGCATGTCTGGAGCTCCTTCTCAGGGGGTTAAGCCCACCCTGGAGCTCAGTGCCGGACAGGGATGTGCCCTTCCCGCTGAGAGGAGCCTCCACCGGCCCTTACGGACACAGGGCAGAGCACAAACCCAACCCCGTTCATTTCAACAATCACGGACCAAGAAGCGAAGGCCGGCGGCTGACTGAGGAGCGCTCCCCGGAGGGAACGCGGCACGTCCCCTCTCGGTGACCCCGGGGCCAGCCCCGCGGTGCCGGAGGAGGGGCCGCACTCACGCTCGCACCGGGTCCTCCCGGTAGAAGATGGGCGGGATCGGGTCCGTGACCTTCCCGTAGCGCGGCCGCGGCACGCGGTACACGGGCTCCCGCAGCGGCGGGAACGCGGCGTACACGTCCAGCCACAGCGGCTTCTCCATGATCCCGATGCGGACCAGGTTCCGCGTCCTGCGGGGGACAAGCGG
>VXBT01004140.1:672278-682990 GCA_013400235.1 Oriolus oriolus | reverse complement strand
CTGGACCCGCAGGGATGATGGAGTCCAGCTCGTGTCCCCGCACGGACACCCCACCAATCCCACCCCGTGCATCCCCGAGAGCGTCGTGCAAACGCTCCCGGAGCTCTGGCAGCCTTGGTGGTTCCTTTCATAGAATCATTAAGGTTGGAAAAGACCTGCAGGCTCAGCAAGTCCAGCACCTCTGGGCGCGGGGTCTGGCCCGGCCGGAGGGCGGACAGTGGCCGGGGCTGCCCCACGGCCCGACCCCACCGCGGCCCGACCCCACCGCGGCCCGACCCCGCTCGGGCAGCCCCGGCCGGGCCCGCGGCGCTCCGGAGGCCGCAGCGCACAGAGCGGGGTCCCGCTGGTGTTCTGAGCCTCTGTTTATAAGATGCAGCAGCTCCAGCCAGGCCCTGTGTGAACACCCTTCCTGCGGGCAGCCTTTCCTGGCCGAGCAGCGCCTGGTCACTAGGTGCAGCCCTTAGCCTGGGAACGAGCTGAGGGGAAGGAAAACACATCTCTGCTTCCATCCTGCAGCCCGGCGAAGGAAGGGGGCAGTAAATTTCCACGGCAGACTGACAGCCAGCGGGTATCCCCGGCTCGCACATCTCCAGCCCCAGCCTCAGCTGACCGCTTTGCAGCCCCGCGCTGTTCTCAGCTGCTGCTTTCCTTAAAACGCTGGTCCCAAAGCAAAACCCCTGTCCCTGCGGAGGCGAGCAATTCCAAAGGGAGTTGCTGGGGCTGCTCCAAGGAGCGGGCAGGCCCTGGGCTCTGCAGCCCTTCGGGAAGCCCTGGCTCCCCGCGGCACCAAGGCAGCAGCCAGGGTTTCTCCACCATTTCCATGCTTTTGACATTTAAGGCGGGAATGCCGTGACTTTTTCCAGACTCTTATTTCACAGGGAAGGTTTCCAAGCCACACGTGAGGCCGGGAAGCTCCAATCCTGCCAGGAAATGAAAGCTGCTCCCGGACAGCTGGCACAGGACAGGTGGATTCTGTCCTATCCCTGCAAGTGAGGGGGATGCTCCGTGTACCCCCCGGCCCTGCCACTGCCCCCCAGGGCTGCCCACAGCAGGAGCTGCTTCCCCAGAGATGGGGCGTTGGATTCTTGAGGAAATCACTGGACACAAATTCAGCCCCATCGGGAGCAGGGAGGCAGCAAACCAGGGCAGGTGGTTCCTTTCATAGAATCAGGGGCACAGCTGGAGCTGGGCTAGAGCTGCGCCCTCCCTTGCCAGCCCCCTTTCTTTCTTTCTTCTGCCCCCTGTAAAGACATGGGAGTAGAAAAAGACACGGGTTAAAATACACAGTGTTAAAAAAATACACAGCGTTAAGAGTACAACAGGACTTTATTATAGGAATTACTATTAAACATCTTTAAGAAAAAAATCACTTATGGAAATAAATTCTAAAATAGCCACACTCACAAACGCCACAGATCAGTTTGTTTTGTTCTTTTGAAACCTTTTTGTAGAGAAATGATACAAACATCACTGAGAATTGTACATTTTTATGTAAGAAATGCATTTTGGCTCCCAAGCCGGGTTTGTGGCCTTTCCACTCCTTAGAGCTGACTTGTTGTTTTTTACAGGACACAACAACAACCCCTCTCCATCTCCGTTAAAATGATGCTTTGTGCCTCCAAGATATTTTGACACGGCTACGGAGTGACATCATCCAGAGGCTGTGCCTGGCCTGGGATGCTGAAGGGCAGCTTGTTGGGTGGTGGTGGCCAAGACGTGCCCAGGGCCCCGTGCCAGCTCACAGCCCCCGGCCACCCTTCCCTGCTGTCCCTTTCTCAGGGCTCGGTGGGAGCAGAGGGTGCCGGACACCTCGGGGACGTGCTCAGGCAGAAAGCAGAGGCAGCTGCTGGCCCGGGACTGCTCCGCCAGCAAACCTTGGCAGGGTTACAGAGGCGACTCGGGACATGCCACTTAACGAGCAGACTGAGAGGGGGGACGGTGTCCCCTCTTCGCCCCGGCTGCTGCTGAAGCCAGCGGTGCAGCAGGACTGACCTGTGGCCCTGTGCCAGCCTCCCCAGGAAAGCTCAGCCCATCCCCGCAGCCACGGCACGGCCCAGCCCATCCTCAAACCCTGCCCGGGAGGTGCTGTGAGTGCCGGGGACGAACGGGCCAGCCCGGCCCTCCCGCCAGCACCTCCTGGTCTGGGAGAGCAGAATTCCCTTCCCGCCCGTTGGAGCTTCCTGCGCTCATGGAAACTTCGCCGGGACTGAAGCCCTCGGTAGCTAAGAGGCGCTGGAACGGTGACAAGCTGATCCGCTTCCAAGTTTGATTTTCTTCCAAATATGCAGAGCTGCTTTGGACTGGGAAGGAGTAACGGCAGCCTCCTGCGGCCCCCAGGGCCAGCAGAGGGTAGGGAAGGAGCCCCTCCTTCTCTTCGCCACTCTCAGAATGAAAGTCCCAGCCAGGGACTAAAGGATTTTCCGTTCCGATTCACCCGTAGCCCCTTGCACCCTGAGGCAGGTGCTCCTCCACACCCATATCCTGCCCTGGGCAGGGCAGAGCAGCCCGGGGCATCCTGTGCCCTTCCAGCACCTCCTGGCAGCCAGGCACGGCACACTATCAGGGGTGCTGCCCACGGTGTGGGACAGCCAGCGTGGCCTGGGATGGCCCTAACCTGTCACTGGGCTGTCACGACTCAGGACATGCTCCTCAATCCTTCCAAAGCAAAGGAGAGGACACCAAAACTGGTATGGGCTGGGTGGGGTGGGAATTCCGCTGCTTTGATTTTAGGAACCCAAAGCTTGCTGGCATCTCAGGGTGTTCCCAGCCCAGTGCATCCTGCCCTGGCCCTCGGCACCCCAGAACTTGTCCGAGTACCAGTGCCGTGGGAGAGCTTCATTTGTGCTATGGAGACATCACCCAGACCAGACCCTGCAGCCCCAGACACCTGGAAGCAGCCCTGCCCCTGGCCAGGAACCAGGAGAAAGTGAAGCTCACGGGTTGCCCCCGACCCCCGCCACGGCTGCGAGGGGACCACAGCAGCGCTCAACAGGTGCAGCAGCTGCAGCGCTCGCGGGGGAGGAAATCTTGGCGTCCACTTCAAAGGCACGCGGGCTCCGCTGGGATTGAAGAGGAGCCTGTCGGGAGCCAGCGCCTGCAATGGGGACTTTTGTTACCAAACCCTGCGGAGAGGCAGGGAAAACAGTTGCGTGAGTGTTTGATGGCTGGGGCTTCTGCGTCTGCCGCCTTCGCAGCTCCAATCCTGCAACATTTGTGCTGGTTGGCGGGAGCCAGAGAGCGAAACAGGCACGTCTGGAGCCACCTCCCGCATTTGGCAGGGAACGTTGTGCCGATAAAGGAGAAGAAAATGTGCTGGCGGGAGCGAATTCTGACTTTACACTCGTCACTCATTACTTACACAGCGAAGGAATTTGTTTATGTAATTATTTTTAGCCTGACAGCATCTCCGCGAGCTGCAGGATTCCGGCGCTGCGGGCACGAGGAGGGGGCTCTGCTCCTGCCCCGCACCAAACCCAGCAGTGCCCCCAAGCCCTTGTGCAACCTCTCTGTGCTGGAAACACCTCCACCAGCCCTGCCAACCCCTGGCTTGGGCTTTGCCTCCTACCTACAGTGGGGGCATCCCTGGAGCTCCCAGGCTTCAGGACCACCCCCAGCACCCCACACCCGGCGGGATGAGTCCTGCTCCATCAGTGAGGGTTAAACCGGTGTGAAATCCAGCCCTTGGTGCTGCCCCGCGGCGGCACAAAGCGTCCCGACTTCAAGGCAGTTGTAGCAATGCCGAAGGCAAAGGTTTAATTCAAAGTGAAACGCCTAGGAAAAGAAGGCCTTTCCTTTATAAACAATTTATATTATTTGACTATTACCTGATCTGAATCTCTGCTCATTACTCCTAGCAATAATAGACAACGGCTGTTAGCTTCCCTTTCTCACGTGGTTTTTGTTCCGGTGTGCGCAGAGTAAAGTTACATCAGACCCCTACAGATATGTTCAGGAGTGCTCCGGCCGAGCAGACCCCACGTGTGAATGGATCCTCGTTAGTACGGCTGATTTCATTCCTCCGGCGCCGCCGCCCGGGCCGAGAGAGCAGGCGGGGCTGCTCCTCCCCAGCCTGAGCTCCGCTGGCTCCTCCGCAGCCACTCGCAGCGGCTGCCCGCTTTTTTTTCCTTTTGTTTTTTCCTTTTTGGCTGATTTGCTCGATAGGAAAAGTTGTTTTCAAACCACTGGTAAGAAAACATTGTGCCTCACTTCAATACTTGTACTTCAGAGGAGTACAGCAGCAGAGGGGGAACAGCCAAAATCTGGGTGATTTGTTGGGTGGGTTTTTCCTTTTTCAGCCATCTCCTGATGAAGCCTTGTGCACGTCCTGTGCCAGCAAGAAACCCCAGTGCTGGGACCTGCAGGGAGGGGAAGGGGAGGGAAGGAGGACAGCACGTGCTCAGCCTCACAGTGACAGCACCCGCGGCTGTCCCAGCTGCGGCACCCATGGCCACTGGTGGGGCTTGTTCCCCCCCGACACACTCTGGACCCAGCCCAAAGCACCCTCCTCCAGCCAGGCTGGACCATTCACACAGAAGCGATCATCCATTCCCAGCTGCCTCTCACCGTTTACTGCCCTTCCTTCGGCATCTCCTCCTCCTCCCGGAGCTGCTGCCGCCGCGTGTGGAGATCTTCATCTGAAAGGCAGAGGCAGGCGGGGGCTGCAGCCACCTCCACACCAGGACACCGCGGCACCACAGTCCCAGCTCCAGGGAGGAGCCCCAGGGGGAGGCAGCCCAGCTTTCCCCAGGGCTGGGTTTCCTTGCTCAGAGAGAGAATTCCCAGTGGGACTTGGGGAGTTCCTACCAGAACTCGCCTGAGAACACCGGATGGAGGTTTTGGCCCGCAGGGGTATTTCTGCCAGGCGCTCACACCGGAGCCAGCCCTGGGGTGATCTGGGGCCAGGCACCACGGGACCCAGCACAGCACAGCAGAGCACTCCTTACCGTATGCGTGTCCTTCCACGTCATCGAGAAGATTTGCCGTGGAAGCCGCCGTCCCCATCCTGCGCCCTCCGCTAAGGAAAACCAGCTGTGGGGCCAGGACGTGGTCATGGCACCACAATCGCCCTTCCCAGCCCTTGGGGAGCCCTCATGAGCACCCGAGTGAGGCCCCCCTGCCCCACAGCTCCCCAGCCCCTTTCAGGATACACCTGGTGCTTCAACAAGTGTTTTCTTTTTGATTTCCTCATCTTTGTCTTCTCGGAGAAGGCTCTGGCGAGTTCAAACAGCTTCTTGCGCGTGGCTGGAAGGAAGCAGCCAGGTGAGGGTCTCGCCCAAAAACCCTTCCCGAAGCTGCCACGAGCAGTGGGAAGGAGAGGGGCAGGGCCCAGGGTGTGAGAGCCACCCGCACCCCAACACCCTGTGGCGATGCCCTGGGTTTGCCAGACTCAGAGAGGGAGACAGGGCCACCTTGGTCCCTGGTGAGAGGTGCTGATGTTTCACCCTTTTGCTGGGATTTTCATGACTTTCCTCACCCACCCCTCCTACTGTCCCCAGTGCCTGCAGCCCAGCTCCAGCTGCCCAAGGACCTCGGTCTGGTTTGTGGTGGGAAAAGCAGGCTGTGACTTCCCAGAGAAAAGGATGAGTTTGGGAGAGTGCCAGGTACTGCTGCCGTGTCCCCCTGCCCACCCCACTCCCAGCTCCCCTGCAGCCCTGCCAGGCATCCCGCTGCCAGCACGGGGCCTGCACACCGACTCACATTTTCCCATGTGTTTCAATTTGTCTCGGAATAAGGCATCGTCGGACACGGCACCGCCGGCCTCGCTGGTTACAGAGGGAGCTACGTCACCTGGAAGGCAAACATCTGGTCACCAGGAGTGCGTGCGTGGTGAGGGGGGGCTCGGGACAAATCGCTTCCATGACCCAGTTCCAGCAGCAGCAAATGGCAGAGCTGGGCGAGAGCAGGTGGGACAAGAGCACTGGCACGTGGGGCTGGCTCTGGATGGGGACCCTCTGGGGCCACAAGCCCTGGGAGCGGGGGTGCAGAGACAAGGAGCAGGGACCCCCAGAGCCATGTCCCTGTTCCGCAGGTCCGTGAGCCCGGCTGGAGCCCTGCCAGGCTGCCCAGCCGCTGCGACTCGCCCGACCCCGCGCGGGGCCATCGACAGACACCAGCTCTAATTCTGACTCTGGGCAGCTGCTCCGCTCCCGAGGTTAATCAGGATTACCCGGGAACAGTCATTATGCCTCCAGGCACAATCCTCTGCTCCAACCCAGGCACGGGAGGGTAGGGATGGATGGAGGCAGGATGCAGGAGCACCTCTGCGTGGGGAGGGCAGGAGCACCCATCCCCATCACCCACCAGCTCCTCTCCCGTGCTGGGAGGGCAGCAGGGAGGGGTCAGCCAGTTTCCTCCCTCCACAGGCACTCTGGAGGCAGCTGGCCAGAGGGATGGGAACGCAGGGGCTGTGGGGGATCCTGCTGTGGAGAGACAACGCTCACGTGTGTCTTGGAAGTTACCTGATAAAACAGAGGAGAAACCAAAGTCATTGCTGACAGCAACACTGGTCGACTTGGATTTTTTTGACTCATATTTCAATCGATCTGAAAAACAAAAAGCGCAGCGCCCGCTCGATCAGACCCTCGAGGCAGAGCACATGGCTCCGCTCCCCTCTCCCCTCAGGGCCCCGTGGCTGCCGAGGGACAGGCTGCGAGGGAGGGAGCTGGGGCTTTGCTTCAGCACAGCAACCACAAGCACTTCGGTGGGAGCCCGCAGCAGCAGAGGAACTGCCCACCCACCACAAGCACACGACGAGCGCTCCCGTGGTTTTCCTGCCACCTGCAGTGACGGTGCTGCCAGGACCCTGCCAAGCACCAGGGACACCTCTGAGGGAGCTGGGCCCTTGGCCAGGGGGCTCAGAAGGAGGGAAGGGCAGCTCCGTGCTCAGTGGCAGGAAAACCACCCACACCCTCAAGCCCTCCTGATGGCACTGGACAAGCAACCAGCTCACTGGGAAGGAGTGTGGTGACAGGGAAGGAGCAGCCGTGGCAAAACTGCTCTCCAGTTCAGGCCTGCCAGCACCTGGGGAGGGTGCACGGCTGGGGAGAGCTCAGAGGGCATTTCCAAAGCTCCTTGCTATGGATTCTGCTGGGCTCTGCCAGAGACACTGCAGAGAGGTGGGCAGGGGGAGGAGAGCAGGAGTCCAGGGAGCAGCCCACCAGTATGGGCAGCTCAAAGCACCGGCCTGGCCACATCCTGCACTGGCTCTGCTTTGGCACAAGCCCTGATCCCACGGGCAGGGCAATGCTGCCAGCAGCCAGTGTCACGGCAGGGCACACACCCAAAAAGCAGAAGTTTCTGAAGGCACTTTTCACCTCTCTCCAGGGCGAGGAGGAAATCCCGGTTCCTCTGGAGCTCCTTCATGAACTCCTCGTTCTGCAGGAAGAGTGCGATCCGCTCGTCCTCCAGGTACTGCTTCCACCGCCGCTCCTGCTCCAGGGAGCCTTGGCCCCGTGGCACGAGCCCCCGTGGCACGGGCTGCCGGCAGCCGTGGGAGCCCTGGGGAGGCAAACACGGCACAGGTTGGGTGGTGGTCCTGGGGGTCCCTGCAGCAGCACCTCGGGCGGAGCTCGGCCTTTTGCCCCTCTGTTACACCGCAGCTCCCCCAGACCCGATGGCCACCAACCGCTGCTCCCCAGAGGCTGCCCTCCCTCCTCTGCCCCACAGCCCAGGGCACTGTCCTGCAAAAGGGACAAAGGGGGACAGGGCATCACTGCCTCTGCCCCTTGGGAAGGGGGACAGGGCTGAGGGGACGGACATCCCACGTGAGAACCTTTTGGAGCTCCTCTTGCAGAGCACAGGCTTGCACAGATTATTAACTTTAAACCACGGGGTTGTGCCACGGAAGAACCCGGTGTGGAGGTAAGAGAAGGGTCTCAGCAGCATCGCTGCTTCATCTCCCTTCTCCAAAGAGCAGAGTCTGCAGTGTCCCGCTGACAAACGTCCCTGCACGAGGCACGCCACGGCTCACACCTGGGGAGCAGCACAGCCGCACGCTGCGGCACAGCCTCATCCCTGCCTACAATATTTATCTGATTTGTAGCTGCTCCCAGAGAGCCATAAAAAGCAAAAGCGTACAATTACTGGGGAAAGAAAAGGGCAGCTGCTCCTCTCCTCCCCCTGGGCCCAAATGAATTGGCACGCTCCTATTCCCAGAAAGGTAATAGAGCCTGTGAAGCTCAACTTGCAGGGCAATCATTCATGAAAACGTGGCAGGCTGCTTTTGGAGATGAAAAGGGAGAGAGGAGCAGGGGGCCTGCAGCTCCCACAGCCCCTCACCATGCCAGGAGGGTGCTGGATCCATTTAGGGGTTCGTGTGTTAGCAGGACTGTGGCTTGCCCGGAGCTGAGCTGGGTGCCCAGCATGTGTTGGGGCTGCTTGTTCCCCATTGATGCTGCCTCATGCCTGCCCTGCTGCTGGCACCCAAACCTTGTGGCTTAAAACCACCATGGAGCACACGTGGACTCTGATTTCGCAGGGACAAACCCTCTGGCTTGCACTAGGTTTCCCACCCAAATTCCACTGCAGCAGCCTTCAAGTGCCCTGGCAGTGCTGCTCTCCTTAGGAACATTACTGGTCCTGCTGCTCCTCACCAGGGCAGCAGGCAAGATTTTCAAATGTTTGAAAATATTAGGTGCTTATGGCAAGTGGCATTTCTGGCACTAATCACTGGGATAATGGCAGGAAAAATACTAAAGCCTCGCTGAGAGATCTTTCACACCTTGCCCACTTCAGTCTCTTGAACAGGACGCGCTCCAAAACTTTCGGTTTAGCGCACAGCTGGTACCCAGATGCTTGCAGAGTGCTGATGCTGCAAGCTCAGGGTGGCTGAGGACTGGGATGGTGCTCCACACCACCCTACAGAGCCAAGCTGGAAGGGGTGGCCGAGCCTCACCTGCGTGCCGGCCGTCTGCTGGGGCAGGATGCGCAGGAAGTCCTCGGGGAGGTTGCCCAGGAGCGGTGGGTTCCAGTTCCTGTAGTGTGCGGGCGCCGCGGTGCTGCCGGGGCCTGGCACGTCCGTCCTGCGGGGCAAGCACAGGCAGCACCTCTGGCGAGGGAGAAACCCACCAACACCTGCCGTGGCAGCGGGGCACAGGGCCCGGCACAGCAGTGCCTGGCACAGCAGAGCCTGGCACAGCAGAGCCTGCCCAGCTCCACCAGCAGTCCTGGGAACCCAGAAATCCCAGCACATCCCCGCCCCTGCAGCGTTAGCATCAGCTCCGGAGAGTGAAAGGCTTTCCTAGAGCGTTTGGAATCTTTGGGAGCTGCATTTCAAGCCTTGCCCTGCAACTCTGCACGCTGGGTTTTCCTTCTCCTCCCCGTTTCACTCAGACTCCCAAAACTCAGCCCGGTGGGGCCCCAGCACAGCAGGGATTTGCCTACGAAGCTGACAAACGTCCTTCACCAGATGTCCCACCCAGCCTGCACAGAGGGCAGGGGCTGGCACAGAGGTGCCCAGGGCTCACACTTGCTGTCCCCCAGCCCCACACCTGCAGCCAGAGCGGTGCTGCCAGGGGACAAGTGAAGCCAGCCGAGGTGTGCGGTGAGGAGCTGGCACAGGGCCCGGCCGTCCAGCACCTGGTGTTTTCCAGCACAGGCGAGTGCTCCCCGCCCCCGGGAGCTGATTTTTGCCATTCCACACGCTGCCGGAGCGGCTTTCCGGCCTCTCAGCTGTTCGTGTTTTAGGCCCTCACAGGGATTTTTGAGCCAGCTGTGAGCTTCATTCATCTCCCTTGGCTTTGTCTCACTTGACCCTATAACGAACTGGGGCCAGCTGATGGCAGCCTGCCCCCCCTGTGCTGGCACCGGGGGCTCCAGGAGCGGGAGCCGTGCGGGGCTGGACTCACCTGGGCGGGGGCGTGGGCGGGGCGCGGGGGTAGCGGCTGCCCAAGGCCTGGCTCTCGTAGGCAGGAGGGGAGTACACAGGAGGGGGCTCCTCGTCCGAGCTGTCCGGCTCCAGGGTCCGCTCCAAGATCTGCAGGGTTGAGAGGACGGGGTGAGGGCGGGACAGGGGAATGCTCCCCAGCGCGCCAGGGCCTCACATGTGGCAGCAAGGCAGGGATGGCCTGGGCTGAATGCTGATGCACAGGATGGGGCAACCTCCTGGCAGTGGACCTCCTGCACCCAGCAGGGTTTGGTGGAGTTTGGAGGTGCTGCTTTCAAGGGTGCTGTGTCCTTGGGTGCACACAGCTCTGGGGAGTCTCTCTGACAGCAGCAGAAGGGTCTCTGTTGGGTTTTGGTAGAGTGGGGAGAGCACTTTGGCTTCAGCCTCAAGCACTGCCCAAGACAATCTTGGGTGCAGCAGCCCGGCTGATCCGTGCACTCAAACCTCTGCCCGCCTGCAGCAGCCGAGTAGCACCGTGCCCAGGCAGGAGGAGGCAGGATGAGACTGAGGTGCCCACTCATGGCGACCCGGCTGTGGAAGCCGGAGCCCAGCAGAGGACCCCCACGCAGGTTACCTCGGGGGGGATGCTGTCCTCCGAGTCCGAGCTGTCGTCACAGCCGCTGCCGTCCAGGTTCATCTGCAGGAGCTGGTCGATGGTGGCGTCCACGGCGCCGTTGTTGGCTCTCAAGACGCACTCGATGATGTCGTAGTCCATGCTGGGGAACATGGTCTTGAAGTCCTCCATGGCCTGGTTGAACTCCAGGCGCCGCACCTGCCTGGCGGGGCGGCTGTTGTTGAGCTCCTGGGTGGAGGAGCCGCCGCGGGAGCC
>VXBT01004140.1:660671-672160 GCA_013400235.1 Oriolus oriolus | reverse complement strand
CACGGGACAGCACCCAGAGGCTCCATCCCACCCATCCCACCCATCCCTGTGGGACTGTGCCATCCCTGCAGCGGGCCTGGCACGCTGGAGCGTGGATGTGCCCTGCCGAGAGCTGTACCAACAAAATGCAAGGCAAGAAAAATGGCATTACTTCCACTGCTGAGGGCTGCCCAGATTTAACGTTTCCAGGTTTGACGTGTATTTACAAACACAGTAAAATCACTCTTTAAAATAAAACATGGAGTCAGCTCAGAGAGTGTCAGAGCAGGGGGCTAAAATTCTCTGCAGCACAGCAAATCGACCCTTTGGAAAAGCCACCAAATCCAAGATTAACATTCACTTTAAAACCATAAACAGATTATACAGCTACTGCTTCTCGTTTGAAAATGCAGGGCCAAATTCAGTTCTGGATTAACTCCACTGTTTGAAACAGAATTACCCCAGGAACACTTTTGATCCATAATATCATTTTCAAAGGCTTTTTCCTAAGCAGCAGGCAGAGAGTTCAGGATAACTGTCCCTAAATGGTATTTAATGCAGAAGAACGTGCCAAGCACATTTCTTAGCGAAATGGTATAATCAGATTCCAAGCCATTAAGAGGAGCAGTCACCTCTGAAGGTCACCCAGGCTCTCCCCTGCCCAGCAAGACCGTGTGTGACAGCCATATCCCCAGTGCTCGGCCCCTGTGCCAGCCCACAGCCCTGAGCTGCTCCAAGGGGTTTCCAGTGGCTTCCAGAGGCTGCTGAGAGCGAAACACTCTTGTAAAACACAGGGAACTCAGCGGGAACTCGGGGAGAAGTTCACTTTTTGCCACACTGCTTAACCCCCGCCTTCATCCCCGGGGACAGCGCTGCCCTGGCTCGGTACCAGAGGAATCACGGGGATGGTTCCTGCTCCAGGCACGCTCTGCTCTCCTTCCCTGGCTTTTTTGTAACCCTGGAAGCATTTGCATTTGGATGCACCACAACAGCAGCCCCCTGCAAACACCAGCACCCAACCAGTCGCTGCACCTCGGTCCCTGGGCTGAGCACGGTGCCAGGGGCCATCCAGTGCCACCTTCATGTGGCATTTGGTCCCACGCAGGACAGGACCCATGGAAAAACAGCAGGAGAATCACTGTCGGGCACAAGGGGCCATTTCCAAACAGCACCAGGAGCCCACGGCTCGCTCCTGATCACTAATAATATCCATTTAACTGGTCACTCAGCCAGGAACTGTCTCCATCCCAGTAATTCTCAGTCCCCAGGATCTGCTCCAGCTTGCCAGGAGCCAGGCATGGAGCAGGGCTGTGCGAGCGGAGCAGGAACAATTCCGACAGCTCTGCCCGGCTCTATTCACTGAGGACAAATAAATCCGCTGGAGTCAATTAATAAAACGCTGCTGCTCGGTTCCTCCTCCGCTCCCCTGACTCATTCCCAGCAAAGAGCCGGCATTGTTCACACCTCTGGAATTATACTTTAATTGCAATATTGCATGCCTGGTTTAGTCACGTATTAAATTGAGTTGTAACACATTCACAGGGTACACACCTCCTTACAAGATTTGGCTACTCCAAGAGGATGGGGAACGAGCCTGGACACCCACGGGAACACAGCTTATACAGGATACACTGCAAACACACACACGATCCATGTCTGGAGATGAGAGTGTCTGTGGAGAACCGTTGGCTCAGCAGTGCTGTGCCAGCCCATAAACCTCAAATAGCAAACTCAGCCCCCAAAATCAGGCTGGAAATCCCCAGATCTCTATGAAGTAACCAAAGTACCTGTGGCTGGGGAATCTCTGTCTCCCAGCATTTGACCTTTGAGTGTGTATTTAAAGTCTTCCCTGTAACCATGAGGGCCACGGCTGTGCCAGGCACTGGCAATCCCCTGCCAGCCCTCTGGGCTCCTGCTGCCAACACCAGCTCTGGAGGTGTTAGTCAGCACTGCATGAGAGTCTGGGACAACTCCCTGGAAGTGCTGCATAGTGTGACTGAGCACAGCAACGTGCCGAGCCACGGAAATCTTCTGCTCAGAAGACAAACAAAATTAGGGATGGGAACAAGACATTTATACACCAGAAGGGCTCTGCCGCACATCTGGCTTCAAACAGTCCCAAGGGCATGTGCTGGGACATTCCCTGCCCAGGAATTTGGGGCTGGCAGGGGCTGCTGCGACGGTGCAGCTGAAGGTGCAGCTGGTGCTGTGGCACAGACCAGGGTAGTTCACATGCCCTGAAGGCTTTTAAACCTATTCTTTCAAAGTCCTGCTGCTATCCAGAGAAGTGCAAATCACTACATCGGCATGAGTTAAAATCCAGGGGAAAGCAAGTGGCTCTGTTGGCAGGAGTTGATTTAAAAGATCAGCAGGTAGCTGTATTCTGAGGATGCTCCCCAACTGCTGAGTGTCTGCAGCAGCATCTTCAGGTGAGCAGTGGGGAGGGCAGCCAGAGCTCGGTGACAGCTGGGGAAGGGGCTCAACATGTTCCTGGCCCTTATTTCTGTGATGTCAGTGAGGGCCTGGGAAGATGCCAGGAAAAGCAAAATCCTTTGGATTTCCCAAAAAGGCAAGAAGTTGGTGTCTGACCGCAGCCCACGCGCGGGCACAGGCGCACTTGGGGCACGGGCTGGGCTCCTCTTCCCCTCGTGCCTCATTTGCAGAACCAGGCTGTGATGACTCGTTTGGCTGCTGCCTGATCAACTCTCTCCCTGCCTGACAATAGCTCCCGCCCTGTTATCCTGCAAAAAGGACCCTGAATGCTGTTATTCATTCACCAAACCCAGGCACAGACATAATCCTTCGCCCTTCTGCTGCGCCCATCACAGGAGGAGCTTAAAGGCTTTGCAAGCTCCTGGTCCACATGTCCCCATCCCACAGGTCGCAGAGAGCAGCCAGTTGGCAGTGGGGACATTGGTGTGGCTGGCACTGTCCCCATGCTGCCACCAGCCCTGGCAGCACAGGATAAATCCTCCTGTCCTGGCAGTGCCTGGTCCTGGCTCACCCAGGCTGAGCCACTCCACTGAGTTCACTGAGGCACTGAAAATGCTGTGTTTTGGTGCCACTGCGCAGCCAGGACAGCACAGGACGCTTTCCCGCACACCTCCACGCCTGCTGTCTCACTGCACACTGTTCTCAGGCACTGGCACACCTTTGCCTGCAGCTCCTGCTCTTAGCTCTCCACTCAAAACCATAAAATACAACCAAACACAAGCTGGCCTTGGGGGGCGGCTCCCCTCTGCCAGCCCAGGGGTTCACCCTGCTCTTCTCCCACCCAAGCTGCCAGTGACTTGCACAACTCAGATCCACCCTCACCAGAGCCAAGACCGGAGCCAGGAGAACGCCTCAGTCAGGCTCCTAGGGAGGGATAATGCTCACAGCCTGGGATGTACATCCTCCTGTGCCCCCGGCATCCCTCCTGGGCACAGCGGCTCTCACCCAGGTACCTCCCAGAAATGGGCTCTTCCCACGGAGGGACGGCCCGAGGGGAAGCTCTGGGAGCAGGCACGGTGTGAAGAGGAGGCTGCCGGCCCTCAGCTGCCCGGGAAGAGCAGCTGGATAATCCCGGGGGTCAGTCAGACCGGTAATGTCGTGCTGGAAGCAGCAGTTGCTGGGCTCTGCGAGGAACACAGCCCGACCGGAGGAGCCAGCAGCTGGAAAAGCACTGGGACTGATCGCTCGCAGCCCTCTCTGCTCAGGGAACAGCCTTGGCACCAAGTGCAAACGAGAATATTCCCTTCCCCAGTGTCTGCTGCGGCTCAGACAGCAGATGGGATTGCTCAAACGCTGCCCAGCCCCTTCTCCCCTGCGACTGCCACGCTGTGTTCATAGATCACCCCTGAAAACAGGCTGGAGCCGGGACCCCTGTGCAGCCAGGATGGGGGTGACACCACCGACTGCTGGGTCCCCGTGCTCCCCAACCCTCAGGCCACTCATCCCGTGGTGGCTGCAAGCCCAGGCCTGCGGTGCCTCAGCTGGGGATGCAGAGCAGATGTGCAGAAGCATTTCCATGCACAGGATTATTTGTAGACAAGGGCTGACAGCCCCCCCCCCCAGTTCCTGGAGGGAGGACTCCTGGAAGAATTCTCAAAACTTAGGGATGTTAAACCAGAAATAATGGCTCTGTCCAGAGCAGATGTGCTGAGTTCTGCTGCAGCCAGGCCCCTGCAAAGGGATTGCTCAGTGTGGGAACAAGAAGTCTGGGAACGTGACTGCTCAGCAGCTGCAGGTGTGACTATAATAGGACTGAAACTGGGATGAAAAGTAAATGATCAGGAACAGAAATTATGTTATTCTCTACCACCAAACATGCCAAGGATGTGCAGGATGGGCCCCTACCAGTCTCTCCTAAATCCCCTTGTCACCTTCCTCTCTGCCTTAGGGGATGCTGTGCACCCCTCCTGGGCCTGCAGCCTGGGAAAATTGCTCCAAGCAAATCCTTTTTCATGGAAACAAATAAGCACCTGAGGATCTCCTTTAATACTTGTTCTACCGCGTATTAAAATGGCTGGGTTTAAGCCCTTTTCAAAAGCAAAAGCAATCAGGGAGGCGAGCACAAGTAAGCCCTGCTTGGGAACCTGTGCAGCACGTACCTCTCTGCAACAGGAAATTCCCCCCTTGGCTCCAGGAGCCAGTGCAGAGGAACTGGGAGAGCCACAGAGTGATCCCAATCCCGACACAGCACTGTCAGCCCAGGTGTCACTCCTGCTGTCAGGAGCACTGTCATTCCTGCCCAGGTGGGCTCACCCGACTGCTTCACTGGGGAGCCCACGGACACTGCAGCACTCTGAACACTCCATATCCACGGTTCAGAGATGCAGTGGCCGCTGCTGCCTCGGGGCACCCACTGCTCTCCCACCACGGCCGGCCATGCCCTCCTCCCGGACAGATTTATGGGAGCCCTTTGTGAGCTGACCAGATGTCAGCCCTCCACAGCACCCAGCTGGCTCCTGAACTAACAACACCCCGGTAAAACCTGGGACCGCAGAGCCAGGCAGCACCCGGAGCACCCACCTTCCCCCTGCCAGTGCCGGGATGCAGCGGGATCCGCAGGGCTGCCAGGGGGTCCTGGTGCCCCCAGCCCTCTGTGCCAAGCGAGGCAGAGCCACCCCCCTCGGCATTGTGCAGCACTAATCCCCGGCTTTCACACGTTTTCCACGGCAGGACCACAGCCCCCGCCCCAAACTAAGCCCACATTAATGAGGTAGCACTAGATCCTCATCCAAAAGTCGCCTGCCTTGCGAGGCCGCCTTGCACTGGTTTCATTGAAGGTAATTTGATCTTGGTAGGACGACATTCCTAAAATAGTTGAGGGAATTCAAACATGAAATAAGGTTTCCAGGAAGGGATTAAAAAAAAAATAGGTCAAGCAAGTGTGAGCGATTAAAGTGACCCGGCATCCCTTTGTACGGTTTAACTGCGACTCTGTTCAACTCTATCTTGCATCAACATGTAATAAATTAGATCCAAGAGGTTGCCCAAAGCAGAGAGGCCTATATAAGATTATTCCAGGAGGCGGCTGGTGTCGGTGACCTTTCCTCCCATGGCTTTCACCGCCAACATCAAACACACACGGCCCAGCTGAACGATCCGCTCAGAGCTTTGGAACGGCGCACGCGACCGCGGCACGGCCGGGAGCCAGCGCTGCCGCCATCCCACGGGACAGCCCCGCGCCCATCCCAAACTCCCTGCCTCAGTTTACCCACCCCAAGGCTGGCAGGAGGGAAGCCCAGGCACCCCTGTGCCCGCTGGCATCCCCCTGGTGCCGGCCGCAGCCGCCACGCAAAGCCCTCGCGCCATATGTCACACAAACCCATCTTTAACTGCTTATCCCTCTCCTCCCTTTGTGCTCCCCGCTCAGCACAACAGCGCTGGGAAGCAGCTGGGAGTGAAAGAAGATAAAAATTCCTGCGGAGACAAAGGTGTGCGGCATTCCCTCGGGACTGGGCTCAGGGCAGGGCGTGGGGAGGACTCGCTGCCGGGCAAGTTTTGGGTTAGGTTTGGGCAGTGAGTGATAAAGGGGAGTGGGGGAACATGAACCCAGCCCCGCTCCCCGGATAATTAGTGCGGCTGATTCCAATTGCTAATGTGCCATTATAAGTCAAGGGTCACAGAAATTAAAGGATGGGAGGGAAAAAGGGAGAAAGAGCCTGAGTAGAGGCAGTCCCTTCCCCTCCATCTCTCTGCATAGCAGGAACATACTGGAATGGACTGGGATTAGACTGGGCTGGCCCTGCCCCAGGCTGGTGCTGAGCATCTCTGCAGGATTTGGCCCTGGGCGTCCCACAAAGGCAGGAACAAGCAGGGGCAGGCAGGGGCAGGCAGGGACAGGCAGTGCAGACCAGGCCCAGCCTCCAGCATCTCCGGTGGCTGCTCTCCTGCCATCAGGGTTTAAGGGCCGGCGCTCACTGCGCAAAGGAAAAATCCCGTATTGATTCACCCGAAGCTCTGGAGCACAGACCGCACGAGTTTCTATGGAAACAAAATTAGTGGAGTAAAACTCTCCCTGCCGGCACACGGTGAATTATTCACCAGGACAGGCCCCTGGCCAGAGGGGCTGCTGAGAAGATTTAAAGGTGATCAGAGAGTGGCTGCTGCGTTCCCCCTTCCCCCGGGGACCAAACCACAGCCAGGGAGGATGAAAGGCCCTGGGTTTCCAGGCCATGTGCATGGTGGGAAGGTCCTGCACCTCCCTCACCATGTCCACAGCCTCTGGGGTCCCCAGGCAGAGGACAAGGGCTTCCCCCCGGCTTCCCCCACTCCCACCCCTTGCACCACAGCACGGCAGTAATACATGGCACAAAGTGTCACTGCCTGAAGTCCACCTGCCATGCACTGGCCTCCCTGTGGTCAGCCATCCCTGGCACGCGGGATGAGCCTGTGAGGGCAGGACCGGCCGCAGCCCTGCTCATCCCACAGAGCCTCTCAGCACCGTGCTCACTGCTGTGAGCCAAGAGCTAGGGAAGAAAGGGACTAATTAAGTCACAAACAGAGGAGGGGTTTTTTATGAGTCACTAAGCCATATGGCTGATGCAAGCTATCCCGGGAAAGTGCCGAGCCAACAATCCGGCGCTGCCGTACCCTCGTTGTCCTGGGACGCGGTGTCACACTGTAATTGCGCCGGGCTTTTGTCCTCCCTCGTGCCGGGTGACATTGCTCAGCAGAGGAGAACCTGCTTGAAAGGCTACACCTCACCAGGGACAGGTATTTAATTAAGGCCCTAAGTCAGGCCCCTCCTGCCAAGCAGCACAGGCTGTTCCATCCCAGCACAACCCGGACTGTGGGGCGGAGAAAAGCCCTGAAAGGAGGAATGTTGAGCTTGCTCCATCACAGCACATCACAGAAATTACACGGGACGCTAACCTGGATTTGAAGCCAGGCCAAGGCTCAGAGAAGCTCTCAGTCTCCTCAGCAGCAGAGTCACTCCTGTGCCAGCACAGCCCTGTTCTGGGTGGCAAAGGGACCCAGACCCCGAGCAGTGGCTCTGCTTGTTGCCCCCTTTGACACTGGCCACGTGCTGGGCCCAGCCGCCACAGCGGGTCACGTGCTTCTTCAAAATCCCATCTTTCATTATTTTTAAGTTTGCATGACTAATTCAGGTACATCCCATCCCAGCTGATTTGCACTGATCGTGGCAATCACCAGCCAGGGAGGTTAAAAGCCACAAGGATTTTAGAAGTAATAGTTGAGGCTCCGGGAGCTGGGAATCCTCCCCAAAGACTGTCCCCCATCCCCACCACTGCCTTACAGCCCCAGCACGTGCTCCCAGTGACCCATCTCCATCACCAGAGCTCCAGCCACCGTTCTCTCCATTTTCTGGAGATGATCTCCCCATTTCCCCAGCTCAGCCCTGCTTTCCTACGCCAAGGACAGTGGCCAGGCTCCATCCCGGAGCGTTTGTGTGCCCATCTGCGTGTGCCTTCCCTGGGGAAGAGAGAGCGAGGGCAGGGATCGACCAGCTGTCAGGCAGAAGGAAGAAATACCACTTCCAGGAGTCAGAGCTCATTTCCCAGCAATAAAAGCAGGCTGGGGCTGGAAAAAAGTACCACTAATGGGGATGCACATCCCACACCACTCCAGCCGCCAATAGGGAAGTATCCAGGGGCTGTAGCTTGGAAAAATAAAAGCCATCAACAAGGCTTGGTTTTAAGCAGCACAGCTGTAGATTAGGCCCAGATCAGGGCATAAAGGATCTGCCATTCCCCACACGGATTATTGCCGTGGATGATGCCCTCCACGTGCCAACCTCAGCTCCTGGCTCTGAGTTATGGCTCCTCCAGCAGATGGAAAAGAAAACCCTACTGCATCCTTCCAGGGAGGGGAATGGCTCAGATCAGCATCCGCCCTTAAATGCTCCACTCTCCATCCTCCTCAGCCCCATTATCCCCACTCCACCCACACACACTGCTCTGGGGACCCAAGGAAGAGCCAGAGTCTCCAGTGCTCATAAATGCCACCTAGAAAGGAAGACCTGAAGAGTTTGTGCTTGCTGGGGTTATTTGTGGGTGGATTTTATCTCCTATTCTCGGTGTGCTTTGGTGAGGAGGGCCCTCACTGCTGAGTGGGCAGCCTGCCTTCCCTCTGCCAGGCTCACACCCTCCGAGCAGGGGTGTGAGACAGCTCTACCTCCCCAAAACAACCCCCGGAGATCCACGCAGACCCCAGGGACCAGGACATGCCTGGGCCCAGCCAGGGGACAGTCCCTGCAAGGCAGTCACTCTGGGTTTTAAGGCACACTTGTTTGTTTGTTTGTCGCTGGGCAACAGAGAGGATGGAAAAAATATCAATGTCATATTGTCACCTATGAGTCACCGCTCAGCACGGGTCGAGATGCCCCGGTTCTGCTGCCACCGAGCACGGGGAGACCGGAAAAGGGCCTGAGGCACCCCAAAAGCAGTGCTCTCCAGCTCTCTCAGCCTGTCTGGCCCTGCCCCGACACCTTCCCCATCCCCACAGATGGCGACTCGAGTGGCCTGGGCACATCGGTGGCCTGGGGACATCGGTGGTCCGAGGACAACTTTCCGAGCCCTGGAAGGCGAGGCAGGAATTTGCATTCCTATTTGCATTTCCTAATTGCGCCTGCGGGTTTCCTGGGGCAGCGGCCGGCTCTGGTTTCCATGGCAGGTTTTGTGCAGACCTGGAGAACCGAGGGAGGCACAAAGGGGCCACAATGGACCTGCCACTCACCCGCATCAAAGGCGGCCGGCGGGGCGGGCCGGGGGCACCGCGCCCGGGGCACCGCAGCCTGTCCCCCCCGGCTCCGGCAGCACCGGGGGACCCCCGGGGCAGGGGGAGAGGGCGGCTGGTGGCCCACGCGCGGTCCCAGCGCCGGGGACACGCCACTGGTGAGGCTGCTTGACGGAGGAGAGGAGTCGCAGCCGCTGTCGCCCAGAGGCAGCAGATGCTCCGCGCCCGTCGGAAGTGGTGCAAGAGCTGGACCCAGATGTTCCCCCTGTTCTCATTTCCTGTTATTTTCAGCCAGCTTTCCACCCAGCTGGGTGGGTGGCTTTCTCCTTCCAACTTCCCTCTCCATTCAGGGACCGTCTCGCTCGCTGCTGTGCCCATCCAGCTCCCGTGCTGACCCCAGGGAACCGGCAGAACAGCCAAAACGGGGACCTGGCAAAACCTGGTCCCCACACCATTGCTGCAAGCCCAGTGCCACCGAGCAGAGGTGAGGCTCCAGCCAGTGTCCCTCCATCACCCTGGCCATGGTGACAGAGATGTTGCCACCACAGCCACGCCACGAGAGGGGGACCCATCTCTGCCTCGCACACCTGTGAGGGGCTCTGTGCTGTTATTTCAATTTCTTTTCTTATATTATAGTTATCAATAATCATCACCATCACCTTGTGCTGCCCCAAAGCCTCCCAGCTCTGGCCATGAGCATCCCACAGGCGAGTGCACCCACAGGGTTAGGGCAGCAGCCCCCTCCCCACGCATCCCACCCCAGGCACAGACCCTGACCGTGAATGGTCCTCCAGCTCCTCTCCTGGCTATCCCACTCCAAATGCCAGCATCCACAGCATGCCCTGTTATCTGTGCCCCCGCAGAGGGTGTTGGTGCAGGCAGATAAGCACCAGCACTCACTATCACACTGCTGCTCGCTGGGGCTCAGGGAACCACAGCACCGGCACCACGGCAAAGCCGCTCGGCCACGCCACCAACACGGCCAGGTGTGGGTGTTCTTTGTCCATTTTTTCCTCATTTGAAAGCTCTTTTTAAATAAAATGCTGGAAAAGTCCAAACTTTCCCAGGAACTCTGTGGCTGGGAAGAGGATTGGCACCTTTGACAGAAATAATTTTGGCTCTCGGACGCTCTGACACCAGAAATGGGCTGTGGACAGCCGGGGATGGGTGCACAAGGCTCTGCCAGCATCAGGCACATCCTCACCTCGGGGTGGCTGGATAACATGGTGGGAAAGGCCACAGGTGCACAACTACCAGGTGATGGCAGGGTCTCCTCTGCCATGACAACCACCACAAGCTCCCCACTACCCCCACCACCAGCACCAGCCAACCTCCACTCCCAGAGGGCTCCCCTGGGGTCTCATTGCCCCAGTGCTGCACTCCCGCCGAGCGCTTCCACAGGAAAACCTCTGTGAAAACCACAAAAAGCTTCTCAGCGGAGCAGATGCCGCTTCAGCCTGTGTTCTTAGAGATGGAGGAGGAGGAGGAGGTTTTGAGGAAAGCCACAGCTTCCCCAGCCGCAGGGCAGCCCCACCAGCAAAGCCCCAGCGGCAGCCTCAGGGGTCAGCCCAGGATGGTGGTTCTCCCGTGGAAATCCTTACGGCTCCAGCCCCCGTGTTTGTTGTCAGTGGCAGCAGCAGGAGGAGGTGTGAGGAGGAGGTGCGACTCCACTGCTTTTTAAGAAAATAATAAAAAAGAGCCTTTCCAACCCGCCCGAGAGACAGACGGTGCAGGAGAGCACTGCTTTGAGCGGTGATTTGCACTCGACTCCTTCTCCATCGCTGTCTGCCCACAAACCACTGGCAGCGATTTCAGCGCTGGATGGGAACCCCAGGTGAGGATCAGCCTGGCAGGATGGTGCTCTTCATCTTTACGGAGGATGTGAGATGTGCCTGAGCTGGCCACCCGGTCGGGGGCTCACAAATGACCCTAGTCACCCAGGAGGTGACCACCACCGCTGTGGCAAACCAGGGCCCCGGCAATTCCTGCACCAAGCCATGACCCACCCGGCAGGGATGGCGGGGATGGCGGGGTGTGAGGTGTGCTGCTCCATGAACGCGGCGCAGGCGACAGGGACGTCGTCCAGCAGCAGGAAGCCACCAAACCTAAACCCGCAGCGCACGGAGGGGTCACGCTCGGGGACCGGCGATGCTCCGGGGCTGAGCGGGACGCGGGTCCTGCCCCCGGCCGAGCCCGCCGGCCCGCGCCCGGCCCCACGCGGGGAAGGCACCCTCGGCCCCACGCCGGGCCGGGGGGCTCGGCTGTCCCCGCCGCCCCGCGGGTTCCGCACGCGGGACCCTCCCGAGCCCGGCGCAGGCCCGCGG
>VXBT01004140.1:641612-660084 GCA_013400235.1 Oriolus oriolus | reverse complement strand
ACAGCCCTGAGGGGGTCCTGGGAACCTTGGAGTCCCTCCGTTGTCCTCAGGCGTCCCCAGCGCCTGCAGCCCTGGGGTCGACACCTCCGGCCCTGAGTGGCCTGGGGGCCAGTGTGTGGAGGGAGCAGCATCCCGAGGATGGATGGATGGATGGATGGATGGATGGATGGATGGATGGATGGACGGATGGACGGATGGACGGATGGACGGATGGATGGATGGATGGATGGATGGACGGATGGACGGATGGATGGATCCCAGCTCTCCAGGCTGCCTCTCAGCCTCTTCCACACCTTTGGAGCGTCCCAGGCTCCTGGAGCCTGGACCTCCAGTCCCGTGGTAAGGAAGGGGAGGCAGCACTGCTGCCCCACAGCTGAACATCCCAGACGGGTTATAACCAAGCATCACTTGGAGCAGACAGAAAACAGCCGTCCCCGTATCGCACGCTCTGGCTGGCAGCTCGGGACGGGAAGCGATCTCGTCTTACAAATTACAGGAGCTCGTTTACACAGGGCAAACGCTTCCCGTCCCACAGAGACCAGAGCGAGACCACGAACGGCAGCAGGTCAGAGCCTCCACTTCCCTCGTGGCTCTCCAAACCTTCCAGACACGCTGCGGGAAGAACTCCACACCTCTGGGCACCACGGCCTCCCACAGCACCCTGCCACAGCCAGGGACTGCTCGGGTGCACGGCTGTGGGTGCTGGAGCCTGGGCAGATGTGTGGGATGTCCAGAGCTCTCATAGGACAGCTCTTCGTGCTGAGATTTGTCCCATTTCATTGTTTCATCTATGTCTGAGAGCTGAGCGATCCTGGGCAGAGATCTGGAAGGCTCTGACAGGGAACAGAGGAAGAGTGGAAATATTGGAGGTAAACCTTCGGTTTTCAGCGCATACCGAACATGGGCCACGGCATTCTCTTCCCGAGTTGTCGCAGATCAGACTCTTCCGAGGCACAGTGCCTTGCAGTGAGCTTTGGTGGCTGCAATCTCCTCCTAATCCAGGCTTGTTTCAGGGAAAACAGGCAATTTTACATCCCTTTGATATGGGTCTTAGCTGCTAATGGTGCTAGGAAGTAAAAAGAAATGGGCATAGAAATACACAACTATGAAGAATTAAAATAGGGAATTTAATTCAGCCAATTCCAAAGAAACTGGTAATTCCCTGAAAAACAAACCTTGCACAGAAAACACAGAACAGAAATGGCTTTGTCTTGACAGCTGGTGAGAACAACTGGGTGAAAAGGTGAATGGAGTATTTCTGACTTCTCTGGAAAACAAAATGTTTCACGCATCCTGAAAATGCCCTATTTTTTACTAAATGGGTCGGTTTGGGAGGCAGTGATTGTAAATGCTCTGCAAGGAAAGCACAGGTCTGTGCTCTGACACAGCCAGTGACTGCAGATGCCAAATGTCTTTTCAAAAAGCACATGCTTCCCTAAAGGAAAAGCTGTGACTTCTAAAAATCATAGAAACATGGAATGGTTTGGGCTGGAAGGGAACCTCAAAGCTCATCTCATTCTAAGCCCCCACCAAAAGCAGGGACGCATTCCACTAGACTAGCCCAGAAACCTGAAGAACAATAAAAAAAAAATCTATTATTTTTAAGAATCATAAGCCTGGCCTGCCCGGTGGTCCCGATTTGGGCTTCAGGGTGATGCGGAGTCCGATGAAACGACGCGAGGCTGCGGCTGTCGCCAGGCGCGTGGAGGGAGCTGGCTGGACAGCCTGGCCCAGCTCCTCCAGCACTGAAATACTCTTTCCAAACCAATACCAAAAAAGGTTTGTTTCTAGGTCAGGACCTCAGCACTCGGTTTTAACCAGGGGCTGACAGTCCAATCTGAACACAGCTGTAAAATGGATTCGCAGGAGAAGCTTTGGCATTCCTTTTGTAATTAGAAAACAGCCACTAAGCTGTGTGCCTTTAAAGGTGAAAGCTATTTTTGACATAAAAATTAGCACGTAGTTCCTCTGTCATCCCTCGGCTGCTGCGCTGGGAGCTGTGAGTGAACAATCCAAAGATAAACAAGAAGTATAAACATGCTGAATTACACAAATACGTAGAAGGGGATCACGTTTAATTTGTTTTATTCTCTGACAGTTAGGAGGCAAAGAGATTTATTTTTACACTTTTTCTCCTAAAAAGCACTAGTTAAAAGGTCCACTTAAGTACTGAAACCTCAATGGCATTTAAAAACTTGAAATGCTTTTAATAGCTGCCTTTTGAAAATACTGTTAAATCTGTTTTTGAGATGGATAGACTAAGCTACCAGTGAAGCAGGGCAGGAGTTTTTGGAAAGGCCCAGCAGTGAGAAACTGTCGTTCATTTCTCAACAACTCACCTCCTGTACAGGAACCCTGAGATAAAAACTACCACAGCGCTCGATGCTTTAAAAACCCGAGCATCCTTTAAATTCCAATTTTCTCTTGTTTGGTGGGAATCCAACCCCGACAGCCTTGAAAATGAACCCCAGGCAGTTTTCAGGATACGGCTCAGAGTGGCTGTTTCTAAAATAAAAGTGAGGGAAGAACGAGCAGAACTTGGAGGCTTATCAGCACCCGGAAAGCCCCAGCTAATCCTCGGCAGCCCCGGCCCCTTTATGTAACCTGGGATTGCTGCAGCTCAACAGCTTACTGGGGTCTGGGTGGTTTTCTTTAAACCTCTTGTGGACAAATGCAAACACATTAAATACTTCTTTCTTCCACCTCTCTAAGGAAAAAAATTGTAAGAGGGAAAAAAACCGTTTTATTTATGAACAAGGGCTAATAGAATTAAACTCATATACTAAAATGCATTTCTCTCTGATCCATCTTGACTGAACAGAACCTTCCCAATTTACAATACTCAGGTGTCACTCTTCAAAAAAAGGTTGAATCCCAAATTTCTCTTCACCCCAAACACTCTCTGGAAGTGCTGGAGTGTTCCAAATAAAGAGAATAAAACTGCCCCTTTATACATGTGCTCCATTTCTGGCAGCATGGGTGGCTGTGCTGGAATACTTACGTCCCCATGGCCGCTTCCCCGCGGCTCTCCTTGCCCGGAGGACGCCTTCCCGTGCCCTCCATCTGACTGCTCTGACTTTCCACGGCACGTATCCTTCCAAGGCAAAATTCAACTTTCAAACTCTCAGCCGGTGCTAAGCCATTCACCTCACGCTGAATGCTTACGGAAACTTCAGAAGGAAAAAAATAAACCCCCTATTGAACTCCTTGCAATCGGAGACCTGAATGGGCTCGATATAAACCCCACTCGAACCAGCGGCAGCAATAGGCTTCCCTGGATGTTGGATTCGATCCAGCTTAAAAGTTTCCATGAAATAAACTAGGCTAAGCGCATCAGCTGCATAGAAACTAACTCGGTGTAACAGGAGCATCTGTTCTTCACATCCACCATTTTCTCAGAGCCTTAACTCGGCGGCGCTGCGGCGGCGCGAGGTGCCAGCGGATCCCCGGCCGCGCCGGCACCGGCACGGACATCGATTAGCAGGGAGCATGCACGTCGTATAAACTACTTGACCAGGTAGCTTTTGTTTGTCAGAAAAACAGCTTAATGTATTTGGAAGGACGGCATTACAGAGCGAAGTCAACGTCCGCACTGAGACAGCGGAGGAGCACACCTCGGACCCATTAATACACGGTACAAAGCAAATGTTTACCCAAGTACAAATGAAACAGGTCGACAATTAGCTAATGCAGCTTTGTGGACATAAACCAGGTACAGTCGAGCAGAACCAACATAAAATAAAAAGGAAACAGCCCTTTTCCTACGCCACGCTAAGAGCACCGTGGTTAGTGGTTTGGGAAGCCTCTGTCACGGTGAAAAATTTCCTTGCCGGTGTTTAATGTGTTTATTCTACTGCTACACTGCTGGGATAAAAATAACAGCTGGCTGTACAAGGGACCCACTGTCAATACTGCAGTAATTGACAACATACAATTAAGTCTCACACCTGTTTATTGTAAGTAATTCATAGATAACCACTTCTAGTACACATTTTCATACTGGCTCTTAATGCTTTTGTTCTCTTTTTTTTTTTAAGCTCAGGGATACCCAAATTTCATCTAAGGGTCATCACTGTGGTTACCCAGACCCAGAAGGCTATACCTACTTTGGGAAACTGGTGCAAGGTGGCGTGGTGGCCAGGGGGGACAGAGATGGCTGGGGAGCTACAGGTCCCAACATGCAGGACGGTGCGGTGGTGGCAGCGGGGCCGGGGCAGCGGGGCTGGGGACATGCGCTGGCGGGCCGGCCGTGCACGCCGGGCTCTACACAGGGCCAAAACAAAGACCTCTACACACCTGGAGTAAGAACAGTGGTAACAAAGTCATAGCTACATATTCTTCTCTACATTTTTGTTTATTGAGACAAACTAATTAAAAGGCACAAACATAGGGCATATGTTTACATGGACATTATAACAAACATATACATTAAAAGTGTAGGAATGTGTTTCCTTTCTGCTAAACAGAAAGTTCCTAAGCTTTTATATATACAAAAGTTGTACAATTTGATGTCCTAAAGTACAAAAGATCATTTATAAAATTATTTTACACTAAGCTCTATTATTTTTTTTTTGTTTGTTTTTGTTTTACTATGTAGTCCAAGCCCCTAGAACAGTTTCACGTAAGGATACAGATACCTGTCACCTGAGCCAGCAGCCTGGCAATCACTGCTCGCACGGACACGGCCGGGGAGGAACGGAAGCAGTCCAGTGTGACTGGTCAGTCCTGCTAGCACTCTGTGAAAATGCACACGCTAATCTCCAGAGCTCTCAACTTCATTAAGATAAAAACATCTCAACTGTAATTTCTTTTTTTTTTAACTCTTTTTTTTTTTTTTAATTTAATGTAGAGTCTTGGGTTTAGGGTGGTTTGTTTTTTTTTAAACAAAAGTTTTAAAAATGTGAATATGTGACATGATAGTCTAAAAAGTATATCTGTTTCCCTAGACTTTGCTTTCTACTTTATGTACAGATAAACAGGTTAAGAAAAAAAAAGCACATGTAGCTTAAACATGTGTGACCATTTATGAGCAGTTCTGGGCTGGACAGCTCAGCAACCCAGAACTCCCACAAACTGATAGAAATGTGTTAACACAATAGAAGAATAACGTAAAAATGATGATGTTCGCAAATATTTACAAAGTTGAACAGATTTGCACAACACTTGATTAAGAAATAGGGGAGAAATTAAAAGACGCTCTCTGCTTGTCCTGGAGGGGCATCCTACCTAGTTAGTGGTTAGAATAAAAACTGTATACAATTTAATATAAGACAAAACTTCTAGTGAACAACTAACACGTCTGTCCCCTGCTGAAATTCCAGCAGGCTCTGATTGGGAGGCAGAGGGCATAAAAATCACACCCAGGGCCTCCAGAATCTTCCAGCTTAAAGCAATTTTCCTTAAGTTTCCAAGCACTCCTTTTGCTCCTAGATAAGAGTCCCATGGGGGTCTGACTGTTCAGAGACCATGTTTACATACATTTCAACTCCTCTTCTGTCAGCCATGGCTGTTTCTCACCAAACAATAACAGTTTTTTTAAAAAAAATGTTGACTACAATGCTCTATTCCCTTAGGGTAATATGTTGGGTAATATTTACATCTCCAAATATCAGGTCACAATCCCTATTATATGTTGAAGTTAGAATGATAAGTTATCATATGCTTTGCATATCAGAGCTGGTATCACCTTTCCCATAGGGAATGCTGCCTGAAATTACCATATTCCCAAAGGTAAAATGCATATTTTCTCCAAAAATGCATTTTTTTTTTTAAATGACAACATTGTAATGCATTTACTCATTAAAAAAAAAAAACATCAACACAGACAAAGGTTCTACACTAGCTCAGAAACAGTGGGCTTGCCTGGCAGGTTAAAATGAGCCATCCACCCTGTCACAGATACAGAGGGGTCTTTGCTAGTGTTTAGATTAAAATAATTTTCTAAGTTATAATTTGAGGGGATAAAACATAAAACTGGTTTTTTTAATGACCTTTTTTTGTTTTTTTCTTTTTTCGTTTTTTTTTAAAACTCTGACAAATAAGTATCTGCTCTAATTCAGCATCAGTCAGCTACAAGGTAAAACTTAATTTAAATGAAGTGCTCCAGTGAAACTCAAGCCTGAACCATGTGAGCCAAATCAAGGGGAAGATGCTACTGTGGTCTCTGATGGTGTTGCCCCAGTGTCTTAGTCTGAATTTATTATTAACTAAAACAAAACAAAACAAAAAGGAAAAAAAAAAAAAACCCAACCAAACAAAACCCAAAAAAGAACTGCTGGTAAGGATTCCATTTTAATCCTTTTTAATACTGTTTAGAACTTGTTTACCAGGGAGGAGAGGTGGGCAAGGCCTGGGGCAGGAAAGGCATGCTCTCCACTGGTCTCATGGCTATGTTGAGGGGACCAGCCAGCGTCATGGGGGTGGGCAGGTTCATGGGGGACGTGATGGTGACGGGGTGCGCTATGTTCACTGGAGCGGTTACCGGGGTGGGCAGGTTCACCGGGGTGGTGAGCGTTAATGGAGAGGTCATGGACAGAGGACTGGTTATAGTTACAGGATGCCCTAAGTTCATCGGACTGGATATATTAACTGCACTTGATACATTTACTGGACTTCTCATGCTCATTGCAGCTGCCACTGTGACTGGGTTTGTGATAGTCCCAGAAGCCACAGAGGACGTTATATTGAATGGAGTAGTAAGAGTCACAGGCGTAGTAGCAGCAGTGGAGGTTTGGCACAAGTTAGCAGCTTCTAAAAATGAGACATAAAAAAGACAAAAAGTTTTTAACACATAAAAAAACCATGGACAAGATTTAAACAAAACAAAACAAAACAAAAAACCCAAAAACCAAACAAGAACAGGTACAAATTCTGGAATAATTTTCTTTAGGTATTATTAGTAAGTTAAAACTGTTAACATTCTATAGCCTACAGGAAATACAAACTCTCATGCAGGTCATTTCAATTCAGTATTTTTTTTTTTCCTGAGAAGTCAAGTGAGGTTGTCTAAGCAAAAGGGTTTCCATGTTCATAAAAACACTATCGTACAATCAAAAAAATCCTCCCAAGAGGAACAATAGAAATAGAGGAGAGAGTGTACATACCGAATGGTACGTACTCTATAGCCTTCTCAAAGGTGAACTGACATTCTGTGAAGGTTTTAAAAAGTCATTATTAGGGACTGATAAGCAAAGCTCGTTTCAATATTTACCTGCTTATTTCAGTCTTAATTATTGCTACTAAACTGCTCCACTGCTCACAGTACCTCTACTTCAAGGCAACCCCAGCAGCACATCCCTCAACCCCCATCAGCTCCTCAGCTTTCCCATAAGCTACAGCTCCACACCATGTTGGTTTGAGGGGTTTTGGGGTGGGTTTGCAGCAAGCAGGACTGAAGTGCAGAGCAAGGGAGACCCAGGAGGCCGGGGCTGGGGAGCGGGGCCGGCAGGGGGGACGCGGGGGGGGACGGGAATCACTCCACATCCATCAGCACCACCTGCCGGCTACGCACACCGGGAGGCGCCGGAAACGGGGAAAAGGGCAGGGCTGGCTGCTAAAGAAACCGGGGCAAATACACTCTACAGCAACGTTACTAAGCCGTGTCTGATTCCACATTTGCAGGGCAGGACCCCAAGCTCAGTTACACCCACGTGTCAGAGGTAAGCCAGGAGCAAAGAGTCCACTTTGCCACTGGGGCAATACAAATGTAACTCTGAAAGCAACATTAGCCCCATTCAAGGGTTACTGTTGGTTCTTCAAAGTCCATAGCTAGGAGGGGTGGAGACGAAGGGAAAGAGTAAAAAAAATAAAATAAAAATTGTGAAAATAAATTGTACTAGACTAAAAAAAAATCCCATCTAGTGTTGTAAAGCCACCACAAGTGGAACTAGCACAGGAGAACCAGCATGGAAAGAGCAGCTCAGGCGTGGCACTGACTGGTCTAACTTCACCTTTGAAGCACAGTGACACCCAAAAACACATCCCACCCACGCCCCTTCCCCAGTTAAGTTAAGCTAAAAGCACCAGTCTGACACCACTGCTACCCACCACCTCCCTCACTCCCCATCCTGCCCCAAACCACTGTTCTGTTACTGTTAAAGCATATTCAACATTCTCAATAAGAAAAGAAAAGGAAAAAAGACATAGGGAAGAACAAGCAGAAAAAAATTCTCAGTGATTTTCTAAACCTGACCCCATTTGCTTTATCTATTTAGTGGCCTGATGATATGTAATGTTTCTGTTATCAGTACATTTTAACATGAATAAGCTGTTTCTGTACTGTCTGATCACAGAATTCAATTAGTGGCATAACAAGAGGAAAGGAAGCAAGCAGCCTAGAACACAAACAAGAACCTAGAACACAAAAGCAGATTGAGGAAACTGAAAGGAAGGTTAGGAGAAAAGAAAAAAATAAGGTGAGTCAAAAACATTCCTAAAAACAGCCAGTGAAAAACAATAAGCAGTGGTCACTAAGAGCTCCTAAAACATGTAATCCATGAAGTCACATGATGGGCATTAGTAATCAGACTGTTGTGAAACAAATAAGCAGCAGTAACGGAAGAGTTTAAACTATTATATCCTAAAACCACTGAACGGAAGCAATCTGCCCTCTACAAACTGACACAATGACCAACAACAGCAATTCCACTTCAATTACAGCAGCACAAGTAGAGGTAAGCTGTGAGCTAGCACTGACGAGAAACAGGATCACTGATTAGCTCATTTTGTAATTAAAAAAAGCAACAGAGAAAGGAAGTTCTCTGAAGTCTAGAAAACTTTATGCGAAGACAGTTACATGATGCTAGAGCAGATGGAATAAACTGGGAGAGAGAAGATGAACGGGACACAGGAAGCACACAGGTGCACACTGGTGCTGGTGCAAGGACGGGGGGGGTGTGTGCACACAAGTGAACAATATGCACAGACACAGCTAAAAGCCACATGCAAGTCAAAGCCCACACTCCTGCCCCCTTTGTAACTGATGGCTCTAAGGACACAGGCAAGCACAGAGACCAAGGGAGCAAGTCATGAGCAGGTCATTTAACACAGCCTAATCTGGGGCCTATTTCTTCCTGTTCTTTCTGAGCTATGACTTCTAAGAATGAAACTGTCATGTAAGACATCCTTCCTGACACCTTAAACTCCCCATATGACTGTAAACTCCACTATCTCACAAACCCAAAAGCATCAATATTGGTTTGTTTTACCTTTCTTCCTTGCTTTGACGGCCTCTTCCCACAATCTCAGGGTCTCTACCTGCTTTCCAGGCCAACTTGTTACGTGTTGCTGCTGCTGCTGCTGTTGCTGCTGCTGCTGTTGTTGTTGCTGTTGTTGCTGCTGCTGCTGCTGCTGCTGCTGTTGTTGTTGTTGTTGCTGTTGTTGCTGCTGCTGCTGTTTCTGGTTGCTGGTCTCTTCACTCATGCATGCTATGCCAATCAAGTAAGAACACAAATTCACCTTGAAAAGTTACTCTGCTTTCTGCTGAGATCACAAAGGCAACTTCTACAAAGAGCATGTGGAATCTCACAGGATTCCAAGAACGAAATCACAGAGGTGTTTAAAACAATATCATTAATTCTGTGCTTTATAAAACTACTTTTCCAAGATCTACAAATCCAAACATTAGCCATTAACATCTACTTTAACTGCCAAAAATGGGCTTCTTTTCTCATTAGTTAGTTTGTATTTAGGAAGAATGAAATTAAAACTCCAATGAGTCTCTAGAACTCAAGCCGATTCCACTTTTTCTAAACTTTAGCTCCAGCTTAAAAATAAAAAGAAAAAAGCCTTTTTACCTTTTATTGCAAGTATGACTTAAAAACTTCAGTTTACCTTTACATCACAGAACAGCCTGTCACTACTCTCTGGCCACAGTACAGCTCATAATTTCCACGTCTAACAACTGCTCTAAATGCCTCATGTGAACTGGATTAGCACCACCAAACTGGCTTGGGAAGCCAGAGTTGTAACTCTATATCTTGAAAAATACTTCACATCCAAATTTCCTACTAAGCTCAACAATCAGGCATTTCAGACATTCCCAGTACCTTCAAATTATCCAGGAGTAACAGGAACTGCAAAGATGTTGTAAATTAACACAGTTTAAAAGGCTTTAAGGACACAGTTTCCAAAGACATTCCTTACTTCTGCCTCTTGATTCCTCTGAAAACCCGTTTTATATTACTAACCATGTGGGTTAACTTAAGTTACAGGTATTTTAATAGGGAAAATTTGAAAGTCAAGTCTTCATTTGCTTGCTAGGCACTCCCACATTCAGACTGCAGCACTTCCACAGAGTTTAAGGCTAGAAGGAGCTATTACAAACATCTCATCTGACCTCCTGCACAACACCAGTCAGATGCCATTAATGCCAAAAACATATCAGGGCTGGATTTAAATCCTTTTCTTGTCAGCTACTGCCTGAGGCAGGAAACATTGAGCCCCAGGGTCAAAATTCAGAGAGAGCAGAGAAATCTTTCTCCTGATTTTGATGAGCTTTAGATGAGGCTTCGGACCTGAAACCTAGCAGGTCTTAGCAGTTCTTAAATAGTCTAAAATCTCCAAACTATCTGTTGGACTTTTAAGCCTGCACAGTTCAGGAAGCAGTACTGAACTTAAAAAGTGAGAAAATTTAGGAACTCTTTTCTTCAAGAGATGGGTCACTGTCATGAACTGCAGGGCATTCCTAAGGGATAAGAGCACAGTCTAGCAGCAAACCAACGCCACACATGCCAAATCTTGAGCTGAAGCAGATTCTGTTACTAAATATCTACTTTTAAGAGGTGTGACCACCCAAACTGACAGATACGTAGTTGAACTTTAACGTCACCAAAGGCAATTCCCTTCACAAACACATTGTTATTAGAAATGTTTGTAAAACGTTCACCTACTTTTATTGATGCCTTGTTTACAGGTATTACAGTTGATACTTTGGCTCTGCCCGTGTGTCTTTAAGTGGCTGGTGATATATGCTGCACTCAGAAGTTTACCACAGATATTACACGATACCTTTCCTTCATGGCGCACCATGTGTGTCCGCAGTCTGTCTTTGGTGGCAAAGGCAGCAGTGCACGTCTAGATGAAGGACAACAGTTACACTTGAGGTGCAGACAGAGCAGTAGAGCATCACCTAGCAGGCCCCTGGGAGCCCGTGTTACCTTGCAGGTCCTAACAGTATCCTAAGTGCATTGACATTACATTTTACCTGTATTTATAGAGAAACCAAAATCAAACTGCTCAGCAGAGACTGAGAATGGAATTCGTTTCTGAGGCAATCAGGACAAAAATCATACTTTATTCTAGCTGAACTTTCTAAAAGCAGCGGGTTGCCTTACCCACCAACGCAAGAGGGAACTTATAAAAAACACCTACAACAGGCAAAGTTGGTTTCTAATATAATTTTACTGTACAAATATGAACTTGGTACCTTACACTGCTCGATTACTTCTGTTCCCATCCAGAACAAGGAAACAAAACCTTTTCCTAACGCTATTCTTTTTACCCAAGGCTTTTATTTAATAAGATGAGTCACTAAAACACAGGTTGGAATAAGCATGGATATTCCAAGCAAAACAGTTAATTGTTCAAGGGCAATCAAATTATTTCTCCTAGACTCAGTCATCAACCTATGACAACTTGCTTTCCCCTTCCAGCAAAATAACAGATCCAGAATCAACCATTCCCACCCATTTTAAATAGATGTGCCGAGAAAGACATTTGATTTGAACATGCTGAGAAACACACTGCACACATTACCCCAGAAATGAGCACTGAGCTGAGGATGCTGCTACAATCCTACTACTAAGTTAAGCATATGGTTAAACAGAGCAACTACGCTGTTCTCCAAGAAAGCAAAAAGCCTCTAATCTTCCAAAAAAAGCAGCCACAGCATCTTTTTAAAGTTCCACCAGAACTCCAGCGCTGTGGTGTGGTGGCGGATGTGGCTTTACTCCTAAACTTGCTTTTCAAAAGTCCAGGAGCAGATATGGTTCTGGAAAGATTCACCTGAGTTGTACTGACACAATAAGGTATTGTTCTCAATAAACCATTTTAGCCCTTACTTGGCATTTGAAGGGTCTCTCTGTTGAGTGAACGTGTTTAACGTGACAGCTTAAATGATCAGGCCTGCAAGAAAGAGAGGAACAGGAGAAAAGTGCACGCTGTTACAAACACAGAATCAGGACACCTTGGCTAGCGGTGCTGACACCGCGCTGGTCACTCCCTGCAGCCCCCATCCCTCTGACAGCCAGGATAAATCCCTTCCCCTCACCTAGCAGGGGCGCCACCTGCAACACCTCACAGCTTAAAACCAACCTGCAGTTTAAAACTTAACTCTGTTCTCCTCACACACCTGAAAATGGCACGTTTGGTCATACCTTGTGTAAAGGTGAGAGCGCAGCAGCTCTAAAGGTTGAAGTTTTCTCTGTTGCAAGCACTGGTACAAACAGAGCTGGCAGCAATGCAAGCTCCCTCTGTGCTGTCAGTGCCCTCCACCCTGCTGTAAGACCTGGTGACAGTTTACCTGCCCTGCCACATTCGGGCACAGACCATGGCAAAGGCTGGTAAAGGGGCTCTGTGCCCACCCCAGTGACACAGGCACGTGTCTTATGGGACCCGGATGAGGTCGAGAAACCATTTCACACCACTCTCCTAAAAAGGTGACCACTTCTGGCCACTGCTAACCTTGCTCAGATGGAGACTCCCCACTCTAGAGGCAGACAAGGCTCCTTATCCCCTCACCAATCTCCTCAGAGGTTTGGTTCTCCCAGCCCCTCACTACGACAGCTTAACCCTCCTTGCTCGCGAAAAGCCAATAGCGGAGCATGCCTGGGATTTGCTACACGGTACCTTGAGAAGCCTTTTCCACAAACACCGCAGGTGTAGGGTTTTGTGATGCCACCTTCGTGAGACCTCACGTGGTAGGTCATGCGATCCTTTCTCTTGAAGCGCTGATTGCAAATGGGACATTCGAAGGGTTTCTCGTCGGAGTGGGACAGCTTGTGCCGGTTGAGGTGGTAGACGTCCCTGAAGGCCTTTCCACACATCTCACAAGCGTGGTTCTTCTTCACGGGCTTGCTGGGCTTCTTCACCGTCTGCGTCACTGCCATCGCCGTGGCGCCGGCGCTGCTGCTGGGGTTGGTGGCAGAGGAAGACGTAGTGACTGTGGACAGGATGCCTGCGATAGTCGAAACCAGTGAACTCCGGCTGTTGTCACCAGCGATGGTCGAGATAAGGGGCACCATTGTGGTGGGAGTTTTCTTTGGCCGTGACACTAACTTTATCCCTGTGTGGCAGGACTCGTGACGCCTCAAATGGTAGCTGTCCCTGAAAGCTTTGCTGCAGTAAGTGCACACAAAGGAGGTTTTAGGTTTTTCCTTTTTAATCCCAACAATAGCATCCTTTAATGTTTCTGGTGCAGGCTGAGGTTTCTGCGTTATTGGTAAGGGCAGAATCGGCTTCTGATCGGGCGGCTCAACAGCAGAGCTCAGGAGAGGCAACAAACTGTTCTGTGCTGCCTGCTGTTGGTGATGGGAGGCTTCGTGTGCCTAAAACCAAACATTCACACTTAAATTCTCTGGATGGGTGCTCACTCTGGCACCGTGAGAACATTTACAAACGACAGGGAAGCACATTCTAGACCAAAAGCCATGGAAGGAACAACAGGAGAAGGTTACATAATGCTGGTTTTGGACAAGATAAACCACTCACGATATAAATGCCCTGGCTGTGCAGATCCTGTGGTAAGTGTAGGACACAGCGCAATAATCAAAGAATTATTAAGTTTCTGGAGGGCAACTTTTCATGGAAGACAACTAGGTGTTTGTCAGATCTTTTAGTAACAGCATTTCATTTTTACATAAGAGATAACTCATTTGGCTAATGATCGTATCAGATGGTACCTCAGGACTATCTCTGGAGAAGATGAAGGTACTGACAGGAGTTGCAAAACAACGCCCCACCTTTAAGCCGAGCTTAGTGCACACTGAGAATTGAACTGCAGCCACAGAGAGCCAGGATGCGATAAGGTGTCTTATTTAAACAGTGTGTTCATACCCCAGTGCCAGCACTGAAACCAAAGCAACTGGAATCGGGAGCTGTCTAAAGCCACATCTCTATATTTAGCAGGTTCCTGATGCATTTATCCACTGACCACTGTGCTCTCTGCGTCTGGAACTAACAAGAATAGCGGCACGGCCTTTTTCTCTTTGTCAGCAGCTACTTTGTGCTGGGAAGAGAAGCTGATCGATACACACTGGGAGACATCTAGAGATGCTGGAGATCACGGTTTGGGGGTGTTGGGAATAAACCCTGAAAGCTGTTTGAAAGCAGCCAATACCAACTAACTTTGAACTACAGAATCAGTGGCAGAAGCTACAAGGAAGGCAAGGGGGGGGCCTGCAGCCAGCACCACTCAGCTGAGCTGCAGCCTGCCTGCCACGGGCTGTGCTGCACCACTCGTGGTTATTCTAAGGCAGAAACACTGTTATTAAAACTCATCCAGTCAGACTGGGACAAAACCCTGGCAGATACAATTTTAATGTGGTTTAGAAACCACACAGACCAATTCAGCCTAATGGAGCATTAAAATAAATCACTCCAGCACCTTAAGCCAGTTTAAGTGCATCTGTATTCAAGATGTGCCTCGGTCTCATCAGACCAGTTTTAAATCAGCTTCGTTATTAACGCAGCGTGCCAGGCCTGAAGCTGAGTTCAGGGAAACTTGCATTCCCATTAGATCAGTACTGCAGCCTTCCAGGACTCCTTTCCTACAGTTTTCCTCACAAAATAACACGACTCAAAGCTGTGAGAGCTGAATAAAACACTGTGCTGGTGCATGACCCTGACCTGTCCACTTTTACATCTGTTGGGGATGACAGTGCTAGGAAGTGCGCTCAGACTAATGCTCTTCCCATGGGAATCCATTTCAACACGTCCTTTGGACAAGCCAGTATTTCTAGAAGCTCACTTTGGGCCTTTTTCCTAGTTGTATCCTGGATGCTTTGCCCCTCGGGATCGCAGCAGGGACTACAGCCCCCCCAGAGCATCTCTCCCTTGCTGTAGGGCAGCTCCTGCCCCACACAAGCCCTGCATCACTCCAAGCTCACTTTTTGGGAGCGTGATGCTGGTGATCTTTGGATAAAAGCCACGGGTGGATACCAACACTAACCCACGTGGGAAGGAATACAAGCTCCCAAACACTCCAAGCCTATCTGACAGGAAAACAGTTCACAGGAGAAAGCCTGGATTCTTAATAGGAGACAAAACTTGTGGGAATCCTTAGGAGCCAGGCCAGGCTGTCCATCTGTATCTGCATTTTAGATCCGCCTGTGCCGAAGCTCGGGATGCAACAGGTAGGCTGGGTATTACCACACCTGCCTGGCCACAGCAGCCACCTGAAACAACAGCCCGAGGGGCTGGTTTATTTTAGGGAGCGATTGCCGAAGAGCTGGATCCAGAACTCTCCTGGAGGCGACGCTGCTAAATCAGGGCACAGCACAAGCTCCAGCAGCTCCATTAAACTTTTCCTTGACTTCAGTGACAATTGCGGATTTTCAACCATTTATTTTGCACGTTTTTAAAAAGGTTTTGACACTTCTACATTGCATGAAAATAGAGTCTGTGTGATACACACCGACAGCGCAATACTGAGCAAGTTGTGCACTTCAACACAATTTTAACTTTAAAAAAAATCTGAAATGTTTTACAACTTCATATCAGCATTAAACAACGTTAAACTGCACCAGAAGACACTGCAGAGCACCTAATGATAGCTCCAGAGATACAATTTCAAAGGCACAGCTAGCAGATCGGATAATGGAGAGCCCAAATCCTTTGGACAAGGTTCAAACTTGGGCAGTTTATGGATATTTTTAAGCCTCAAAGAATCGTCAGCACTTCAAGGTAATGATGCACTTATTCCTACAGATCTGATGGAGACAGTGGACATAAAACAATGTATATTCACAAAGCTACAGGCCACGGAGCCGCTGCTTATGTAAGTCTGCTTATCTTGGTTCCCAGAGAGCTGGCATTATTAGCAGCGCCGTGCTCCTCGCAGCCCCTCTGCCACGAGCCGTGTTCCTCAGTTTCCAAGGGCCGCCTGCCTTAAAGCCTTTTAAAAAAGGATCAGGCAGCATTTTTTTTAAACTCCCTGTTGGAGAAGGGAAGCCAGCACCTGCTGCACGCCTCTGGCAGGCGCAGTTATCCAGGCTCCAACCACGGTTTTACTTGACCCAGCATTAACGTCACGTCAACATTCTGGGGATATTTTGATGGCCTGGGACGGGCTCTCATGCAAAATCCCCTTGTTCTGTCACTAATTCCTTCTCTCCTGGGGGGGCAGTAAACAAAAAAACCCTGCAATTCGTGACCCGGAGTGTAGGATGTGCCATTGTGAACTTCCAGTGCCAGAGGCTAAAATATTTTTGTGCTCCAGCCTTAATGTGAGAGCAACAAATTAGCATGAGTCATATCTTGAACACTCCATCTGATGGATGAGTCCTCCTCACATTAACAGATACAACTTTCGCTTCCCGAGCAGATCCTAAAAGTGGTTTTCAAACTATGCATTTTGGGGACTAAGAAGATCCAAACAAGAACTGCTTATTCAGTAGCACGATTGTTTCTTTAGAAAGGGATTCAATTCATCAAAATGCCACCTAAAAACAATCAAACAACTTTATTGGGAAGGAGCAATTTACAGTCGCACAGCCCACTGCTACGGGACTAAAATTAAAACCTCTTCTAAAAACGTTTGGCTAAAAATTACAACTTTTTATTCCACGTATTAAGCTGTCCCTTAGGAATGCTGTCCCAGCTGGAACACACACTTGGCTTAACACTCCCCCCAGGAAGACCGAGTGTGAATATTCAGTCACTTCCATTTGTTATTTAACTGACACTGGGGAGAGGCTTTTAAATCCACGATTTTTAACTAGTTTTAACTAATCAGCTGGATCAGGGCTGACATGCTGCTCTGAGAATGGGAAGAAGAAAAACGAAAAGTCACATCAGGACTACCTCAGTGCTGCTTTCTGCTGGGTGCATTGGCATGCTCACACCCCAAATCATTGATTTTAACAAAACCACTCAAGAAACAATATCCAGCATTTATTATGAGCTCTGAAAGGTTTATTATTTAGGGAGGAAAAAAAAAAAAAAAAAACAGAGGAAAATTTCCACATCACAGTTTTATGAAGATGCTTCCGAGCCGCAGGTTCGGAAAGTGAACTGCTGACTCCTTAATTAAAAGCAGCAAAGCCGACTCCTAAATCAGCGTGTGACATCACTACTTCAAAACTCAGCACCTTCAAAAAAACACGGATGAGCAGCGAGGAGCTGGACACGTACTTGAAAGCATTACTTGGCATTTCTCAGCCTGCTGCAATACAGTCCTGCCAGCCCAGGAAAAATTTCCCCTGGAAAATGCTCAGCTGGGAGGCAGCAAGGCACTAAACCAGCCCCGGCTCGGAGGGAGATGGCCCTAAACTAAGGAGATTAACTTCTTAGCGTGAAGTTTCCTACGTGCGAATCACAACTGCCCACTAGAGTGAGAAATAATTCACCAGACCTCAGCCAAACTCGATGGCATCACCCGCATCCATCACGAAAAGGCGGAAAACCCAGCGCCCAGCTCCCGGTACCGGCTCCCCGGAACATTCCCGGCGTGTTTTCGGAGGCAGAGAACCCGAGCGAGTGACTCATCCCTTGGTACTTGCAAGGGACGAATTTTTCCTCTCTAAAGGAATGGTGCTCGCTCTTGGCGGATTTATTCATTCAACTCAGGTTTTCAAACTCGTGTCACGGGTTGGGTTTGGGTTTAATTCCGAGGAGGACAGTGAGGAAGCGAGCGGCCGCCACCGGGAATGTGCAAAGAGGATTATTTTACCTTGAGAAAGGTGATGTGCTGGGCGCTTTTTTTTTTTTTTTTCCCCCCCTTGCTTCTGCTGCAATATCACANNCTGCTGCAATCGCACATTTTATGTTTTCCAGCTCAAAAAAAAAAAGCAGGAGAAAACAATCTGGCGTGAAAGGGCTCGCGAGCCTCACAAAAGCCAGGCGAGGATTTTTTTTTTTAGGGTTGTTTTTTTTTTCTGGTACACTGGATTTTCTTCGGAATTACATAAACAGCGGTGTTTTTAAGTCAGTCTTTCACCGACAGAAAGGGGGAAAATTGTGACTCAGTTGGCAAAGGGAGGGGTTGCACGCTCCACCGTCCCTATTCCTCCCCATTCCCGTTAGGATTTCGCCAGTTTTTACAGAAATCCGGCCCGCTCGCGTCCTATTTTAAAAGAAAACAAGCTCCCTCGTCAGCCGGCCCTGAGTCAGGCTGTTTAAAGAGGGATTAATTTATTCTCCCAGACACGGCGTTTGTTCCATCGGGGTTTTGTTGGAGCCCGATGGAAGCTTGGGGTTGGGGTTTTTTGTTTTTTGGGGGTTTTTTTCTGTTGTTGTTGTTTTTCTTTTTGGGCGG
>VXBT01004140.1:627274-640798 GCA_013400235.1 Oriolus oriolus | reverse complement strand
AGCGCCGGGGGCGGAGGGGGGGGTGTGAACTCGGGGCCGCCCCGGGGGTCGCCCGGCGCCGCCACCGCCTTGGCACAGTCGGGCTCGCCCTCAGCCCTCCAGGGCTGCTGCCGCCTCCCCGGGCCGGCCCTGCCTCGCACCCCGCCTGGCCGGGCTCCAGGAGGGCCGGGCCCGTCCCCGTCCCGCAGCCCGGGGCCCCGCCAGCCTCCCCCGGCCCCGCCGCCCGCGGGGCGCTCGGGCGATGCGGTGACCCCGCACAGCCCCGCACACCTCCACGAGTCCAGCTGAGTGGATTCGCCCGTACCTGAGGCATCTTCGGCACAGCACATACATGCAAATCGTAGCCACGAGCAATTAAATACATACGTACCGTTAATTACGTGTTTACATACATCAAGCACGTCCCTGGCAGGCAGCAGGACGGGGCCCAGGGACGGCTCCGTGCGCCTCCCTGGTGCTCCCAGGACAGGGAAGGATGCGGGGAGACATCTGTGCCCTGCCTCAGGTGTCACCTGAGGGACACCCAGCGTTTCTTTGACACCTCAGTGCGGCAGGTTTAACACTGTAACAGGAGGGGGTTTTTAATCCTGAGCTCCCCTCACCTTCCCTGGCACTGGGGAGATGAGAACAGGCTTACAGCACTTTATTATTTATTTTCCCCCAGCTCTGCTCAATCCTCTTTGCTCAGGCCTGGATCCCTGCTGAGCATCCGAGGCCTCGGCGGCACCGGGAGCGGGAAGAAGCGGCCGAGGCGCCCTGGCTGCAGCGTGCAGGGCTAAATTTGGCCCCTGTGACTTCCTCCCATGTGGGACACCCGGGTGGTTTCTCTTGTCTCCTGTTAGAGATAATGCAAAGGCCGGTCCTGAAGCCGCAGCTCGGCGAAACCCCGGCGCAGCAGGGAGGAGGGACGGTGGGGACAGAGCAGGGACCAGGGGACACTCAGTGGGGGTCCCAGCCCGCCGGCTCAGCCGTGGCTTTGTGCAGCGTTGGGGAGGTCACCTGGCTCCTGCAGCGCTGGTCCTCGGCCCTCCCCAGGCGTTTCTTCACCTTTCGAGAGCGTTGCAAAACAGTCGTTGTTCTGTTCCGAGAGATGCCTGCGGTTCTTTCACGCCTCTCAGGCTTTTTTTCCTTGAAACTCCAGTGCCAGAGTCAAGTGGTTATGTCAAAATGTGTTTGCATTTGAAACAAAAAAGAGTTTCTGAGCCTTGTGACCCCAGAGGGAAGTTTGTGACTACGTGCCCAGGGGCTTGGCTGCCTGGAGTGGCCCAGCCTGCTTGGGAGCACCTGCAGCTCCGAGGGTCCGTCTGCCTCACGGACTTTGGAGCTTGGCTTTGAGCCCCCTGTCTGCACCACAGTAGAGCTCTGTGCTGATGCACAGCACTGGAAGCTGCAAAATGTTTCCCTTGCTCTGCAGAAGCTCCGAACTGAGAAAAACAGACCAAAAAAAAAGGAGCCGAAGGGGTTTGCCAGCGCAGCACTCCACCAGCCCGGCTCGCCTGGAGATGGTCTCTGCTCATCCCAGATGTTTTTCCCAGCCGTGGTGTGGGAGCAGCTGGATCACCCCTGCCGCACCCCGTGTGCCGAGCCAGAGGGTGTCCCTGTCCTGCCCCGTGTTCCGACCCCAGCACTGCCCCCAGGAGAGCCCGGAGGAACCCCCCGTCTGAGGAGAGGGGACACCACTGCCGCCCCTGGTTATTTCCCTCCCGGTCGCTCGGTTATTTTTGTTAACGCTTATTAAGGAAGACTTGGGAGAGCTCTTTGTTAAGGGCTCACACTCACTTCAATTAAAGGCTAAGAAAACTACCCAAGCGTATCACTGACTCATCGGAGAAATCCCGGCGAGCACGTAGCCAGCTAAACTCTGTTCTTGTTTTCACAGCTAAAATACTGTGAGAGGGGATACAGGAACAAAACCTGTGAGACTCACAGCTAAGTCAGACGAGAGGGAAATGGAGCTGGAACACACTTCCCTCTCGGCAGTGCCCAGCTGGGCCCTCCCAGCCCCTCTTTTACCCCGACACATCCCGCAGCCGAGAGCTGGGCTGAGAGCAGAGCGAGCCGAGGCGCTGAGAGAGTCCCCGGGGGGAAGGACTCGCAGGAGCTCTATTTAGAAAGGGCAAGTCTGTGCCAAACCTGACGAACTTTCCTTTACCCAGAATTATAACTGGAAGTCTAAAAAGCCACAGTGTTTGAAAACACATATTTACATTATATATGCCCCAAAGCAGAATAAACAAAGGTTAGATTTGTAAACTCTCCATCTTAATTAAAGCAGCACTGCTTAGGACAAACCCACATAACAGGCAGCTTGAAGTGTTGTGTTATTTAATTTATACCTTCCAGCTCCCTTAGTCATGGAGCTGGGACAGCGATAGCATCAGCAGCCACCCCGCTGTGCGGCGCACAGGGAATTTCTAGGGCACTGGGAGCCGTGTGGCCCATTTACCGCCGTCCCGAGGCTGCGCTCCTCTGCCTTTTCGAACTCAAATCTTCCCTCCTTCTGCCTTGGCACTTCCCACCTTGTTAGGAAGGAAGGGGTTGCTGCTGGGTGTCTCCTGCCTCCAGTGCTGGTTGTGAGGAGTGTCCCAGGGGCAGGCCAGTGCTGGAGTTGCCCCTCGGTGCCGTAGCCGTGCCCAATGTCAGCACCGCGCGTGCCCCAGCCCCTGCTGACAGTCCCTGCTCCGCTTCTGCTGGGCCAGCGTGTGTGCTTGCATCACTTAGAATAGAAACTGTGGTCAAATATTTCAGCTTTAGAGGAACCCCTTTCTGTTCGTGCTCTGAGTGACACAGTGGGCTTTGAATTTCGCAGCTCTGTGGGGCTGGAGAGCCCTCGAGAGCGTAAATAAGCTGCGCTGCTGGTACTGAGAATGTGCTCCCCGCAGGCAATTTCCCTTCAGCTGCTTCCCAAGTTCTGTCTTCTCTGGTTTCTCTCTTTGCAGCCTCGATTCCCTCTCAAAGTGATCAGGGACACTAAACAGAGACAGTGAATTACATCTGCGGCGAGCAGGTGTGGGAGCAGAGCGTGCCTGCTGGGAGGAGCCGCGGGATGATCCAGCAGCCTCGGAAGAGCATCCCACGGTCTCCCACTGCCCAGCACCTGCTGGACAAGCATCCCTGACCTGCAGCGAAACGAGGGTGGAAGCTGCTGCAGGGACAGGCAACCCATTTGCTAGGCAGAGGGAAATGGAAATGGAAATGGGAAGGGAAAGGGAAATGGGAAGGGAAAGAGAAAGGGAAAGGGAAAGGGAAAGGGAAAGGGAAAGGGAAAGGGAAAGGGAAAGCTCTTGCCAGATGGCTGCCCACAGTCACGGTCTCCATCCCACCCTCGGGGATGGCGGTGATGCTCTGCCCTGCCCGTGCCGTGCCAGGGCCGCCACCCAGCCGGCCCCAGGGCTCGGCGGGAGCGCTGCCACTGCCGAGAGCGCCGGAGCCTTCTCGTAATTAGCGCATCTGAAAGATCGCTCCACTTTTCAAAAGAGAGAAATAGGATGCAGGAAATTAGCAGCCAGCTCGGCTGAAACGCTGAGAGGCAGGACGGCGGTCGGTGGGGAAGCAGCTGCTGCAGGGGAAGGAGCGCTGTCAGCGGGACTGAGCAGGGACGGCCGAGCGCTGCTCCCTGCTCTGGTTTCCTGGTTTTAGCCCCAAACTCCGAGGTGCGTTGCTGCGGTGATGTGTAAGGAGGAGAGAGCGAAGCCGGAGAAGGCAGTGTGATGCCCAGGGCGGTGGGGTTGTGGTGCCAGGGCCGCACACGGCTGTGCCAGCCAGGACACCGCCGGCTCCGTCTGGAGCTGGGGTCAGCTCCCACCACACACTCACCATTCCAGGGCTCCGAGGGCCAGGCGCTGCCCGTGCTCCCGCCAGGCACGAAAAGCCTCGCGGTTACTCCATGCTTTATGCATTCCCTGGTGAAAGCATTCGCATGGCAAACTGCCCTGCAGTGGTCACTCCCTTCCCTGCAGTGCTCCCCAACTCTTCCTTCCCTGCTGCACCTCCCGCACCCCCTGTCCCCCCTCGCCGCACCTGCCGTGGCAAACCCTTCCTGCCTTCCTGGGATTTCCTCATCCTCCCCAATCTTTGCCCCCCCGTGAATCCATCGCTGCCGCCTCCCCCGGGGTGCCGCAGCCGGCGGGTCCCGCCTGCCCCGTGCCTCGGCCGCTCCGTCGGGGCCCAGCACACGCCGTGGCCGGGCGGGAGACGCTCGGAGCTTCCGGCGGGGAGGGACAGCGAGCCCCGGGCTATGTTTAGCCCCGCGGCCGCACGCCGGGAAGTGCCGTTATCTCTTCCCACCTCCTTGTCCTCGGCCGTGCCTGGGCTAATCTCTGCTTGGCACCTTGAGAGCCGCAGCTGCCCCAAACCGCAGGCACCCGGCGGCTTTTTGTTGTTATTTTAGCCGTCTCCGTCACGACTTTTTTTCCCATGGAACGGCCGCTGTCATCTGCGCCCGGACGGAGCGCGAGAGCCGCCCCTCGATGGCCGCGCCGGCCCCGGGGATGCCGCTGGTGTGGCCTGGGGTCACTGCCCGTTCTCTGCCACCGCCGCTGTGGGGGCACGCGGGGGGACACCCCGGGACAGCCACACACGGGGGTGCACAGGGCTGGCCGCTGATGCCACACGGTGGGGATTGCCCGCATTTAATATCAAATCCTAGAATCGAGCAATGGTTTGGGCTGGAAGGGATATTGAAGATCATCCACTTCCACCCCCCTGCCATGGGCAGGGACACCTTCCACTAGACCAGGTTGCTCCAAGCCCCGTCCTTGAACACTTCCAGGGATAGATGGGGCAGCCACAGCTCCTCTCTGTCCTTATGATTTACATGGTTTACAGACAAGGGTGCACGCAGCTTTTTCAGTCTCATACGGGACATTTCAGAGCCCTCCTGGCAGGCGCTCACCGACCCCTGCTCACCCCCTGCCCCGTGCTGCCCTCAGCACTCTGCCTTTGAACCTGCTGAACTCCGCTGCTCTCCAGGAAAACATTCCCAGTTTGATTTAAAAACTTCCCGAGCCAGAGTTTGTACCAATTACTTAGCAGCGCACTGCTCCGGTTAATCACCAGTGACCATTTTTAGTAATAATTCCTGCGGGGCCAAGGACTGCAGGGAAACATCCGCTCCTGCCTTGCTCCCCTTCCCACCATCTGCCCCGGCTTCTCCCGGGCACGGGATGTACGGCAGCAGGCACATAAGGTCAGTGCATTTAGGGAAAAACATGACCGCTGATTTAGAGCAGCCGAGCCAGCGAGGAAATCCTAACGCTAATCCCTGATCTTTCACTGACACACGGCGAAGCTCAGCCGAGCCGGCTGCTTCCCTCCTCCCCAGCCACAGCTGGAAAGCACGGATAATGCTGCATTACCTTCCCTGCAGGGCTGCTGCGATTAATAGCAGCAGAGAGCTCCGAAATCCTTCAGGGATGGGGATGGCAGGGATTAATATTCGGCTAGATGGTCCCCCAGGACCCTTTGCCAACACCGTGCCCCATTTTCTTTATTCTTTGTTATTTACTTTTATTTTTTTCTGGGACCTGGGCGGCGTTTAATCTCATTTGGCAGTTATGGATTGTCTCCAAAATAATCAATGTTTGTGCATTCATCTGCATCGCTCAGCTGATCCCACAGGGATGAGCACGCAGCGCTGGCGGGAGCCTCGGGCAGAGCATCCCTGCTCTCACTGGCCAAGGAACCAACTTTGCTCCATGTTTCCAAGGGGGAAACAAAACCTTTGATGGTAGCAGGCAGCTCTGCCTCAAATTAATTTCGGTGCCGTCGGGAAAATATCCTGTATCATCCTGCAAATCAGGCAGAAAATGATGCTCTCCATGCCTTCCCTCCTGCCTGCGCCCTGCGTACTGTAAAGACACGCACGTGTGAGGATGGAGAATCAATGGATCCGGAGTCTGCACAGCGGAATTTTTTCCCCATGTTTCATCTGGTATCAAAAAATCACTACACAAATACAGCCCTGCCCTTTGTCAGAAGGAAAATACCAAGAGTTCAGCAAACTGCCAAGTTTTTCGTGTTTAAATTTCCGCTGGCAGCTGCTCTCCGCAGCATCCCAGCCAGTCAAACACCCCGTGGGATCCAGCCAGCCCCAGAGCCCCGGATCCACGCTGGCAAATCTTCCCAGGTCGGCATCCTCGTGGTCTGAGCTCGTCAGGATCTGTCACGTCATCATCTGCGCAGAGGGCAACCAAGTCATGCGAGAAACGGGCATTTCTTAAAAAAATACAGGACCCGAAGCGTGAATCGTGGCTGAGTCACTGAAACACGACACTCACTAAAGGGATGAATTAGAGCTATTAGAATATAGAGGTAATTACTCATGTGAACAATGCCCTGCTCGACTCCTTAATGATTACACAAATTAGTGCATAAAATTATGTTAATGGCTCTGCAAGCGGCACATCCACCCAGCCCGCCCGGCGGGAGGGGACGCAGAGGTGAGCCAGGTCCCCCTCAGCACCCAGGAGCAAGGTGAGGGAAGGCCAGGAGAGGCTGCAGCCCATCCTGCGGCTCTGCCGGGCTCTGTGCCCGTCCTGTCCTGCAGTTCTGCCAGGCTCCATGCCTGTCCCACGGCACCGCCGGGCTCCGTGCCCATCCTGCGGCTCTGCCGGGCTCCAGGACCATCCCGCAGCTCTGCCAGGCTCTGTGCCCATCCCATCCTGCAGCTCTGCCCTGCTCCGTGCCCGTCCTGTCCTGCAGCTCTGCCGGGCTCCCTGCCCATCCCGTGGCTCTGCCAGGCTCCGTGCCCGTTCTGTCCCATGACTCTGCCAGGCTCTGTGCCCATCCCATCCCGCAGCTCTGCCGGGGTAGGACAAAGCACTGCAAGGACCGCGCGGTGCGGGTGGGTACAGCACTGACTCACCTTCAGGCGTGAGGGAGAGGGGTTTTAGGGAACGTTTATTACACAGGGAGCTGCCTGGAATCTTCGTTTTTTTCCTAATAATTCAGCTTTCTGTTTGAAACCGCTCCAACTGCAATTCCAGCTAAACTGCTCTTCCCGTGCAGGTGCAGCGAGGATCATTCTGCTCTCGGCATGGGGCACTCTCAACAAAGCTGGGGCTGTTTTTAGCCAATCTAGAAATGACTCTAACTTTGCTGCACAGCTAAAAACTCTGCTGTTATCAGGAGCAAGAAACCTCACGGCACAACCAACGCACACAGATCAATGAAAGAATCCCCTGTTCTAAAGCAGAAGTTTCTGTTAGAAAAAAAAAAAAAAACCCAAACAAACAACAGAAAAAAACCCAAACTGTGGTTTCTAGGAGAAACCACAAGTTTTCTAACCGTTTCTATTTCGGAGCTAGTGTTGGGTTTATCAAGCACGGGGCTATCGGGACGATGTGCAGTGAAGGAGGAGAGATTCCCTCCCTCTCCACGGCGCTTCCCGAAGTGTTCGCACAAAGAAGGCAGTATCGGGCCGGGCTGCCGGGCAGCTGCGCGGCCGAGGGCGGCACAGAGGGGCCACCCAGCCCCAGGGCGCACAATCGCCCTCAGTTGTACCAACAAAGCGGCACTATCGGAAGCGCAGGAGCATCGGAACAGGCGGAATCCCTGCGGGAATGGCGGAGCTCATCCAGTGCTGCCGGGTAGAAGCACCGGGGAGGGAACGCTGCCGGCTCGTTGTGCAGCAGAAACCCGCCTGCTTCTGGATGGAGAAATTATTTAGGAGAGGGGGTTACATTTGGATGTCCCCATCTGCTTTAACAAAGGCAATTCCATTTCCCTACCCCTTTCCACCCTCTTCAGAGAGAATGGACTCTCAAAACATTTAGTTTCAAGAAGAACACATTCATGAAAGAAGACACCTGGTGCCTTGGTTGGCATCTGCTGCAATCCTAGCAAATACCTTCCTGGAAGACAGGCTGGTGGAACAGGCACCGTGAGCTGCCTGCCTGCAGCCAGCCCGCTCCCACTAATGCACGAGGATATTAAAATCAATGCCAGTTTTACCCACCAGCCCCAGCCGGGTGAGCGGATGGCTCCCAGGGCCCTGCCTGGAAGCAGATTCCCCACGGGGGAAGTCAAGCAGGCGCTTACTCAGATTCACTTTCACCCTTGGAGAAGCTGAAGGGCAAAAGAGATGGCACCGAGCTCCCCAGGTTGTGCCAGGCAGGAGTGTTGCTCCCAAAACTCACCGACTCCTCACCATCTCTGTCACAACGTTAATGAACTCATAACGTGGTGTAATTAAAAACTGAGAGTGTGTCAGGAGGCACAGCCTCCTCCAGTTAACTTCTCCTAACGCTGTCAAACCTGGTTCCTAGCACATTTCTGAGATATTAATTTAATTCCTCTATTTTATGTCAATCAGAGAACACGATGTTCCCCCCGAGGACGGCAGAACACACTGGATCAGAATCTGAAATTAAAACACAGGGCACTTGGGGAAAGCCTTGCTTCACCCCGTGGCTTCCCTGCTCCAGCACTGCCTGGCTGGCTGTTCGCAGCACAGTGACGGAAACAATTTTATGGGAAAAAAGGTGGAATGCACGAGAGTTCCACACTGGGAACGGGTGTATTACAGGATCTCAAAGTGCTTCATGAACACCACAGCTGGGACACGGAGAACAAAGTGAGTGGGTGATGCTGGGGCAGGAACAGGACCAGCAGCTCCTGCTGGAGGGACCCGAGCTCTCCCCATGGAGGGAGAAAACCAAAATGAGAGAGAGAACCCAGGAGTGCTCCATTCCCTTCCATTTTCCCAGCGAAATGGAAAGGCAGCCTTCCCACTCTGCGGGGAGGATTGCAGCCTTCTGGCACAGGTGTGGTCCCCACCGGCTCTGTGACACCCCACGTCAGAAGCTTTCCAGGAAGGTGACACTCCACAAATCCCAGCGTAGAGAACAATGTGTTCCCACCTCCTCTTCCTGGGAGTCAATCCGCAGGGTGATCCAAACCACTGAGATAATCTCAGGAGCAAACAGCCCTCAGGTATTTCCCGCTCCAGTAGTTGATCCGCACTCAGGTGAGACTTGGAGCACATCCTGTACCTCCAGCACACACCTCGTACAGGGAATTCTGAGTTACAGCCTTCCTGTACCTCCAGCACACACCTCGTACAGGGAATTCTGAGTTACAGCCTTCCTGTACCTCCAGCACACACCTTGTACAGGGAATTCTGAGTTACAGCCTTCCTGTACCTCCAGCACACACCTCGTACAGGGAATTCCACATCGTAGTTGGCTCAACTAGTCCTGAAATTGGGGCTCCACACATTGATGAGCTCTTGTTGAAGCTGCGTAGAGCCACCAGCTCTGCCTGGACTCCCTGGGTCAGAACTAACGCTTGTATTTCACAGTGAGGGTGGTGATCCCTCAGGTCTGCTGGGGTCCTTCACTCCTTCTACCCCTGGGTCCTTTGGAGAGTGATCGTCTCTAAACTCCACTTCAGTCCTGGCATGCCAAACTCTTCAGATTTCTGTTTGTGAAACACCCTGAGCACGCCTGCACCCTCTAAAATCGCTTTCACCTTCCTTCACCACGGGCAGTAGAACAGATCAATTCCCAGAAGTTTGGGATTCTTGGGCCAAACTTCACCTTTGTTTCCCCAGCTCACACTCGTGTGCCCTGGAGCCCCCACTGCCCTCCCTCGTTTCCCACATCCCAACAAACTTCACTGGCACCAGTCACCCTACCTGCCCCAGGGCCACAGCCTCCTTTGTGCACCCATCTGCCTGGGCAGGTGCTGTGCCCAGCCTGGCCACGGCTGCCACAGGGGTGCAGTGCCCTGTGCCCACAGCTCAGGGACCACACCAAGATCCCAGATCCTGCTCAGCTCCATCCACCCACACCAGCCATGGGCACACAGACAAGTTCTGCCCCGACTTATCCTCAGGACAAGCGCAAAAATCCCCCATTTTCCCCACGTGATCTCCCATCAACGCTCACATGAACGCTCCCTCCTTTAAGCAGGGAGAATTCATTCTTTTCCCCTCCCCATCTACTAAATTCCACCCATTTCCCAGGGAACTGATCCTTTATTGAGGAGAAGCTCAAACATGGACGCTTCCTGTGGAACACTCCGGCTCTGTTCCACACAAAAGGCTTTTGTCCGGATCCCCAACGCGAGGGCGGTGGGCGAGGACGAGACTCCGCGACCAACGATGACACGGGGCGTGTTTTTGTAAAAATTTTATTTGTCAAAGAAAAAAAAGCAATGGCCAATTGAAACCTACGTCATCTTTAACTCCAATTTTGGTCTTTAAATTTAGAGAAATGAGTTATTTACTTTTTTTTTTTTTTTTTAAAAACAAACCCCCCTTTTTCCCCTTTAAGGTTTACCATCTACTCGTGCTGAATCCTTCCAAGGAGATTGCTCCAGCGTACCTCTCCAGGTCCTCGCTTTGCTCCTTTTACCAAAAATATGCAAAACTCCATCGTGCATCTTAAGGGCTCCAATCGTCAAAAATAGGAAAAAATATCTTTGGAATAGCCAATTGAGTTGAATAAAAAAATCCACACGAATGCGGTTTGGTTGGGGCAGGAATCCACTCCTATGTTCCTGGTAATTTGATCCCGCTCCATGAATCCTTGTAATTCAGCCTCCCTATCCTATCCACATTATGATTTGAATCCAATGATCCAGCTCCAAGGATTGGGATCCAGTGAGCCCTCTCCAATCCAAACCTTTATAACCAGCAAAACCAAAAAAGAGGAGGCAAAAAGTTAGATACTGTAATGAAAAAATAGGATTCTGGGGAATGATCAGTTATGTTTGCCATCAATTAATTCAGATGTACAGTAATAACTATCAATTCCCCAAAACAAACTTTCCAATGGTGATGCTCAGATAATTTCTTTAGAAATGTTAATTACTATTTGGAGGAAACATTGTAAATATTTACAATATGTCAACTGGAAATGCCAACATACTCAGCGCATTGGTGGGTACGAGGTTTTGTGGTTGTAAAAAATGGTTTTACTAAACTGGAAAAGCTTTAACTGCTCGGTCTATCCACCTACTATGGAATGGCTGGACTACAGCTGCACTCCCAGCTGGAGGGAACGTTAACAATCGGTGTTTTCACACGGATCGTGAGTCAATCGTGAATTAGTCTGAGGGGGCAGGGCTGAGACTTAAATTATTCCCCACTAGGTTTGCTATTTTTATTTTGCTTTCATTCTGGTACTTATAAAAATGCAACAGCCACGCTGTATCAGTCACACAGAGGACATGCAGATTTTAGCAGTATTGATATTATACTCTGATTGCAAGTTCTACTACAAGTGTACGGATACTACGGACATGGACACTTGTAACCAAACGCTGCGGGACAAATAAACCAATACTCCCCCCCCGGCCCCGGTTATTCCTTTAAAAAACTAGAATGGAATAGAGAATTACAAAAGCAGGGATCTGGCCACAATTGCCCCCCCAGAAAAAGAAGTTTTAAAAGAGAAGAGCAATCGCAGCCTGCGGTCACGAGAACATGCCTGAAGCGACACGTGGGGACACGTATGTGCTTGGCCTCAATTCCCCTGTCTCTCAGTATAAGGTCAATACTGCCAAGTTCATCTGTGACAATAGCACTTGGAGTCATACCATTGCCTCCATTATTGATCTGATCCTCCTCAATCCTCCTTTTGACAATCCTAAAATGATTGACATGTGCTCCACAATCCTTTAATCCAAAGCATTCTTAATCCATCTCTTCAGATATGTCTACAGAAAGACACACGAAAAGGCAAGATAAAATGTAAGATCCCCCAGAAGAGACAAGTTAGCCACAAACATCCCAACATCCCCAGCTCGTCTCGACCACAGCGGAACACTGAGACATTTACACAGCAATACCACAGCTCCAAGAATGTTGGTATTGAACTAGAACTAAACCGGAACAATCCTGACTGACAGCAATTAAAATACAATTTACCAAAGACAGGAGGGGAATGTTGGTGTCAAGGAGCAAATACTCACTAGGGATTTTACACAAGAATGCAATTCAACACTTCAGCCAATTCGAGTAAAACAGTTGGAATTTAAAAAAAAAAAATAATGAAAGACTGTACTAAGTAAAGGAAAACTGTGTACAACATGGGGTTCTACAAAAAGATCAGAGCTAGTGATGTTTATGTACGAGATCGGGATCTGCTGTGGCGGGGAGAGTAGCGTGGAGATCCTCTGCTTCTTCTTGGGGAATAACTGCGGCTTCTGCTGTTGCTTCGACTACGGCTCCTGCTACGACTACGGCTGCGGGACCGAGATCTTCCATAGCTTGGGCTTCTTGGGCCATCAACTTTAACACGGATGTAGGCAGTTTCTCCCTATTGAATAGACAGAACTTTCGATTGAAACGTCGAGGCTTCAGGGCCATGTTTCAGGCATGCTGACAGACTGCAGACAGCGTTACTACAGCCGGGACAGACAGCAGAGCTTACACGTCTATCTCCAGCCTGACCACACACTTATTTAGCTGCTTTGTAACCAAACAATGAACGCCACACGTTCCTTACCTTCAAATCCTACTGTTAAGCCCCTTGTATCCAATTCTGGCCAAAAAAAGTAAGTGTGATACCTACCTCGTGAGATCTAAATTTAGTGTTATCCAGCTTTCGCACAGCGTAGGTCATGTCTTCCTTCCGCACAAACTCCACGACACCAGTGCCATCTCGGAAAACATCAGCATAACATACATCACCTGCTTCACGCATGTGATCCTTTAAATCCTGCCAACTTCCACTTGGAGGCAGCCCTAGAGAAAAACCAAGACGTGACTTTAAAACCGGATTAGAGCTTCACCTCAGGTAGTTACAGCAGCAGCGGTGCAGTGAAGGAGAGGAGCGCTCAGCATCGGGGGGACACCACTCCTCCCCTCCCAACGCACACGGGGCGATGCTTTATAAGGAGAAGCTCGCAGCAGCACCGCGCCTGCGGGACCCCGGGGGAGCACTTAGGCTGAGAGAGAGCAATGACTCACCCGAGACGATCACTCTGTACTCCGAGCGCCGGGACGGGGGGCCGTACCTGCCCCGGGGGGCTCCTCCCCCTCCGCCGCCGCCGCCGCCTCTGCCGGTGCCGCGGCCGCTCCGAGGGAACTCCACGCGGAGGCGATACCCATCGTAGTCGTAGCCGTCCCGCCCGTAGACGGCGTCCTCCGCGTCCCTGCGGGCGGCACGGGGCGGGCGGTGAGCGCGGCCGCCGCACCCCCCGCCTTTGTCCCCGCTCCCCGCCCGCCTCTCCCCGCCCGCCGCCTCACCAGGCCCCGTTAGCGCGGGGCGATGCTCCCGGGCGGGCAGCGGCGGCTCCGCCGGGGCTGGGGGGCCCAGGGCAGCGCCACAGGGGTCTCACCTGGGGTCTTCAAACTCGACGAAGGCGAAGGGCGGGCCCCCGCGGCGGTTCTTCAAGTCGATGTCGCGGATTGCTCCGTACTTGTAGAACACGTCCTCGATGTCCTTGGTGCGGATGTCGGGGGGCAGGTTCCCCACGTAGATGCGGCAGTCGTTGTTGCCGGCCGGGCCGCGGATGACGCCGCCGCCGGACATGGCGAGGTCGGCAATGTTTGCGGCGGCGCGGGGCGGTGCG
>VXBT01004140.1:613414-626922 GCA_013400235.1 Oriolus oriolus | reverse complement strand
CTTTAGGCCCGGCCGGGGAGGGCGTGCCCCAGAATGCACCGCGCGGGACGGCGGGGGCGCTTGGCGCCAAGCGCGGGGCGCGTCCCACGATGCACCGCGGGGCGGCGGGAGCGCGCGGCGGGCGGGCATGGCGGCCATGGCGGCGGCACGCGCGGGGTGCCCGCCGGGGCCCGGCGGCCGCACGGACGCGCTCACGGCTCTGTCCCGCTGTGCCGCGCCTCGGGGACAGCGGAGGAAAGGGCTCTGCCCGCTCCCCGGGGGCAGGACGGAGGCTGACCCAAAATGGCCGCCCCGGGGGCACAGGGAGCGGAGGCAGCCCCGGCCCGCTCAGCGAGGTGGGCACCGAGCTTCCACATCTGCTTCAGCAACTGAAGTTTGGGGTTAAATCTGTTGGGTTTAGGAATTTTCCCCCACTCATGGTGTGTTTTCCCATTGCTGAACCCATATGATGGTTCTTGGGGGCTCTTGTGTCCAACGCTTGCAGCTGAGCACGATGAACTTGGGCAAAACAAACTTTAAGAATGGACTTGACTTGGTGTCTTAAGTTAATAAAAGTGCAGGAAGAAAAAGCGTTAGAAATGGGGGCAGAGTCGCATCCTGAGTGGATACGTTTGAGGACACTGCAGAGGGCTGCGTGCTCCTGCAGAACGATGTTCTGTATAGTGCATTTGTGAAGGTTTAATGTAGGGTCACGTGAAAAACAGACTCGAAGGCAGAAGAGGATATCCTGGGGAAGAAGCAGGACAATAATACCCAACTATGTTATGTTTATAAAATTATAATTTAAATAAACTCACTTTAAAATACAAGTGGAGTGCTCTGCATTGTCACAAAACCCTCACAGATGTGTTAAAGCAACTTTAGAGTGAGAAACCACTTCAATGTGCCCCAGTCCACAAGATAATACAAAAAGGTGGGTGAGATTGTGCTAAAAACTATTGAAATAAATGATCTCGTGCAGTCTAGGTGTCTCTCATTGATTGATCCCTGGGTGTCGTTTGTATCGGCACAAGAGACTCCGTGTGGTGCTGGAGAGGTTCAGACACTGAAACCACCGTGAGGGGTTAAAACTGTCGGGAGTGTGGAGAAAACCCTTTTAGGCTGGTGAGTTAATTAAGGGATTGTGAAAAATGCGTCCTGCCTCTTCCTTGGAGCCCATCATGCCGCCCTCATTTTTCACATGTTAATGAAAAATGCATATTCCTCTGGAAAAACAGCAATCCGGCGGCTGGCAGGGAAATGTTTTCAGTGTAACATCATGACATGTGTGACTGTTACAAATGCTGCTCGTGTTTCTCTCCTCGAGGTGGAAGGGCAGCGATGCCTCTGCTCCAGGGTTTTTAACGAGGAATGTCCCTCTTGGGTTGCCGAGGCATTAAATAACAGCAGAGAGGAGGGGTGAGAGAGCCTGTCTTCACAGGGGTGGTTGGCAAAGGGTAGATTCCCAACTGCCTGGGGATGTTCTGCACCTGTGACAGAGTTTTAGGGTTTCACAGTTCTCTTTGTAGTGGAACAGAACGTGGTGAGCAGTGACTGCGGCCCCTGCAGCTCCAGCGCGGATCTACGTGACTTCAGTGGGTGATTTGGGGGAAATAATGGGGTTTTAAGATTATTTAACGAGCTATTCACAATTTAACAAGCTGTTCAGTTGCTTGCCAATTCAGCAGAAACACTTTTTGAGTTCCCATCGCTGGAAGTGTCCAAGGAATGACAGGACGTGGCACCCAGTGACGTGGTCTGGGTGACAGGGCGGTGATGGGTCAAGGATTGGACTCGGTGATCTGCGAGGTCTTTTCCAACCTACGATTCAGGGATTCTGTGATCCCTGGAAGTGTCCAAGGCCAGGTTGGACAGGGCTTGGAACAACCTGGGATAGTGGAAAGTGTCCCTGCCCAGGGCAGGGGGTGGCACTGGGTGAGCCTTAAGGCCCCTCCCAACACAAACCTTTCTGTGATATTTAAAAAACCCAACAAGTCCCCTCCCCACAAAAAAACCCCACAAAGATCCTGATCATACTTCTCCCAGGTGCAGGGAAACTCCATCCTTTGCCAAGAAATGAGTCTCTATTTTCAAAAACTTATTAAAACCACTGAAAGTTATTCTTAAAGGCATCATAAACCAATGGTAAGTCTGCCTGATTGGTGAAAACCCTGTTGCATAATTTCTTTTGTGTCTTAATAATCCTCGTAACTGCTTTAAATGCTTCTCTTAATTACCTTAATGAAGTGTCTCTTTATAGAATTGTTGGATGTTTTCTTCCTCATTGCCTTCCCTAGCTCTGTGTTATCAGTGGCGTGTTTAGTTGGATATGCTGCAGAATACTCATTTCTCAGAGTCATTTTTGGCTTTCTAGCAAAACGTATGTGGGGAATTAATGAGTTATGTGGAAAATAAATTACTGGTAAGGCAAAGGCAAATAATCTTGCTGAAAAAAAAGAAGCCAACTACTGTAAAACGGCAAGTTTTTGTTCTCAAAATGGGAGCAGTGGAAACCAGGGCTTTTCCAAGGGAAGATATTGGTGAATAATGCAAATATTACCCACGTAACGTCAATGCTTATTGTTCTTCCTGATGAAACTTGAGAAGCAGGAGGTTTCCCAAGCAGAGCTGCAGGGCTGGGGCTGTGGCCCACGCCTGTCATCGCCCAGCCCTGTCACAGAGAACCTGTTTTTCCTAATCCTTACTACAGAGCGATCCAGGTGGGAGTAGTCCTGACTAATCTTACTGTGTGCAAAGTAACAGTTCATCAAAGCTCAGATTGTTTGGGAGAAAATGGTCTTTTTTTAAAGAGGCATCTGAAGTTGTAACGGGTTTTTTTTGAGAACTGAGCAATGAATTGTCCAAACTTGCCATTTCCTGTAACAGTTGTTTGGAATCTGCTGCTGGAGCGGTTTCCTTGGCATTTCACCAGTAACTTGAAACCACACAGGTTGTGTCTTTGGAGGTGATATACAAAGCTGATATTCTTTGTAATGTGTGTGTGTGTGTGTTCCATTTTAAATAGTGCCTCAAAGTTATCAAACTTACTGTTTTGCGTGTAGGGAAAAGATGCAAAAATACCAGTCTGATTTTTTCAGAGAAACTCTGAGTTTAAGATAAGACAAGGAAAGTGTGTGTAAGCTTGAAAATAATTCCCATAGCAGTGGATGGTGACAGAGCTCGTTTTGTTTATGCAGATTTATCTGTAAGCAAAGAGATTTCCTCTGCACATGCTGGGGCATGTCTGGATGCAAACGGAAAACACAGCACACTGCCAGTGGGAATTTTTCCTGGAAGCCAGCCCAAAAGGACACACACGGGTGGAAACTTAAAGGAGAAAAGCCAGACAAGCAGCGGTAACACCACCGGAGTTCAAATCGTCCCAGGTGGATTGGGAATGCTCATTTTTTAAATTTCCAAAACCCTGCTGTTTTTCCTTCATGTGAACAGCCCCGCCATACAGCTGGCCCCACAATGTGCTCAGATCCAAGGTCCCTGCAGCAGAGTCATGGGGCACAGGGAAGCAGAGTCAGTTAAATTGTGTGTGGTTATTTGTCCGGCTGGTAGCAATAAAAGGTTATTTTAAAAAAAAGAAAAAATAATAAAAATCATGGGTTTGCTGTGATTTCTGCTGTCTTGTTTTCACGTTACTTGGGTTTGCAGTGATTCCCACATGCCAGCGCACCATGGCTGGGCTGGGAGGGAGAGAGGCAGCAGTTAGCACAGACCAGAAAGTTTCAGTGAGCGCCCCCAATCAATTTTCATGGATTTGTTTCCCTGGGAAGGCATTTCTGTTCATCCAGAGCCCTGCCATTGCTCCCTGCCTCCTGCTGTCACCGAATATCACAGCAGCTGCTTGTGTTGCTCTTCCCTCTCCCTGCCTGGTGGGATGCTCCAAGGCCTGACGTCGAGAGGGAGGAAAATGAATGCAAACTGTCAATGTAAATAAACCTGCTAACGTTTATTCCTGCTAAGGAATAAATAAGTGGAAAGGAGCGGATCCATTTGGGTTGCTCGTTCCAGAAGGAACCTCGTGTTTTGGCAGGGACTGGGCAGTGAGGGTTTCCCTGCAGCTGCTCCTTTTCCTCTTGCTGTTTTTATTTCCCTGTGCATTTCCCGGAGCTGCCTCCTTTCCCCTCGATGCATTCCACACTCCAGGCGTGTGGCACACAGCCGGCTGAGCCCTCCACACCGGGATCCGGCGAGGAGCCGCTGCCATCACGCACCGGGGGCACAGCTCCGGCAGCGGGAGCTCACCGGCCCCTCCTGGTGCTTCCCTTCCCACCACTTGTGTTCTGACTCAGAGTGAACGGTGCCATCCTGATACAGGGAACTGAAACAGTGTTTGTCCATTAGAGGTATTGATGGCTCCTTATCTGGTGTGTGGCATCTGTCACCGTCCCCGCCAGGACGCGGCAGGGCCATGGCTCAGTCGTGGGCAGTGGGAGCTCTGCACTTACACATCCCGGCCTTGGCTCTGTGGGGGCCGTGCCACCGAGCCAAGCCTCGGGAGCGTGGATGGAGCTGGATCTCTTTGTTCTCCAAAAATAACCCCAATTTGCCAGGCCTGAGTGGTTTCTAAAAGGAGGTTTTTCCATTAGCTTTCCGTGGAGAGCCGCTGGCAGCGCTGCCGACGTCCCTGCTCCCTCCCCGGCTTGGGGCTTTCAGCACCACGCGGCCCCTGTGGCATCCGTGTGGGTTCGCTGGTTTTGTTTAACACAAGGAACTACAACGAGAGAGAAACGCATTAAAATTGGTTTCAAGCAGAATATTTTTAAATACAAATACAGTTTTTGGAGCTGTTTCGCTGGCACTGTAACTTTATGTAAACACTGGAAGAGGCGAGGGACAGCGATAACCACGTCAAACAAAAACTCGCAGAGACCGGGGCGAGAGGGACACTGAGCCATATATTTTTCCTGTCAGAGCTCAATGAAAGGCAAATAAACGAGGAAAAATAAACTCAACGTTTACAAAAGGCCCAGGGTGGGAGCAGCCGCCAAGCTCCAGAGCAGTTTGCTGGTCCCAGTGCCCAGGTGCTGCTGAAAGAATTCTGCTCCCACTGGAAATCCTGTTCCACAGCATTTTATTATCCAGACATTCCTAATCTCATGGTTCATATCCCATTAATTCTTAAATAGAAAGATGCAAAGTAAGTGCTTTTAAATAAGCAGGTTAAAAGATGTGTCAGAAATTAGAAGTGGAGCCCAGGCAGCAGCCGTCCTGCGCTCTGCTCTGTAGGACAAAGAAAAAACCAAGACAATTTGATTTATGTATTATACTGGACTTGCTGGTACCACGGTAGCCCAACTAAAACATGAAATAAGACCTATCTTTTTCCCTTTCCTAATAGGCCTTTTAGGTGCAGTTTCTTGAGGGCAGTAAATAGGAATATCAGATCTTTGTCATTTAGAGCATGAACGATGGATACTAATTTGATCATTTCCCAAGAAGCATATTAACATTTTTATCCTCTGAAATACCACATGTGAGAAAGAAAGGATTCAAGGAGCATGCCTGGGATGAGGAGCCTGGGACAGCTGGGCTGGCGAGGGCAGGGAGCTGCAGCACCAGTAAAAGCTGCAGTTCCTCCATGGGAACCAGTTAACTATAAATCCAAGGCTTTGGATAATGTCCTGGCATACCAAGGACTTCAATGTTTCATCATTTGCCTTCCCATTCCAGAGGGTTTCACCACACACACACACACACGTGTGGCATCCCCGTGAGGCTTCTTTGCTGTTAGCAGCAAACAATACCTGCGCTGCCGGGCCGAGGGCGAGCACAAAGCAGCGCCTCCCCTTCTGTTTGCTCTGAGAGCATCAATGCTGTCAGTGAGCAGTTTTTTTCCTCTAGGGCTCATTTTTGTTATTATTCCCCTTTTTATTTCTCCCTATCCTCCCAGGCAGAGGACAGCTCTTCTCCAAGACTGATTGCACGCCTGCTTGGAGTTAAACACGAGCTGAGCACTGTGAGGGACTGGGGTTGAAGTGCCCCTGGGCACTGGTGAGACTGGAATGAGCTGGAAATGCACCTTCCAGACCCTTACATTGGTGGTTTACATTGAGGGCACGGTGTTGGATGTCTCTGGCATCCACTGGCTTCGGGGTGCTCCTTGGCAAAGCCAGGTGTGCATGCTGGTGGCTGACCACAGGCCGGCCTGGATCCCAGCACGGAGGCTCACCTGGATCCCAGCACGGAGGCTCACCTGGATCCCAGCACGGAGGCTCACCTGGATCCCAGCACGGNTGCTGGTGGCTGACCACAGGCCGACCTGGATCCCAGCACGGAGGCTCACCTGGATCCCAGCACGGAGGCAGAGCCATCCCAGGGCACCGAGGGCTGTTCCCAAGGCCACGTGTCTGTGCAGAGCTGTGCTCTCCTCCCACGGATATTTCCGGGCCGTGGGACCTAAGCAGTTGTGGCATTCCCGTAAGAAAACCACCACCTTTGCAAACTTTGGCAATGTTTGGCTGGAAGCCTCTGCTCTTTTCTGGCCATGAAGTGCATTCCTGACACCTCTCCCTGTGTATCCACGATAACCATCTCCTCAGACCTGGCATGGGGCTGGACCCTGCCCAGTAATTCCCACCCTGGGGGTGCCAAGCAGGGGATGGGGTGCACTTGCAGCTCCAGACAGGAGTTTTCCTGGCTCGTTCTGGAGATGCCAGATGGAGGTGGGTATGGGCTGTGCTCCCCTCTCTCACTACTCCTGCCCTCGTGCCCTCCCGAGCCTTTGGGTTGAGCTGGCTCGGAGCAGTGCTCTGCACAAGGACAGCCCTTCCCGCTGCGTTTCCAAGGCCGATTAAGCAGGAGGCAGAGTAGCCTTAAGCATTCCTCTAATTAAAACAAAATCCCTCATGGCCTCTTATATACAGACTTAAAGGTTGTATAAAATGTGTATTTATTGATCAGATCAACTGTTGCAGCGCCTTCTGTAGAGTTTAGTGAGAGCATCAACATGACCAGGCTGGCGGGGAGGACGGGAGGGGGTTTGGCCAGAGCTTTCAGTGTTGTCAGCCCAGGGTGAGCCCATGAGTATCTGCCTGCTATATATACATTTATATACATTGAAATACATTGAAATACATTGAAATACACAGCTGCCCAGCTAGGCATCACCCCCAACACCTATCCGGGTCCTGCTTTCCCAGGCCATTCCCTGGCTGTGGTTTGTGGAGTTGTACCACAGTGGGGTTGTTTCTGGCTGCTTTGCTTCTGAGCCCACTCAAATGGCTGGTTTTCTGATTACAGGAAGGCAAGAGCATTTCTGGTAAAGCCTCGGAGTGATTGAAGGACGGGACGTACCTCCCAGGGAGAAGCAACCACTGAAAAGCTTTTGCAGGCTGAGATTTTGTGCTCAGCAAGTTGCTCCAATTTGAAGCACAATCCTAAGAAATGTGAGTGTGTGGTGGAAATGTCTGCAGGCCTGGATTAAAGCGGCACTGGCAGATGAGGCTGTAGCTTCCACAAGATAAACATTACAGAAAAATAGTGTAAATATGGGGGATTCTATTTTTTTTCCCTCATTTTTTCCCTCACTTGGGCCAGGAACTGCTAAAGCTTAAATAAATCATCGCAGAAGTGAGACTGACCTAAATTATTCTACACAGTGGAGACCTTGTCTCCTGCTTTTGGAGATTCTTGTATTTAATCTGTGCCAGAACAGGGTTTAAGTTGTCTGTACAGCAGTAGCTCCTTCCTACGCCCTGGGGAGCTCGGGGGAAGGTGTGAGATCGGCTGGCGTGTGCCAGCAAGGCTGCTGGGGAGGCAAAGCCACCGGCTCACACACGCTAGGGGAGCCAGCAGGGATTTTTGGTGCCACACCATCCCGTGCTCGGTGCTGGCAGGTTTCCCTGCCCTGCGTGGGGCTGTCGCTGTGCCGGGCTCCACTTGTTCCCAGTGAACACGCAGTCCAGCGCCTAATTAATTCATGCATGTGTGTCTAATCAGGGAATGCACAAGTGCCCGGATAGATAATTTGCATTTGGGCACCCAAGGAGGTCATGCATCAGCATCCAAAGTGACCCTGCATGAGCATGCACAGGTTCACACTCAGAGCTCGCACAAGTGCAGGGCTGGTCCTGCAGGGAAGCCGGGTCAGCGCATCCGTGGATGGCTCATTCCCGTGCCCATGAGCCCCGATCAGGGCACGCATGAGCACCCGGGCAGGTCACGCATGAGCGCCCGTTATTTGGCACACAAATGCCCAATTAGCCTGTGCATGACTGCTCAATCATTTCATGCATGAGCACTAAGTGGTTTACACATGGTCTCCCAGTAGGTTCACTGGTGAGCACCCAGTGTGTTCCCGGAGCAGGGACTCCCCTGGGGACTGCAGCCCGTGGCTGGAAGAAGGAGCAAGGAGTGTGGCAGAGTGGAGGGAGTGCGGCACGGAGATTTGGCTGACGTGGACGTGCTGAGGTGGGGCAGGAGGAACCCCCACCCTGCAGCCAGCCCAAAGCCACCGGCATGTCTTGGCACCTCCCAGCTCCTCTGACGGCAGCACCGTGCTCTGCGTGACCACAGGAACCCAGCTTTGGCAAGTGCTGTGGCTCACAGGAGGGTGGAGTAAATGATCACAACAGCCCTTCCAGCCTTAAAAAATGTAGGAAGCCTTTGATGTGCAGACAGGACGCCTTGCAGATAAACCACGTTGGGTGTAGGGCTTGTGCTGGAGCACCAGCCCAAGGAGAGGGAGCACAGAAAAAGAAAAATGGAGAAACTCAAAGTAAAGTTACCCATCACCCTGGCCCTGCAAGCACCGAGTCTGTGTCCCCAGCCCCTGCCCCATGGTCGACTCAGAGCCCTGCACAGCCAACTGTGGGAGTGAAGCCACAAGACACGGCTACAGAGCACGTGGCTTTGATGTGACCTTTGCTTTGGTGTTTATGTTGTCTCCAAACCCGTTTTGCTGTTCAGAAGAGATCAGATTAAAGGGAGTTGCCAGCCCTCAGTCCATCCAGCCGGTCTGGGAGCCTGGGCTAGGGTGGTGGGAGCTGGGAGCAGAGGGCTGGGTGGCTTCTCACCCCTCGTCCCCCTGCATGCACTGAGGCAGTCCTTATATCCTTGTGCTCATGTGACCCTGCCGAGATTCCAGAGAGACGTCCTTATTTATGGATCCTGCATGAACTGCACACCGCGAGTCACTCACAAAAACTTGCAGGAGCAGCTGACCTGAATCCATATTAATAAGGCTCACAAGTCGTGGAGTGTTTTCTCTCATGCCTGTGGGATGGCAGGAACGTGCTGCCTTGTGGCACGCAGCGTTTAGACAAAAAGCCGTCTATAGCCTGTCACATTTTTAAGCCCGTTTGCCCTGGAGATAAGCCCAGGCTGCCCTGCCGTGGTGCCACGCTGCAGCTGCCTCTGCTCCAGGGCAGACCTGGGGAGAGAAGGAGCGATGGCTCCCTGCACACTGGAGCCAGGGAAAGGCCGTGCTGGCTTTGGGGACAGCGTTGGGGTTTCAGAGCCTTGGTGTGTGATCCAGTCCTACAGAGGAGCATTTCTCCTTGGGCAGGGACACCTCAACCTCTGCACCCGCTATGCAGCTTCTCACAGCAGTTACAGGGACACACCCTCTTCCCAGCTGGGAAACCTGGGGGACAGTCCCAGGTCTGGTATTCCTGCACTCTGGTCTCACGCTGGGATGAAAGCCTTTGCAGATCAGGCAATAAACCAGGGGACTTGGGGCTGCTCTTGCTGTTAAAGGACCACTCATGGTGTCCAAACCCTCTGCGTCAGCGGTGGCAGCTCCCGCGGGAGGTTTTAGAGCCTTTCCTTTTATAGGGCTTTTTCTTTTTCCACGGGATTTATCAGGTTCAATAGCAGGGATTCAGGGAGATAATAACGTACATTAACCAGGGCCCTGGAAACTGCTTCGCAAACAAGATTGATCAAAGCAGCCCAGGATGGAGAGCAAACCCTCCGGAATGCGCTTTGCAAAACACTTGCCAAAACAATTGACTCCTGGTAAAAAATAACACACTGGGCAGCCCTGGGGGGCTGTGCCGTGCAGGGACCCGGCTCCAGCAGCCACAGTGCTGGTGGGGGGCTGCAGCCATGAGCAAGGGCTTTTGTGGATATGAAGAAGTGGCCAAATGTCCCTTGGGATGGAGCAGCAGTCCTGCTCTAGGGTGCCCATACCCTCCACTCCACTCCAGAGGGGAATTAATAGAAGGTGCTTTACTGCTGCTGTTGTTTTTATTGATTATTGGCAAAGAGAGTGACTGATGGTGGAGTCTAGAGAAAGGAGGGGAGCAGAGGTGCAGGAGACACATGGGAGGAGGAAAGAGGGAAAGAATTCCTGCAGGGACAGGAGATGAAGGTGACATTTCTGCTGTTGTCTGCTGTGGATCTGTGCTATAAAATAAGTCAGTGTGGCATGTCCATGGCGGGGCAGAGCAGAAGTAATGGGCTGAGTCATATCAAAGTGAGTTTAAGTTAAATAAGAAAAGTTTCCTGTGGGGGATGTTTCTGCAGAGGTGCAGCATGGAAGTGGAGCTGGTGGAAGGAATGCTCCAGCTACACTCACACTGTCAGCCCTGCATTTGGATCACAGACCTCTGCATTTCTTGTGGCAGATGGGCACAAAGTCTGTGGTTTTTTATTTGTAATCGCCTGGGATTGGAAACACATCCCAGGGGAAGCATGTGGCCATGGGGCAGGAGTAGCACAGCCTTAGATGGCAAACTGCTTCTCACGCCAGGCCCTTTTCCCGTGAATCTCTGTGAAGTGCTTTATGTAGTCCACCCAGAGGAATTTATAAACAAATGCCTTTTGTCACTCTTCAGGAACGCATCTCCCTCCATCTATCCTCCAAGCACTTTCTTTGTCAAGGCCACGCTCTTTCCAGCGCAAGGAGCAGGACTGAGCCAGGCAGGAACAGGGCTCCTCCACCTCCTCTTGCTGCAGATGCTTTGGGAGGAGGCAGGATGTAACTGGGAGAGGGTTACACTAGGATTACAGAAGCAGCCACCAGCTCTGGAGCCAGCTCTGGGGACTGTAGACTGTCACCATTTGGGTTAAGGGCCACTCTTTGATACCTTGTCCCTTTGCTCCTCAGGGCAGCGGCCTCCTGCCCTGGGTTGAAGGTGCCCATGGGCTTCTCCAGGACAGGAGGGAGACAAGTGCTGGTTCTGCAGCGGGAAAATACCAGGAGGTCCACACGGTGTGACTCTTGGGGATGTCCTGTGCAGGGTTAAAAGTTAGAGTCAATGATCTTCGTGGATCCCTTCCAACTCAGAGTATTCTGTGATGGGAGTCCTCGTGGGAAAGCCTGGGGCTCCCACTGGGTGGGACAGACAGGATAAGCATCGCCCAGCAGCTGCCTCTGGCCCTAAAACCTGCCCAGCCCCATCAGCTGCCGGGCCTCGGCTCAGCACTGAGAGCAGAGCACAAACCTCCCTGATGCAAACAGCGGCTCCGTTCCAAGGCTCTGCGCCGCCCGGTCTGGGATGCTCATAAAACAGATCCACAAGGCTCAGATCTGCTGCCTCAACAGAGACTCGGCAGAGCTATAAATAGCTCAGCCAAGCGTGGTGCAGCGAACCTGAGTGGAGCCGGCTGCCCTCGTGGGCAGGCGCTCCGGGAGCCGTGTGGGGACAGCCGGCTCGGCCGCTCTGCAGCATGGCCTGGGGAGCTGGCCCGCTCTGGCCGGGCAGGCCGAGACTGTGTCACCTGCCCGGGCACGGCCTTGTCCTCCCCCTGTGCTCGTACAACCTCAGTGCCGGGCTCTGCAGTGTTCATTCATCCTCGCTTGCTTTTCTGCTGCTGACTTCTCTCTTAAAGCAGGAGCTCACGTCTGGACCCATTAAGGAGCAGTAAATATTTTATTTGCTGTTGGGAGTTTTGACCAGTATCTCAGAGGCTGCAAAGGTCACTCCAGGAAACATCCATTTCATTAGCAAAAGGGATCGGCCCATTCCGGGGCTGCTGGCTCGTGGAGCGAACCCAGCCTGTCCCCTGGGTGCTGTTACCAGCTGTAAGCTTGTCTTCATTCAGCAATCAAATCAGGGAGGTTTCAGGACCTGGAGTGGTTTTCTTGGTTCTCAAGGCCATGCAGGCAATTAAAACTGGTCTTGTTAAGAGGCAGCTGAGCCCAGGCAGCGCTGTCCGCCTCTCGCTACTGTTCAGGCACTGCATAATGGGAATGGGGACAGCACGGGAATCAGGATTTTTTGTTTTGCTGGGCTTTTCTTCAGGTAGCTTCTGCAAAGGGCTTCTTGGCGCTGCTGCTCGAGTGAAATGGAGCAACCAAAACGGGAGCTGGCTGGCGGCCAGCCCGGCAGCCGGGCGCGCGGGGGCAGCCGGGGGGGCGGGGGTGTGCCTGGAGCACAGCTATCGAGGGCAGGAGCCCCGCATGGGACAGCCAAGTGTCTGAAGTGCCAGGGTCACACGTGGGTGCCAGGACCCCTGTGCAGGAAAGCCAAGCGTGCGAAGCACCGGGGTCACACCTGTGTGCCAGGGTCCTGCTGGCCTGGTGATCCCTCACTGCCAACCCCGGCACAGGATCCTGAGAGCTCACGGGCAGCGGTGTGAACAGAGAGGTTTTATTCTCCCCTCTTGGCTTTCACGTGTCTGTGGAACATCACATGTTCTCAGGGTGAACGTACGATGAAGCAGCTCCAACAGCCACATGTCACCCCAGCCTCTGGGCGTGCAGGCACAATTCTCGGCGGCGCAGTACCCAGGTTTGGGATTTTATCAGCTTTCCCACACAAAACAAGGCTGGCAGGAAAAGGACCTGGCAGGATGCCCTGAGACATCCCAGGGGAAAAGCGGTGACTCCCACAGGCTGTGGGGCTGGCAGTGCAGTGAAAGCTGGGCATTCCCCAGGCTTTACTGGGCATTCCCCACGCTTTGCTCACTGTAAGAAAACCCCAAGAAACACTGGAATACTTTTGATGTGTTCAGGAGGGGGAAATGTGTCTGGGGAGATGCTGAATCCTGCGGGGGACACTGAGTACCTGCCTGCTGTGACCTGAAAACCTGGACATTTGGGGTATGTCGTCCAGCTCCAGGGAACATGGATCTGTCCCAGATGGGGTGCCAACAGCCTCAGGGACTTTCCACAGGTCCCTCTCTCCTGTTAGTGCCTTTCAGCTATAAGTATGTGCCACTGTGGGAGGACATCTCAAGGCTCAGGAGATCCATGACCATCGCAGGTTGGAGATCTCAGGTGAAAGGTGCCACTGAGGCGCAAAGCTGCAACTCAACACAAACACAGGACTGGGTTTGACTCAGGTTGAGCCCTCTGACCAAGAACACTCTGGTGTGTGACCCAACCCAGTGAGTTCCTCTCAGAAGGGTTCAGGCTCCCGCCGGGGATTGGGGTCCCCAAGGCAGAGGGGACCCCCACAGGGGAATCATGACCCCCTAGGGCAACAAAGGTCCCTTTAGGGATCAGCCGCTCCAGGGAATCAGGCTTCCCCCGGCCGGGGACCGGGGCCCGAGGAGCGGAGCCGCCGGGTACCACCGCCCCTCACACCGACCCCTGCCCCTCACGGTCCCTCACGGCGCCCCCGCCC
>VXBT01004140.1:571894-613292 GCA_013400235.1 Oriolus oriolus | reverse complement strand
GGAGCGGAGCGGGCTGAGGCAGCGCGGCGGGGCCTCCCTCACACCTCCTCCTCGGTGCCGTGCCTCGCCCTCCCGGGGTGGCCCTGTCACTGTGAAGGTGAGCGATGCCTCTCTGGGCCGGGGGTCTCCAAGCCTCGCCCGGCACCGGTCGCTCCGTGTGCGGGGTGGCGGCGGGGCCGCCCCGAGGGCAGAGGTCGCTGCCGGGGCCGGGCGCGACCGGCCCCGGGGGAGCGATCGGAGCCTGCCTGTCCCTAAGGATCCGCGCCGCTGCGGAGCCGGCCCCGCTCCAGGCAAGGTCACCGCGGCCTCGGGCGCCCCCGGAGCTCCCCCCGTGAAGGTCACGCAGGGCTCCGGCTCCCGGGAGCCCTGCGGGGGATCGGGCTGTGCCGCACCCCCTCTCAGGGCCCTTTTCGGCCAAGGTGGCGGATGCGGTTTGTGCAGGGGTTGGGCCCCGTCCCCAGTCGCGAAATCCATGCTGTCCTGGTGGGGGAGCGGTGGGTGCTGGGCTTGGGCCCCGTTCCGAGCCGTGAGATCTGTGCTGTCCTGGTGGGGAAGCGATGGGTGCTCCCATCCTTGCGATCCATGCTGTCCTTATGAGGGAGGTGGTGGATGCTGGGTTTCAGCCCCATCTCATTTCTAGGATTCCATCCTTCCTGGAGAGGGAAGGAGTGGTTACCAGGGGGCTTGTGTCTCATGCTCTTCCCAAAACCCCAGCTTGTCCTGCTAGAGTACTGGGCTTGGGACTCATGCTCGTTTTAAGACCTCATCCTACCTTCATAAGAAAAGGGTTGGGTACTGGCTTGGGCCTAATTTCCTTCCCAAGGCCTCATACTGCCCTGGAGTGGCAGCTGGGACTGTGGTCTTCCTCCTCACAGACCACATCCTGCCCTTGGGGGGAAGGAGTGGCTGCTGGAGCTGTACTGTTACCCCTTCCTAGGCCCGTCTTGCCCTGAGATGGGTGCTGGGGCTTTGTGGTTTTCCTTAGAAAGGACCAGATTGGGTGGCAAGACCCCGAGGGCCACCTGTGATCTTGTGGTTTAGGGTTATGATGTGTATGTGGTGCTGTTGGGCTGCCTGGGAGGATGGCCCTGTAACCCCCCGGGGAATGAGGAGAGACTGGGGCCCTGCTCTGTGGCGTTCAGTTGGGTGCAGGGTGTGACGCTCCTGTGGCCAGTGCAGGAGACCCTCCCTCCAGCAGCACGGCCACTGCCAGCCCCTGTCGTGGTTGGCCACGGGGGATGCTGTGCCCTGGAGCAGTGCAGAGGAGGGTGCTGTGCTGGGGAAGGCCTCCTGGCCAGCGTGTGCAGCCCTTCTGAAGGATAATCGTTTTTTCCTCTGGCGCTGTCGCTCGTGGCAGCACAGGGCTGCACTGGGATGCTCCTCGCCTAAAGAATGAGGAGGGAAGGTGCCTTTTGCAGGTCACTCTGTGGCTGGTTATGCAATGGCAGGTGCCCTCTGAACTCTGTGAGCAGTGCAGGTGTGTGAAGGCATAGTGTGTGTGAGGGCTTGCTTGCTCTCTTTCCCTAAAGAAGCTTTTCTGGAAGAATGACCCACAAGTGGATTTCTGCTGCTTCCCTCTTCCTGTGGACTGGACACCCGGAAGACTATTCCAAGAGGCTGTCAGATTCCTGGGTGGTGAATCCAAATCTACAGGCAGTTTGGACTATTCTGAGCTGTGTGTTCTCCTCCCTCGGCTTCTGGGCTGCAGGCAAACCCCCACTGGCTGAAACCACAGCATGGAAAGGAACAAACTGCTGGGAATGGCTTTTCCAGGGCTGTGATAGGGCCATGTGCTCTCTGTTGGCATTGGAGCTCAGTTCCTGTCATTCCTCCTGATGCTGTTAGTGTGTGTTAATAGCAGTGCTCTATTCAACACTATATCTAAATTGTATAAATTAAGGTGGCAATAGAAGTCTTCAAGTGCAGGCAGAGGGAAGAATTGAAGTATTGTAATCAGAGGGCTGCAATTATGTAACTGGATTCTCTTTCTCTCTGGGTAGCAAGCTCCTTTAATTGCTGTAACAAAGCTACTCCTTCAGTTTTCTGGGACTCTTCCAGGAAGTGATCATTGCAGCAGATTTTTTTCACTCCACAGCAGAGCTAAAAATGTGTAGTTTCACTGTTTCAAAACATGCTTGGTAGTATCACTCAAGACTTACAGTGCTGTAAAAGGATTTAGGAAACTTAATGGTGCTCTGCAGGCTTAATTGGAGGCACTCCTTGCCATTAAGAAGCTTATTCCCACAAAGTTTCAATGTGTTGGGGTAAGAGCTGCTGCAGGGTGAGCAGCTGTGGTCCTTCTTGGTGCAATCACCTGGATCCCCAGGTAACTTGTGCCTCCCCAGGCTTTGAGTGGGGAATGGGAATGAGGGCTGTGGTGACCAGAGCAGGACTTCATGGTGCTCCTTCTCCAGGGCTTGAAGAAAGACTGCAGTGCTGAGATCGTCAAATCCCAGTTTTCTAGGATAATATGAACTGTGCTGGAAACTTCGTGGTGCTGAACACCTCACTGGAAAGGCCACGTCAGATCTAACAGCTGCAGTGGCTGGTACAAAGCATTTTGAGAGCAAAGGGGGCTGCACACCTCACTCCAGAACAGCACTTCCCAGTTTCCTACGAGCCCTGGACTGCAGTAGCATGCTGGTTTTGGCATCTGTGTTGTGGTTCCTGGGTGAGGAGGGGGCAGAAAAAGGAGGGCTTTGCCAAGCTTTGGCTCTGTGGTGGGACTTGCTTCCCCTGCCCTGTTTCCAGGCTGCAGTGTGGTGTTAACCTGCTTCTGGCCTGTCACACCGGCTCTGTCCTGTGGGAACAGCTGAAGGCTGGGTTTCACGGCAGAGCAGCAGGGAGGTGAAGGGGTGATGATGGCTGAATGTGGAACAACACTTCTTCCAGGCTAAACTAGCAGCAGGAGCTGTGACACCTGGGATGGGGTAGAATAAAAGCACTGCTGCTCTGAATGTGCTTCCTGAGCCTCTGTGCCAGTGACAGACAGTCTGGGATCTGTTGCTTGCAAGGCTCTGAGCAGAGGATGTTCCAAAACACTGGTACACCTGGAAGGCAAACTTGGCTGTAGCCTATTGATGTACAAGAGGGCTGTGGCTCTCTGCAGATCCCGTCTCCTCCCACACATAAGCTTTTCCTGCGTGTGGTTAATGCAGCTGGTGATGCTGGACTATCTCTGATCTAACCTCCAGCCAGTGCCGGTGCTCCGGCTGTGAGGGGCACCTTGGCCTGGGGCTGCTGTAGGCAACCCCGATAAACTCACTCTGGCCATAACAGGGGTTTGTGGTATCGGCTTGTGACGCAGCCTGCACGGAAAGGACAACCTCTGATGCACAGGAAGCGTCTCCTGTTTGGGAAGGGATTAAAGGAATCTATGTTCTGCCTTAGGTTCACGATGTCTGACAGAAAGGCTGTGATCAAGAATGCGGACATGTCCGAGGACATGCAGCAGGATGCTGTAGACTGTGCTACACAGGCCATGGAGAAGTACAACATAGAAAAGGACATTGCAGCATATATCAAGAAGGTAACTCCGGGATGAGGGTGCTGTGCTGGCTGCGACTTCCCAAAGCTCCCGAGTCTGTCAGGAGCTGAGTGGCTGAGGCTTCATGCTTGCGTGCTGGGAGGGAGAAGATACTTGGCTTCTTGGCTGCTTTACTGCTGTTTTCAAGAGGATGGAGTGACTTCTCCAAGGTCAGGGGAGGGCTATGGCAGAGCTCTGGCAAGCTCTGAGCAAACTGCAGGTGCTGTCCCTCAGGATTTGCCAGCCTGGAAAGGGCTGGCTGCTGCCTCTGTTTAGGACTTGCTCAGACCTGCAGCACCCAGTGCAGGTGGGATCACCCTGACGTTTCACTTGGTGGGCAGCAGTGTGTGTGTGGTTCTGGGATGGGTGCTGTGCAGGAGGATGAGCCTTGTGCTGGCTGCTGGGGCTGTGGAAGCTGCTGTGTTAGAAACAGTGCAAGCAGCTGCCCTGGCTGGTGAACAGGTTGTCTCCCCATTTGCAGGAGCCTGTTAGATAAGTCTCATGCTTGATGGCGCCTGGGGAGCTGTTGGTTCCCCCTGTAGCAGCTTCTCAGAATGGTCAGGCAAAGTGCTTTTGGAGGAGGGAAATGTGGCTTCAGAGGCAGTGAAGTCCTGGCACCTGGGCTGGTGTTTGGGCCTTGCTTGTAATCTAAGCTTGAAGGCAGAGGATTCAAAGGTGTCTCCTGACTTCTCAGATCACTTTGAGGCATGACTTAGCTGTAAGTGCTTGGGGCAATGCAGCCTATAAAGTGAGGGAGTGCAACAGAAGGCATCCAAAAAGAAGTTGGCCTTTATTTCATGAGAGTGTGTTGGGAGGAGGGAAGCAATTTGATGCACCTTTATGCCCTGGCAAGAAAGCCTTTTTCCTACTTCAAAGGTTACCTGCAAAGAGCTCAAACTCTTCTGCTGTCTGAGAACTAGAACTGACTTTAATCTTGGATGTTTTGTCTGTTCTTCTGGCTCTGTCTCAGGGGAGGGAAGGGTGTTCTTGGGAGTCGTGTGTTAATTAGAGGGAGGAAAATGGTCTTTAACCCTATTCTGCCTGCTAAGTAGCAGAAGACTACTGAGCCAGCAGTCAGCTTGCTCACCTCTGACCTCTTGGGTCTCTTCTCTCTGGCCTGTGAATCTGCCTGCTCATTTTCAACGTGGATTTTCTCCCCTTTGTGTACAAAAGTCCCGAATAGCAGAAGCCAGGCTTTTCCTCCTTCCTTTTTTTAGGTGACCTTTAAGCTCAGATGCCTTGCTGGAGCAGACGTGCCAAAACCTTTTTTTATTTTTTGTGAGTGGGCTTGGAATGGGAGAGGAGAATTATTCCCCTGATTAGCCTACACACAGGGCTGTACCAAGGAGAGCTCTTGCGTCTGCTCTTCCTGCCCAGGGCTGATGGTGCTCCAAGGCTCAGAAGATGTTTTGCTTGTGCTGAATCCTTCAAACAATCCAGTGCAGAGGTTCAGTGGCTTAATTTAATAGTGTCTTGCAGTGGGGAATCTCAAGATGCAGCAGGTGGGAGGAGAGGCGATAGTGTGTGAACAGAACCAGCTCAGAATTTGTGCTTAGAACTATTTTCATGTGGGCTTTCTTGGCCTTAATGCCTCTCTTCTCTTTCTTCAGGAATTTGACAAGAAATACAACCCAACTTGGCACTGCATTGTTGGCAGAAACTTTGGCAGCTATGTAACACACGAGACAAAGCACTTCATCTATTTTTACTTGGGTCAGGTTGCAATTCTTCTCTTCAAGTCTGGATAGGAAGTAGGAGCGATTGAAATTTGGACTGTAATGCACTGATGGCTGAAGCCACGACTCCTTCTAACATGGCTATGCCGCTGCATGGACTGTATACTATATTTAATGTGTATATGTTGCAGTAAAAATCTACTTCTGTTTAGTTGCCTGGGAAGAAGGCGGCATTTTTTTGTTACTGCTTTTTTTGGTTGTATTGCACTAGGAAACCTGTAAATGCTTAAACAATGGCCTTTACGTGGGAAGAAATAAAACTATTCCACAACAGCTCCCTCACTGGTAACTCCTTCTTTGAGGCTGGGAAAACTTCTTTGGGCAGGCCAAAAGCCCCTGACTTCCTTACTGAGTCCTGTTAGACTGTTAATCTTGCAAAGAGGAGCAAAGCCAGTGTGAGCCTCTGTCCCACCCTGCAGACTGTAGAGAGCTGGCTCTCCCAGTACCCTCGGGGCAGGTCTTAGACCTTCTCTGAAAGCTGCTGGGGTGGCTCTGGGTGACGTGGCTTCCACACCCAAGGTGAACTCCACCTTTGACTGTGATACAGGCTTGCAGCTGGCACCCCTCGGTGTTCTTGCTCAGTGCCCTTCGCTGTATTTTTGGCTCTGCTGAAACATTGACCTAGACTTGAGTAAGCAACTCAGTCTGGTCTAGAAGGCTTCAAAAACAGCCCCTGAGTTCCTGCTTGTTGCAGAAAGCAGCATCCTGTGGCTGAAGTCTTTAGACCTTGATACTGAGCTCTAAAGCCACGTGGCCCGGCCCCGCAATGGAGTAGGATATCAAATTGGTGACTACTGACAACAGCTCTATTCGGCATGTTTGTAGCCAGTTGTCTCAACACTGCCTTAACTTGATGCTCTCCTTAAAGCAAGCTAGTCATGTGGAAGACTTGTAAGTGGCCACTGTCTCTTTTTTTTCTTTTTTTCTTTTATTTTATTTTCTGTAGCTAATAAGCTATTTCCGGAGGATTGTCCTCCATGTTCTGATATCTGCTTTTGTTCTTAAAGCACAGTACCAAGAAGTTAAATTTACATGTGATGTTTGTGTGAAGGAAACTCATGTGACATCTGCTTCAAAGGCAGACAAATGTCTTGGTCTCCAATAGGTTCAGCAGTGATGTTGTCTTAGTACGTACTGACTCGGGATTACACTGCAGGAAGTTCTGATCTGGGTGTGGAGAAATGCTGTGTGATGGCAAGTAAATCCCTGGTGCTTGTTATAAGCTCTAATTATTGGTTTGCTGACTAATGCATTGGCAATACCACTGGGCTGGTGAGCCCAGCTTGTGTCTCGGAGATTAATTTGGTGCTGGGAATAAATCATTGCTGGGGGGCAAAGGGCAGAGTGAAGGGAGCTCTTTGTGAAATGATTTGGTGACCCAGGTTGATGACTTCCTGAAGTAAAAGTCCTTCTTGTCTCTGTGCAAAATCCAAAGTATGCCTAATTTTGTATTATGGATAGAACAATGTTGTAACTAGAAAGAATGTAGCTGTCATAAGTTCATGTTGATGGAAATGTCTGCACTGGGGTGTAATGTGCCTTGGACTGTCTGGGGCACTTGTGTGGTCTTGTCTCTTCAGAACTCCACTCTGGGTCTGAAAGGAGAATGTTTCGGGTTTGTTTCTTTCCAAGCATGAGTCTAATGTGAATCTGTTCACGGTCTCTCGTGGAGCAAGATCTGTTCCCTTCATAACTGCAATTGCTCAAATACCATTTTTTTTTTTTTTTCAAACATTAAAGGTGAATTGACACATTTAAACAGCCTCTGGTTTCTTCTTCCTTACCAGCTGTCCTGAGCAAAGCCTGTCGTTGTCCAGAGAGGGTGAGCAGTGATTCCTCTGCCCTGGAAGATGCTGATGACCCAAAGAAGGCAGGTCAGGGAGGCAGGAATGACCAAAGGAGCTTAGGTGGCCCCTCTGTGCTGGTGCTGACCTCCAGCTCTGCTCAAAGGCTGAGCCAGAGGGAGGGATGGAGGGAACTGTGTCCTGCTGCACCCTGATGGGATGTTCTGTGCCGAGTAACCTGGGTCTGAATGGGTTGGAGCTGACCTCTTAATGGCTTCAGGCAGCCAGGGGGTGGTACAGCAGCTGGGGTCCTGGCTTCTGCACAGGAAGGTGTATCCCTGCTTCCCACGAAAGCAGGTTTTCCCTTCAAGCCTCCTCCCTGTGCTGGAGAGAAAGCTGAGAGCTGAATCTGATGTGTTTAATGCCTTTCACAGTGCGGGGGCTGTGGGCTTACCCTTAAACAACCCCCTCAGCTTGTTATCTTGCTCCTGATGCAACCTAAATTTGGGGTTGTGGCCTCTGTGATATTTTGGAAAAGCTGTGGGCTCTTCCCAAGTACAGCAGTGTAACAGCTCTGCCGTGGCACAGTAACACCAGCGTGAGCAGTGTGACTCACGCCGAGCCGCTCCACGCGGGCTGAGCGCGCTCGCAGGCAGCAGCACGGCTGTTACACACGGGCCATCTGCTCCAGCCCGCACCTGCCAGTGCCCCAGAGCAGGGGTGGTTTCTACTTTAGGGGAGCTGGCAGTGATGCTCTTTTCTCAGCAGTCCCAGCCTTTTAGCTGGAAGTGGAATTGCTGGGCTTGAGTGCCAGCTGGGCTATGCCAGGGCTCTGCATTCCAGGCCTGGGTTAATACTGTGGCTCCAGGGAAATGTGCAGCCGTGTGGGGCTGGGCTAGTCGAGCCCCCTTGGTACACAGGGACCTTTGACAAAGCAAGAGGCTGCTGATCCAAGCGTCTGGTGAAACACTTCTCCAGCCTCAGCTTCACGCTGACGAGAAGGAGCTGTAGCTCACATCTTCAGGACCTAGGCAGTGAAACAGAGCAGTCTTTCCCCTAAACCATCTTCCTTATAGCACTGAGGCCCTGGAAGACACAAACTGCCTAAATTTGAGCAGTGCTTCCCTCCACACAGCTGAGAGCAGGGGGAGGTTTGTACATGGAGCTGTATCCCTCTTCCCTCCCCTCCCGCTCCCCAGCAGCTGACAAGGCTCTTGGCTTTGACTTTTTCCATTGCTGGGCTCCACTTTGTCTCCAGTTTCCACCAGGCACAGGTGTCCTGGATGATGCCTCGGAGCATTAACTGTTTCCGTGCTGGAGAGACCAGCGGTGTTCCTGGGTGGCTGCTCAGTTTCAAGCTATTTGGAAACATCTGGATCTGGGACACCGAGTGGAAGGTATGTATCTGCAGGGGGAACATCTGGAAAAAGAAGCTCCTTCCAGATGTTTTTGGGCAGAAATGCTATTGAAATGTAAACTCAGTTTATGCCTTAGAAGCGCTCAGAAAGCGCCTGGGTGCAGGGGACTCTGAGGCTGCTGCTGTGGGCGCGCTCTGGGTGCAGATGTGCCTGCCGATGTGCAGTCGCTGCAGGGAGCGGTGCGGTTTGTGGCTGGCGAGAGTGTCACACTGTTTTCTCTCTTACCAGCCAAGTCATTCGATCCCTCATGCAGAGTATTTCTTCCAGATGTAGAAGTGCCTTACGAAAGCAGAGCTGTGTGGCACTGGAGAGCAGAGAGGCTGGGGCTGGGGAGCTGTGCTCTGTGGGTATCGCTACTAGACACTGCCTGAGATTCACTCTTCTGCAGAGTGAGCTTGGTGTAAAGCTATGGGGGAAGGTGTCAGTCCATCAGCAGGCAGCCTTGCTCCCTGCCTGCCTGGCACAATGTTCTTCCCCTTCTCTGTGACCACCTGGGACTCTGGGAAGGGACAAGTGGCAGCACAGGCCTGGGAGCTGCTCCTGTGGGATCACCCAGGCTGCAGGTCAGTGCTGTCCTTCCAACCAGCCTGCAGCATTGCCATTGCAGTGTTATGTTCCAGGCATGTGGAAGCAGAGACTGTCGCTGGAAAACCCAGCACCCAGTGGACCTGTTCCTTCTCCCAGTGCTTTTGCAGGAGATTAGTGGTGAAGAGAGAGAACATGGAAATCATTTTTATCTCACTTTCAGCCTCTGCTGGGTACATCCTGAGGAGGACAGTGGCACACAGTGAAGGAAGCAGGGCTGTGCCATCCCTGCCCACCCGAGGTTTCCCTCCTTTGTTCTATTTATTGAGCAAGGATCCTGACACCGTTTCCCAGACGGTGACTCACAGCAGCTCTGTCTGTGCAGAAGCCATGTGTCTTGGAGCACTTTATAGATACAGGAGCTGCAGGAGCCTCGCAGGAGCCAACTGTGTTTATTAAAAGATGATCAGATGTTTCCTTCCTTAAGGCAGTGTCTAGCTGAGGCTGAGTAATAACTCATTACCAACGAGACAAATAACTGCTTATCATCAGGTCAGTGCCTTTGCCAGCCCTTCTGGTTGTGGTGGCAGGTGCTCTGAGCACTGGTGGGCTCAGCACCCAGAATAGGGGGTAAGAAAACCCCACTCCAGTTCCTGTCCCTTCCCCTGTGGCAGCCTGAGCTGCTGCTCAGCAGGGTTTGGCCCTGGGTTAAGCTCAAGGAGCAGCTTTATCCAGCGCTGGTGCAGCATGTTCCCTACTGCCCGTGGAATCAGGCTGCTGTAGTGGCCTTTGCAGGCCACATCATTCCATCCTGGTGCTGGGGACTTGGAGCCAATGTGCCAGAGCTTCTTGTGGCCCAACAGAAAAATCAGCAGTGGGCCAGTGCTGGAGTGCTGGAGAGGCATCCCAGGAGCGCTGTGGGGCCATGGGTGAGGTGGGAGGTCGTGATCCCCCCTGTCCCCACATGCCCCGTGCTGACAGCGCTGCTGCTGGAGAGAGGCAGAGCAGGGCCAGCTCTCGTCCCTGGGGCCGGGACCCTCTTGGGCTGGCTCAGAGGCTTTCCTCAGACGCCATCCTCTGGTGCAGCCGCCGCGGTCCTTCCCTGCCAGATGCCGTGGCATCTCTCCATGTCCTTTGTTCCTTCCCTTGCTAACGCCTCTCCTGTGATTTATGGCCGTTGCGGAGCAGCCTGGCTGCAGCTCGGCTGCTTGTCCAGACCCCTGGGCTCCGTGCCCTCGCTCCCAGCCTGGGGCAGGGAGGCTCTTGGGGAGCGCTCTGACCCCCCCTGCATTCGGGCCCCCTTGCATTTAACCATGTGCATGGCCTTTTCTTTCACGTCCTTCCAGCTCGGGTGTGAATGAAGTGCTTTCAGGGGGAGGAGATTGTTGGGAGCCCAGCTCTGCCTGTGCATTGGTAGCAGCCCGCAAAAGCATCCCAGGAATTCGCCTCGGCGGCCCTATGCGGGGTGAGCCAGTGAAAGACGCCCTTTGTTCCTGCAGCCGAGTCCCACACGCCCTCCAACCAGGGCTGGAATCTGCAGAGCTGGACGTGTGCTCCCACTGCCTGCCACGCTGCACTGAGGCCCTCGGGAAGAGGTTTTCCCACGTCTTCCCCTGGCCAGGGTGAGCAGGGTGCTGGAGAAAGGCTTCCCAGGGTTTACTGGTCGAGCCAGGCATGTGTGACCCCAGCCTCAGCCCCGTGCTGCCTAAGCTGAGTCAGAGGGACGGAAATCCCTTCTCCCAGGGCTCCCTCTCCCCGCAGGGTTTGATTACAGGTTTGGGGTGTGATCCCACGCAGATTCCTGCTGCTGCCCGGCTGCCGGGGCCGCTCCGGCGGGGAAGGCCGGGGGCTGACACGGAGCCAGGCCGGGCCTTGCCGCAGCCTGCACACGGCCGGCTGGCGCCCGGCCCAGAACATGGCTCTGGAAAAATATAAATGCCTTTGTTGTTGTTGAGGAAAGCCCAGAACGCTCCGGCAAGGACACAACCTCTTCCTAAAGCTGGGTTTCAAAGCCCTGCTTTCTCAGAGGGTTCAAAGTGACCTGGCCAAAAGCATCCGCTCCGCCGTGGGTCAGCCTGGACGGAGGAAACCCTGACCCAAGTTGCAAGGGCTCCCTCTGAAACCATGGCTTGCACGGGGACCGAGGGATGGCACCCATGAGGCCCCTTCCAGAAGGCTGCCCACTCAGGGGAGTCCCTGGAGCTTTTCTGTGCTGTCATGAGCAGAAGAAAAGCTTTGGGTGACTCAGCAAGCGGGTGCCAGACCAGGGCTCGGACACTGCCTCCATCCTCCAGCAAGACTGACACATGCAGTTCAGGCAGAGCCTGGGCTGGCTAAAGATACCGTGGTACTTAAATATTTTATAGAAAATCATTAAGCAATTAAATCTGGTGGATCTCACATCATACGAAAAGCAGCTTGAAGCCTGTGCAGTAAACAGGGCAATGCTTCCTGCTCGTTTGGGATGTCTTCTTGGAGTCCTAACTACAATCCTTGCTTCAAAATAACTATAATTACCTCTTAATTGCCATTATTGTTTAACATTTTTAGCGTTTGCAAGTGCAAACTGTTACAGTTTTCCGTGCAGATACAATCAGTAGCCAGGGCTCACAATGAAAGCAATTAAAATCCTGTGATTATCACAAGGCTGTGTGTCTACACCAGCTTCAATCTGCATCACTTGCCAAGATGTAGGCTAGAAACTCAGACAAATTTAGCATTTCTTTAGTAACCCAGCAAAGCTACTACCTCTTGCTGCCTCCAATGATTTGCATCTACGGCACTTTTTGGAAGGACGGGAGTGGAGAGGGGAGGGGAAAGAAAGCAGTTTCTAGAATACATCCCGGGAGAATATACAGCAAGAAAAATTATGCACATGAATTATGCATCTGAATTATGATTTCACTCCTATTTTTGTCCGGATTAGCTCATGTTTGGTGTGCATCCCTGGCAGGGTGCTAGCAGAGCACGCTCCAGCTCCCAGCAGGTCACTGCGGCTCTGGGTCCCGTGGTCCCTGCTCCACTGGCAGCCGCTTCCCGAGGGCTCACGGAGCTTCCTGGGGATCCAGCCCCCTGGTAACGATGGCAGCCCCTGCTCCTGCACCCCTCTTGGGCTGGGCAAGTCGTTTTTCTTTGTTAATTGAATGCCTCTGTTCTGTAAACACGCAATGGATAAAAACAGATTTGGGTGTACACTAAAAAAGCAGGTCTGCGCTATTCTGTACAGAGGGGGAGGCGTTTGCAGGCTGTGCTGCCACCAGCCAGGCTTCCACAGTGTCCCCCGGGTCCCCACCATCTCCTGGGGAAGGCACACATGGAAACATCTCGGCCTCTGCCAGCTCTGGGGAGATAAGCCCAGGAGAGAAGTGCAAGGGGAACACAGTAGCAGGGCTTCCAAAATCTCACCAGATGCAACTGCAATCCCAGCACACAGTCAGGTAAAGCCAGCAATCCTTCCAGGAAAAACTGCTTGGGAATCCTCAGCCCTCTTCCCAGGAGGGCTGGTGACCCCAGGCCATGGATGTTTCCCTGTGTAAGGAATTTCAATGGCCCTCACTGCAGGAGGGAATTATCCTCACTGGCCAGGTCAGCAGGGCCCCTGCACCCAGGTGTGGGGTCCAGGCTGGGGTGGGTGTGAGCACAGGGCACCCTCCTGTGGTGGGGAGGCTTGAGGGGCTGTGAGTACTCCCTGGCTGGGTTCTTCCCTCACCAAACTGCACATCCCATCTCTGCTGCTGCCTTGGATTAACATCCCTGACATCCCAGCAGTTGTTTGCACGAGAAAATGAGATTAGGAAAGTATTTCAAGTATTTGTGTCTGTTGTTCAGTGGCAAACAAGGCTGGAGCCAGTGCTGTTTGTCCCGTCAGCTGGCCCAAAGCTTGGGAAAACAGCCAGGAAGGCAGTGGGAGACACCCAGCTAAGTACCAGGGGCTGAGTTCGCACATAGCTCTGGAGAGTGGGAAATGTGGAGCATGGTGCAGCCGGAGGCACTGGCTGAACCCCCCTGCCAGGGATGGGTACCTGTGTACCCCAGGGCCTCCCTGGGACACTTCAGAGGATTGGGATTTTTCTACATTCAGGTGTTTCCCATCTGCTTTGAAATGCAGCTGGTAGGAAGTAAAAAGTTAGTAGATTTGGACAGTCACAGGAAAGGGCTACTGGGATCCAGCCAAGCATGCAGCCCAGGGAGGACACTTTCTCTGTGTTTTTAAGCCAGAAGTGGCTCCTGAAATCAATAGAGAAGGAGATTCCTCTGCAGCCTAGGGAACCACCCAGTCCACATTCTTCCCCGAGGCCTTCAAAGGAGCTGAGGAATCTAATTCTCACTAATTTGCTTTGAAAACACCAACTTAAAATTGTAATTACGGCCTGGTGTCTTACTGCAGAGGGAAGACCCCAGCAGATCGCAGCTTCCTTGCTTCCCTAAGACATCAGTTTTGATGATTTATTAAGACTTACATTTTTAACAATATGATGTTGGTTAATGTTGGAAGATGTTCCTACAATTAATGAAAATTTCATAGACTGACTGGAGAAGAAAGAGACCATTTTATGTCCCCTACCAGATGGCCTAGACCAGCTGCTCACTTTTTTCTTTGAACTGTGATTCTAATGACTTCTCTGTCCTTTGAAGTCTGCTTAGAGCTGCTGAACCAGATGGATTTGCATGATAGTAGCAGCACACGTTTAACAGTGGAGGACTTGTGCTATTTTCCCTCCTGGCCACTGCTGAATGCTGCAGTTGGGGGATTTGGAGGGGTGAGTAAACCCAGAATATTGCCAGGCACTGGCAAAATGTGCCTTGGTGTAACATCACTGGCTTCAGTGGAGTTATTCCCCAAACCCACAATGCCCTTACCCAGCTCTCAGCTGGTTTTGTTGCTTTACAACCCATGGGACACTGTCAGCCATGGGTTTATTGGGGCCTCACGAAGCGGGGGCTGCTGTCAGAACGCACATTTCAGCACCATTTAAAAAAAAAAAAAAAGGAAAAGAAGAAAAGAGCAAGCTTTAAATATGTATTAAGAAGTTTTTAAAATAATAAATCACAAAATAAAATGGTAGCAAAATAAACGAAACTGAAGAAGGTACCTGAGTGTGGGTTTGGTAGGAATTTATGCAGAGTGGAGAAGTTGAGGAGGCAACACTGACATTCCTGGGTTTGAAATCTCAAATCAATAAACAAGGTGGCCGCATCACTTTTTTATGCTGCCTCTCAGAGCACTCACAGGATCTCAAGCAGCTGCTCTCCCTGGAGCAATGGCTGGGCTGGGCTGGCACAGAGCTCTCTAAAGTCTCTCAGGACTCTGATAATCCTTGTGGGTCCCCTTCCAAGTCAGGATATTCTGTCATTCTATGAAAATCATCCCTGCACAACAAAAACATGCCTGGGGCTGTCTCTGCGCCGTGTTTCCCTGTGCCTGCCGCAGAGGCCTTTAGGGACTTTTCAGGAACAAACAGCACAGGATAAATGGAACGATAAAGGGAAGGAGCAGAGCAATTACCCATAACCAGCCAGCCCAGGGCACTGAGGGACGCCAAGGCCATGGCACTGATGGCACAGAACATACTTTTCTTACTCAAGGTGGTCAGTGTGATAAGGAAATGGAAGGAAGGTAAACCAGAGGTAAGGCTTTGCCTGGATGTGACATGGAATGAAAAGGCACCATGTCCTGGCCCTGGAGCCCTCCTGTTCCTCCCCAGGTGATGTGGATCCAGTTGGCAGCAGTCCATGTTCATGCAGCAGGGCAGGAACACTTGGCTCAGCCCATTCGAGTGACTGTCCCCATCACCCAGAGCTTTCCAGTCCTTGGCTGCTCTCCCCGGATCCTGTTCACAGGGAATGGTGGGAGCCCAGCTGTTGATTTGATTTTACCCATCAGCGAGATGTTAATGCTGGTGAGCTGCAGATCCCATCTCGAGTAATGACCTTAAGGGGAGCGGGCTCCTGTTCACAGCCACTGCTCCCAGTGTCCCCAGTGCTGTGTGATGGCAGAACGTCCCGTGGCTGGCCTGAACTGGGTACGGCCGGAGCTGGGATGGGGATGTGGGACAGGAGCAGGCTGTTACAGCACAGCAGCCCTGATTTCGGGTTACAGCCATCACATCCTCCACACCAGGAGACGTTCAGATTGGATACCGGGAAAATTTCTTCGTGGAACGAGTTGTCCAGCCCTGGCACAGCTGCCCAGGGCAGTGGTGGAGTCCCCATCCCCGGGGGGATTTAAACGCCACGTGGATGTGGCACTTGGGGACACGGATCAGTGACGGCCTCGGCAGCGCCGGGCTGGTCTCGNGACACGCGTGTGGCGGTGCGCAGGGGGCGGTGTGCGGGACACGCGTGTGGCGGTGCGCAGGGGGCGGTGTGCGGGACACGCGTGTGGCGGTGCGCAGGGGGCGGTGTGCGGGACACGCGTGTGGCGGTGCGCAGGGGGCGGTGTGCGGGACACGCGTGTGGCGGTGCGCAGGGGGCGGTGTGCGGGACACGCGTGTGGCGGTGCGCAGGGGGCGGTGTGCGGGACACGCGTGTGGCGGTGCGCAGGGGGCGGTGTGCGGGACACGCGTGTGGCGGTGCGCAGGGGGCGGTGTGCGGGACACGCGTGTGGCGGTGCGCAGGGGGCGGTGTGCGGGACACGCGTGTGGCGGTGCGCAGGGGGCGGTGTGCGGGACACGCGTGTGGCGGTGCGCAGGGGGCGGTGTGCGGGACACGCGTGTGGCGGTGCGCAGGGGGCGGTGTGCGGGACACGCGTGTGGCGGTGCGCAGGGGGCGGTGTGCGGGACACGCGTGTGGCGGTGCGCAGGGGGCGGTGTGCGGGACACGCGTGTGGCGGTGCGCAGGGGGCGGTGTGCGGGACACGCGTGTGGCGGTGCGCAGGGGGCGGTGTGCGGGACACGCGTGTGGCGGTGCGCAGGGGGCGGTGTGCGGGACACGCGTGTGGCGGTGCGCAGGGGGCGGTGTGCGGGACACGCGTGTGGCGGTGCGCAGGGGGCGGTGTGCGGGACACGCGTGTGGCGGTGCGCAGGGGGCGGTGTGCGGGACACGCGTGTGGCGGTGCGCAGGGGGCGGTGTGCGGGACACGCGTGTGGCGGTGCGCAGGGGGCGGTGTGCGGGACACGCGTGTGGCGGTGCGCAGGGGGCGGTGTGCGGGACACGCGTGTGGCGGTGCGCAGGGGGCGGTGTGCGGGACACACCCCCGGGTGTCCCCGCGCAGGAGCTCCGAGGCTCCCACCCCACGTTCCCCCCGCTGCGGGCAGGATGCTCCCGCACACCTTCCATGCTCCTCTGCCCGCCCCCGGGCCCCTTCTCCGGCTCCTTGGTGACTCTGAGTTCTGCTGCCCTGTGCCAGAGCGCTGCCGGGTGGAGGTGGTGGGTGACACCAATAGGTGGGACTGTGGGACTCGGCAATTTTCATAGTCTGATGTTGAAAAAATAGTAATTTTTTAAGCCTTAAAGCAAGCCCTTCAAATCTGAGCACTCTAGATGTGCAGTATAAATGCTGCTCCACTGGCAACACAAAGTACTTCATTATTACACTGGTTTGTCTTCATTTTATTTCCAAAGCAGGCTTACTTTGCACTTTGGAGTTAATTGATTTTTGGACAGTGCTCTTCTGTTCCTTGATCTAACTTAATATTTTCCTTGAGCCATTATTATTGTCTTTGTAGTCCTTAGATAATGAACTGAGGCTTTCTCTTCCAGGATGTTTGTGCTGTGCTTGTTCAAGCCTGTCAGTTGGTTCCCCTTGATCAGGAACATCTTGTCAGCAAAGTCTGTCAGCTTATCCATCACTTACTCAACAGATATCAGGTAGGAAAAGTTTGGCCATGTCCCTCCTGTCCGTCACAAAGCCAGGGGAGCTCTGTCATTTTCCAGGGCTGTGGAGCTGACCTTCAGGCAGAGTTTCTTGGATTTTCACTGTATTACTTATTTTTGGGTAGCTGAGGCTCTGATCTGGTTCTAGCATGGTTCCTCATAAAACCAGCTCTCAGTCAGAAGTGATTCACCATGGGAAATTCTCTTGGTTTTAGGACACTTGAACAGATCTATCCATTTCTTGTCAGCTGATTCTCTGCTGGTGTGTGATTTTAATGGCCAGACCACCTGAATCTGTAACCAATATCTCTGGGTTTATCGACTGCAGCAGTACAAGATGATGTTTATTTTGACCTTTTCTGTTACAACAGGTGATGGTTGATGAGCAGAACTTGAATTTCCTTCTCTCCTACTGCATCTCTGCTCTGAGGCAGTGCAGCTCCTGGACACACGTTGAAATTTTGCAAGCCTTAGCAGCTCTTGTTTACAATAATGGGCCTAAGTGTCAGAAGGTGAGTTTCCAAACAAAGGGAAAGTAACAGCAAAAATATTTGCACCACTGCTGTTTGTGCTTTATTTTTGTTCCTGAAAGAAAGAATAAAAAAGTTCTCAAATTGTGTTACCTTTCGTGCTAAGGTTAGATCCCATTTAAACAGTGGCTCATATTTATAGGAAAGTTGAATTTCAGTTGTGTGTATTAATAATTATTATTCCCATGTGGAATACTCTGTCCCTGCAGGCTGCAGCTGTAGGGATCACCAGTAAAGAAGGGCACAGGCTTAGCCTGCAGACCGACCACCCTGTGCCTCAGGGAGGAAGAACACAGGGAGCTTCAAATTGCACATAACTCCACAGGCTCCATCGAGGATCCTGAAATCCATCCTGTAACCAGATCAGGGCTTTAGCTCGGCGCTGTTTCAAAGAAGAGGCTCTCGGGTATCAATCCTGTGTGAAGCTCCTTGTTGGTGCAGCTGACAGGGTTTGAAATGCTGAATCCTCCTGCTGTCACCAGCTCGTGGCAGCTTGCAAAGCAGTCTCTGCTGCTGGGCTGGGCATGGGGTGGTGATGCTCACAGTTTGGGAGCTGCCAGCTTGTGTGGGCTTGTAGCCCGTGTAGTGGCAGCAGTTTGGTGCAGCAGTTGTTCCTAGCTTAGCTTCATGTCTGGGAAGAGAGCATAAACTGGGACTCAGCTGAACTGTGCTCAACTCTGTCCCTTCTTAATACAAAATAAGATGACTTAAGGAATTAAGATTTTCATGCTGTTTGTTATAAACATAATCCGTCTCTGGAACCTGAAATTGCAGCTGAGAATTTTTAGGGTTTGTTTTACTTCTCATTATCCTGCTTTGATTTTTGATTGGTAATAAATTCAACTAATTTCACTAAGTCAAGTCAGCTGTGCCCATGATGGTTATCAGTGAGTGACCTCTCCTTGTCCTTATCTCAGCTCATGAGCCTTTCCTTATATTTGCTCTCCCCTGCCCATCTGAGGAACAGTTTTGGTCGGCACCTGGCATCCGGCCAGGCTCCAGCCACCTCCCAAACACAAGAACCAGGAGGCTGAGAGAGGAGCACTGATGACTTTTGGTGGTTTGTTTTCAGTATCTCCCGGACCTGCTGGGCAAGGCTGGGCTCCTGCTGCAGTTCAGTGACCCTGCCCAGCCAGACGTGGAGCTCAGGAGGGCAGCTGTGCGCAGCATGGCAAACCTGTGCCTCAGGTGTGTACAGACCTTTTCGGGTCCTTTGGAGAATGTGCATCTGCCAGCACGGGGCCAGCAAGGTGTAGGTGCATGAATCTGAAATGTAGAGCTTTAGTGTTCCGAGGTATCTGTGCATAAAACCCTAAACTCTCAGTCTTCCAGAAATAATGTTACAGGGATTAGTTTAGGGAAGAAAAGAAAAGCTGTTGTGCTGTCTGGTTTTTCGTGCAGAAGGTTTCCTTTTGCTCTCTGTATGGTAGAGCTGGTCCCTTTCCATCGGCCATCCATCCATCTGGGGCTCTTCAGGCTAACAGAGGACTTGGGTGGGACTTTGTGTAACTGTATGAACCTGTGGACAGACTGTAAACCAGCCTCGTGTCTCCTCCTGGTCTAATTTTAGTGTCCCTGGACAGCCATACCTGGATGAGTCCTACAGAAGTGTCTGTTTTCAAACTTTCCTAAGTGTTCTGCAGTCTTCAAAAACCTCTGATGTGGATGACATCACGTTTTGCATGGTAAGTGTGAGTCTAATTGTCTAAAATACTCTAATTAGGAGATTGGGCTACTGGAATATGTGGAATTTTGAATGTTGTCAACTGAGGTTTTGCTTTAATAGTCTATAATTTATCATATTACTGTCCCAGTTGAGTAAAACTGTAGTTGCCTAGAAAGTTACTTGGAAGATGTGAACCTGCAGCGTTTTGGGAAGGAAAAGTAAGTAATTCTTTGCTTTCAGTTACTGCAAAGTGCACTGAAAGGTGTCCAGTCGCTTCTCAACGGTGGGAAGATGAAACTGATGCAGACTGACCAAATTGGAGCTCTTCTGGCAGTATTGAAGGTAAATCCATCTGAAGAAAGAGGCAGACACTGGGAGGTTCCAGATGCTGTGAAGTGGGAAACAGTAGAAGATGAGCTAGAGGGAGCAGAGAACTCTTGAGTGTGGGGGAAATGGAGTGTGAAATGTAAAGAAAAATATATTGAGTTTCTCTCACAGCATCTTCACTGCACTTCCCACAGAAGAATGTGAGAGGAACATGGGGGGTTTGGGGTTTTTTTGGACATACTTGAAATCCTTCTAGACTTAGATGGATTTCAGTTGCATAGCTATTAGATATGGGAGAGGCAGGACCTGGGGGAAGGAGCACCACTGAAAATGGGTGAATTCACCTGGGTGACTGTACAGTGAATCTGTGCATGAGGAAGGGGCAGAACGCTAACATTTGTGTTCCTGTTGCAGAAATGCATGTTCCATGGGCTGCCAGGACTGAGCATAGAGGTGCCCACAGCCCTGTACCCTGCTCCCCTACCTCAGTATGATAAAAGGTCGCCTGTCAAGCAGGAGCAGTCAGAACCAGCCAGCTCTAAGCACACAGGGGTAAGCTGGGCTGCTCCTGATTCTGCAGCGTGTTTGTTGTGGTTGTGTCTTACCTGCCGTGATGTTGGTGGCTCTTCGTGTCCTGAGCGTGTGGTACATTAAATTCTTTGCTTCAAAGGTGTTGATTATAAATTCTGCGCCGAGTAAAATTGCTTTGGGAACTCAGGTGACACGAACAAATGGCTCTGCAGAGCTTGGCTTTATCTGAGTTAAGCTCTGTGCAACAATTATTCATCCGTAGCCAAGAATTCCTGGCCTGCAGGCACGGGACTGATGCATGCAAACTAGCCAAAGCTTTTGATTTTATAAGTTACGTTTTCTCTCCTAACACTTGCACAATTGTTTGACTCTTTCTTAAGGAAGTCAAGTTCATTTAAGACTGATTTCTTGCCTCATCTGTTCTGCTTAATCCTTCCGCAGGTTATTTTTTAACCCTGTAAATGTTTTGGATTACTGATTATCTGAAAGACATTAGAGAAAATAAAGTTATCTAGTCATGTTGACTTGTTTCTTTTTAGGTGTTGAATACCTACTGTAAATCTAAAGAACTGCAGAAGTATTTAGTGTTGTTCTTTAATCACTTTTCCATGAAATATGATTTTTAGCTAAAAGTTTCCTTGGATATATTTTGTTTTACTGATGAAGAAGTCAAAGGTTAGTTTTTGAGGCTGTTCAGTTATAAACTGCTTACTTTGGTATTACTGAAATTTTGTGACTGTTGCTACTAATAAGCAGAATTTAAAAACTCAGATACTGAAGAGTGACTGTTTCTGTGTGTAGAGTATTGCACAGACATGTAACTGAATTTATGTGTTTGTTAAGTATTGGCTAAATAAAAAAAATCAATTTTTTGTCTTAGAACCGAAGAAAAAAGTCCAAAGGGAAACAAAAGAAGGGAGAGTTTGGGGAAGAAGGAAGAGAAGATTCAGGGGATGCAGGAAATGAGTCAGTGCTGGGAGCAGACATGCTGAAATTGCGCTTGGGGGATGCGCAGAACTGCCCTTGTCCGGATCCTCGGCCCCGTGCATCGGATGTGTCTGCAGGGAAGGATCCCCTGTCCTCACATTCCACGGGCTGGAAGCGCATCAGCAGCAGCGAGTCGGAATATTCCGACGCCGAAGGTGGAATACAGAGCAAAGTGAGGTGATTGCTGTGCACATAAACGTAAAACGTGGGGATCCGTGAAACACTTCCGCAGGATCCTTTGTTCTTCATCAAAACTGCTGAGGAAATCACTTTCCCTTTTGATGTATGAGATTATACAAGGAAATTGGGAGGCAGTAATTTGTGTTGGTTTGGAAGTAAATTTGTTCTTCCTCTTCCTGTTCTTGGTCTAAAAGGTTTCCTCTCACAGCCAGCCGCTAATACAAGTGAAAGAGGTGGAGTCCATCCCTTGTCCCTGCTGTTTTCATTACTATTTTTGTTTGTGTTTAAGGTCTTACCAAGCCAATGTTCGCCAAGGGGCTCTGGCCTGTTTCCTCTCCACTATAAAGTCAATAGAAAAGAGAGTTCTTTATGGCTACTGGTCAGCATTTGTTCCTGATGCCCCTGGTATTGGCAGCCCCCAGTCCGTGTCCCTGATGACAATTGCTCTAAAGGACCCTTCTCCAAAGGTGAGGCACTTCTGACTACAAAAAATGTTGTGTTTACCCCTATTAATCTTAGGAGTGGTCTTCTCTGGCCTTCAGTAAGTATTTGGCAACTGCACCCCAAGAAATAAATAGGAAGGATTGGCTAAGGAAACAAAGGATTGGTTCTGTACTGCCTAAAGTTACGAGAAAAAGATAGTTAGAGTTGAATTTCCTCTTTCTAGAGAGGATTTAATATATTTTAAAATTCTCTATCCGCTCAAAGGAGGAGTTGAAAGGTAACACAAATGTTTTATCATTTCAGACACGTGCCTGTGCTCTTCAAGTCCTCTCAGCCTTCCTGGAAGGTTCTAAGCAGTTCCTCTCTGTGGCTGAAGATGCCAATGACCACAAGAGAGCTTTTACTCCCTTCTCTGTCACTATTGCTTCCAGCATCCGGGAGCTGCACCGCTGCCTGCTGCTGGCCCTGGTGGCTGAGTCCTCCTCTCAGACACTGACACAAATAGTCAAGGTAACTGCACTGCGGATGTGCCACGTGCTCCCCAGGGGTGGCACCGGTCTCCAGATTAGGTCCTGAAGAAAGAGTGCGTGGAATTGCTCTTGAGGAGTGAGGTGGTGGTGGGAAACAGACCTTTGTCATCTCACAAGGCTTCATTGACTGAGTCACCCTGTAGAGTCATGGAATCACAGAATGGTTTGGGTTGGAGAGGACCTTAAAGATCACCTTGTTTCAACCCCCTGCTGTGGACAGGGACGCCTTCCACCAGACCAGGTTCCTCAGAGCTCCATCCAGAGTCTTGGGATTTCTTTTCAGCACAGTTCTATTTCTTCTGCATTTTTTTTAGTCTTTTTGGAGCTGAATTTACATATAAAATGATTCTGAAGACTCACATTGACTTTAAAACTGGAATCCAAATTGACAAATCCTTCCATGGGCTATCGAAATTCCCTGGTCTTTATGCCACCTCACAGTAGTTAAATCCTTGTTCTTAGGAGTGAAGTTTGTATCCAGCAGATAATTGTTCACAAAGCAGATAATTGGGGTGGTTTTTTTCAGGTGCCCTCAGATAATGAGCTGCCTGAGTGACCTAAATTACAAATGTGGAAACGAACCCGTTGGAGGCCAGGCTGACATTGTAACCAGCACCTTTCTCTGTGTTTCAGTGCCTTGCAAACTTGGTTTCCAATGCACCCTACAGCCGACTGAAACCTGGGCTGCTCACCAGGGTGTGGAACCAGATCAAGCCCTACATCTCTCACAAAGGTTTGCATTCTCTCTCTGTTGTATGCCTCCCCTCCTCTGTGCTCCATAGATTCATAATTCAATAGCAATGGGTGTTCATATGTTATAATCTATCTTGTCTGAAAACTGCTGAGGGAGGATGCTGGGCTGTCAGTGAGATTCTAATGGAGTTTCTTTTGCTTTTTCTTCCTGCTCCCATTGTCTCTTGCAGATGTTAACGTTCGAGTTTCCAGCCTCACGTTGTTGGGGGCCATAGTTTCTGTGCAGGCGCCTTTGCCAGAGGTGCAGCTGCTCCTGCAGCAGCCCAGCTCCTCGGGGCTCAGCAGCAGCGGCAGCGCAACCCCTCGGCGCTTCAGCTCCTCTGAGCAGTGGAGGAGAGCCCTGCCCTCGGCAGGGGAGAGCCCTCAGGGCAGCCCAGCAGGGTGTGCCCCTCCGGAGCCGTGCTGGCTGCTCCGTCTGTGCGTGTCCCTCGTCGTCCTGCCCAGGGAGGATTCGTGCTCCGACAGCGACGCCGCCTTCCCGTCCCTGTCCAGCGTCTACGAGCCGTGTCCGCTCCGGCTGGAGTCCCTGCAGGTGGGGTGGATGCCCTGGGAGCTTGGCTCAACATCCAGCTGCCTCCCTCCGTCGTGGGTTCCCTTTGCTCCCTGCTCTCTCAGGGAGGTGTAGGCTGAGGCCTTGGCTGGTGCAGTGGGGCTGAGCTGCTCTTTCGATTCCGTGGCCACAGCTTGACTGTCCCACTGCAAACCTGCTGCAGCCAGTTCATCTGCCTCTGATTTTTATCTTCAGTATTTATAAATATTACTTGGGGTTGTGTACTGACAGACTGTGAGTCTTCCCCATGCAAACTACTCCGTACAGAATCCAAATTAAAGTTTTGGTGGAAAACAGCAGGGAAGAGCCCTGCAGTCAGAGAACAGTCTGCAAGGAGCTATGGAGTGACTCAAGGAGGACCTGTGGCTGCTAAGGCTTGGCCTTGTTTTAATTCATGTACCCACAGCAAAGGGTAGATTTTGTAACATGCATCCCAAGACTCCACTCTTGGATCTCACTTTTTTTCTGGAACAATAAATACTTGTTAAATCCAGCTTCACAGAAGGCAGCAGCAGTGTTACAGGAGGTACAGAATGTCTTGCTCTTAGTTTTTTTGGCTACAGGAGCCATCACTTACAGTAAATAATTCATGGTGTTGCTACCTGATAGTGCTTCTGTGGCTCTTCTTTGAACAAGATAATGGAACAGGGAGGCTTTTAATCAGCTCTAGTATTCTAGAAGTTGTGCTGCAGAGTGTATCTGTTACATCAGAGTTCAGTAAATGGTGCCAGGTTTGATTAGCCCATTATCATCCTTTCAGTGTGTATTTGGGGTATTTTGGGTAAACAGAAGGGAAAAATGCTGAATGGAATTTCTTTTGTCTGTGTTTAGGTGTTGGCTCTTCTTGTGAAAGGTTATTTCCCTATGGCTCAGAGCTATTTCATAGAACTTGGAGAAGTGGCTTGCAGATGCATGGAAGAAATGGATCCATCCATTCAGCTTCATGGAGCCAAAGTAAGAGCAGGAGGACACATCAACATTGTTTTACCAAGTCAGTTTTACCTGTCTGTGTGCTTTGCAAGTGCAGATGAGTGGTGATGAATATTCAGAGCATCTCTGTGTGTGATGTAGAAATGCAGTACCCTGACACTTTGAGAAATGCACCTTCAGCTTCCAGTCTTGAAGTCTCAGCAGAATTTTGTTGCTCTGCTGAGTCACCAGGAAGCTTGGGAAGTGCAAGGACTACAACACCGGTCCTTCTCTGGCTGAGCTCAGCTGGTGCTGGGACTCTGTGACCCAAAGATTTCCTCTTTGTGCAGTAATTTGTTACGCTGTTCTAGCTGGAGACTTCATGTAGGAAAAGCTTTTCCTCTAATTTCAGTACTAGCAGGGACAGAACAGTCCAGACCAGTACTGAATCTTTCATTTTTGTTCCCTGGGTGAGTAGGTGCAGTCCTGGGTGAAGGTTCTGTAGTTCCATGGTCCTTGAGTCATCCCTGATGAAAACCTCCTTGCTTTTTGTTCTCTGTAGCTCCTGGAGGAGCTGGGCACGGGTGTCCTGCAGCAGCACAAACCCGACTCCCCCACTGCCCCTGAGCAGAGGGTGCCTGTCAGCGTGGTAAGTGTGAGATTCCACCTCACCGAGCTGCTTCCTTGGACTCTGCAAAGCCACTGGCACAGACACAGATAAGTGATTGCAGGGAGGCAGGAAGGGACTCAGACTGCGGCTGTATGGATGCCAGGAGGGACAGTTTCTGTAGACTTCCTGCAGTGATTTGGCAGTTGTTCTTGTCTGTAGACAGATGTGTTGGGTTTTATTTCTTTTACGTGATGTTAACCCACCTCTTTGCCTCTCCTCTCCCCAGCTCTTGCAGCCTGCTGTAGCTCAGAGAGCTGGAAGGACAGCGCTGATGTTGTGTGTGTCATTACTGCTGCATAAAACTTTTACAGTTTCGGTGAATTTGCATTGTTAAAGAGCCAGCCTACATTTTCTGGCTGCTCACAGGTGCAGGGAGAGTGGCCAGAACCACAATATATGTGAATTCAGAAAAATTCGTTAGCTGTTTGTTGGCTAAGTTTGCAGAAGCTGAGTAACATAGGCCTGTTTAAGTCTTGCTTCTGTGAACAGAAGGCAAGCTTAAAAATTTCTTTGGCTCATGCTAAGTTTTGAGCCTACAAGACAGGAAATGTGTTCAGTAGCATCAGGTTCCTGCTGTTTGTTATGAATGCAAATGAAAACACTCAGCTGTGTGGATTCAGGAGTGGGATTGGAACTCTATTTAATGCAGTTTAAATTTCAGGGTATGTGGCCTTGAGAAGGAAACAAACAACTCAGTGAACAACTACTTCATAGCAGTACTAAAATGTCTTTAAAACGTTTCTGAACGCCAACTATTTTAGGCTCCAAACAATTGTAACACCTTCCATGTGGGATTATGCTCCCTGCTCTGAAAGATCTTAAAGATTATCATCTTTAAGACAAGAATTTAGGCATAGTTGCTGGACTTAAAAGACAAACCTGGCTGTTTCTCCTGCAGGTTGTGACCTTCTGGACGATGATGTTAAATGGGCCTTTGCCTGGCACTCTGCAGAACTCCCCCCACGCCACTCTCCAGACAAGTGCCTGTGATGCCCTGTCCTCTATCTTACCAGAGGCCTTCAGCCTCCTGCAGGTGAGAGAACACACCTCTAAATGTGGTGGTTTTACCTTTGGGGCTTTGTCCTTGTACACCAGATCACAGTAGTGTAAAGCCTTTTAAAACTTACCAGGAGAAAGTAAAGAAACCTTCCCAATTTTTTTTTTTTTCACATTCTGAACATTGTGACTGTTGAAAGCTGGGAAAGGCAATGTTGGGAGTAATTAACCTGTCAGAACAATTAAACTGTGGGTCACAGCAGCTGTTTGGCCCTGCCATGAATACCCAGCCTTGGCAATGATGCACAGTAGATAGAGGACAAGAATTTTGTGGCATGAGGGAGGCTGAGGGATTGTTATTGTGCTGGTTAATTCTTTGAAGAGCCAGCTGAGCCAACAGCCAGGGCCTGATGTTGTGCATCCATTTGCATGTGTGTTTTTTCCCTTTGCAACATGAAATACGCTTTTAAACATGAAAGCCTTGGCAGGGGATCCCCCCTGCATTGTGCAGCTCCTTCTGTGTCACTGTGCCCTTGCTGGGGAGTGCTCTGCCAGATCTCATTTGCCCAGGAATTGCTGGTCCAGCAGTATCTCTGGAATTCTCCAAGTACAGTGTGTACTTCATCCCCCTGTACTTTGATCCCCTCCACTCTCCTGTCTCTGTGGCCAAGTGGGGTCAAGTCAGTGCCCACTGTGACCTTTTGTCATGGGCTGGTGAGCTGACAACCGGGCCAGGCTGAGCTCACCCTGCCTGCCTGTCCTGGCTAATGGAGGGCAGAGAGGGAAGGAAGGCAAAAGCAACCCATCCTCTGTGTGTTCCCTCTGATGGGCCATTCCTTCTGCTTTGGATCAGAGTTAATATCTGGGTTTCCTTCGTGGTCTAGCAGCAGTGAGCTCCTGTGTGCTGGAAGTGTTCCTGTTCCCTGGGTGGGCTCCTGGAGCACCACTCAGTTCACTTAGAGCACGCTCTGAGTGGAAGCTCCTTCAGATACAGGGTCTGTCAGAGAATCTGTGTGTCCCTGTGGGACAGAGCTCTCCTCAGTCCCCCCACTGCCACTCTGCTCCTCGTTGCAGGGTGACCAGCAGATCCTGTGTGTCACGTTGCTGCTGGGCCTGAACCACAGTGAGAACCCCCTGGTGAAAGCTGCTGCTGCCCGTGCCCTGGGAGTCTACATCCTCTTCCCGTGCCTCAGGCAGGTCAGAGCCAGCCCATTCCCTTCCCCTTCATGGGTTTGCTGAGCCATGAGATGTGGAATATGGATTTTTTTGAAATTAATTTGCTTTAATTTTGGTCTGTAGTGTATTTCTATTTCCTTACTGGCTCCAGGCCTGCTCTTGCCTTTCGTGTGAGAGCAGAATCAGGGCAGCTTTAAGGGAGGTGAAGCAGAAGTGAGAGGAAAAGGAGAGAGGTCAGGATGTGCCCAGGCTCTCAGGGATGGAAGCTGGAGTGGTTAGGTTGGCACAGAGGAGCTGCAAGAGGTGAGGTGGAGCTGGGATGAAGGGAACAGCTACAGTGCTCTGTGGAGTTTAAAGTTGGACTCAACCTTTGAGGTCTTTTCCAACCTTCAGGATTCCATGATTTTAACAAGTTTTTAATGTGAAGCCTTCGGTTTTGCTTCAAACTAAGAAATAAAGCTTATTTAGAGGAAAAAAGCTGGGTTTTTTTCTACAAAATATCATCTTAGCTTGGCTGAGCTGGAAGATTAGTTTTTACAATGTAACCTTAAGTGAATGATTGTGATAAAAAAACCACACAGGAGCTGACTTTGGAGTTCAATTCTAAAATATTTTGAAAGAAAATCCTTTACCATGGGCACATGTAATGTGCCATAGAAGAGAAGATTAGACAGGCAGCTCAACAGGGAGTTTGGAGAAGCAATTACTTTAAGAGTGGGATTTGATGAGTATAAGGTTGGCAGTCCATGTAATTATGTTAAAATCCAAAGTAACTAAAGCAGCAATGGAATTAAATTGTACATTGAAGCTTTTCAGCAACAGCTACCCAAGAGTGGTGGACTTGGTCAGCATTCAGGTTTGGACTGTTAATTAACGGTCAGGCAAATCTGCAGAGAGTACCATGAGCTCGTTAAAAGGTGTCACCTAGAAAAGAAGAGGAAAGGAATGGAGCTGGTCCCTGTCTCATTTTCCCTGGAAGAGCCAGAGAGTGTTACTAAGGAAATCACCTGAGTTTTGAGAGCTTTGTAACTTTGCAGCAGTTTTTGCTTTGACAGGACGTGATGTTTGTGGCAGACACAGCAAATGCCATTCTGAACTCCCTCCATGACAAGTCTCCCAACGTCCGTGCCAAGGCAGCCTGGTCCCTGGGCAACCTCACAGACACCCTGATCATCAACATGTACGTGGGACACCTCCCTGCCCTGCCCTGCCCTGGGGGGGCACCTCCCTGCCCTGCCCTGCCCTGGGGGGGCACCTCCCTGCCCTGCCCTGCCCTGGGGGGGCACCTCCCTGCCCCCGGCCCACAGTGTCACACAGACCAGACCTCCTGGTCTGCAGGAGGACACGGCCTCAGGCTGTGCCAGGAAAGCTCCAGGCTGGACATCAGGAGCAATTTCTTTATGGAAAGGGTGCTCAGGCCTTGGCAGGGGCTGCCCAGGGAGGTGTGGAGGTGTCCCAGGAATGACTGGACGTGGCACTCTGTGCTCTGGGCTGGGGACAGGGTGGGGATCAGGCACAGCTGGGACTCAATGCTCTGGGAGGGCTTTTCCGACCAAAATGATTCTGTGATGCTGAAATTTGGCTTGGATCCTCCTTTTTAACCACTCTCTGCCTGTGTGTCTGCCAGCGTGTGACGCTGTTAAAGCATCCTGTGTCCATGTGGGGACACCTTCCACTGTCCCAGGGTGCTCCAGGCCCCGTCCAGCCTGGCCTTGGACACTTCCAGGGATGGGGCAGCCACAGCTTCTCTGGGCACCCTCACAGGGAAGAGGTTTTTTCTAATAGTTGTTCTAAACCTACTCCGTGTGAAGCCATTCCCCCTTGTCCTGTCACTCTAAGGAGAGATTCTTTAAAACATTTCACTTCTCAGTTTTCCATTTCTTGTGTGTTGCTCGGTGTAATTACATGGTTCCTTTACTTTCAACATAACACAGAAGTAAAATTAATAAATATTTAACCCTTCCTCAAGCCAGAGACTGAGGGAAGCCCAACCTACTGTTACATTTTTAACAGGAAAATAGTTATCATATATTCCTGCTACAGAATTGCCCCTGAGCAATTCCTTGCCCTCTGTTTTTTATTACAGACTTAACCATTGCTAACCAGCTTTCTTGCATTGATAGTTTGGTTTTAAATTAATAAACATAGTGGTCACATGCAGAAAGGTCTGCCTTACATATTAGCCTTGTGAAGGTTGTTTGTTCATGGGCCTTTATAAAGGGTTGTATCACATCTTTGGGGATGGGGCAGCCGAGCTGGGTGTTCACAGGGTGATTCTCGTGCCAGGGAAACCATGGGACAAAGCTTCCAGGAGGAGCTTTCTGATCTGCTGCTGCTGAAATTGTTACGGTCTGCAACAGAAGCATCCAAGGACAGAGACAAGGTAAGACCGAGGGGAAGGAGGGTGGAGGTGGTGTAGTTAACTCTTGGATTTAAAAAAAAAAAACAAGGAAAAAGCACCAGTTACTTTGGGTCTCTTTGCCCCAGCATTTGGGGGGAGCTGCAGCTCAGATCCTCCCCCGAGAGCTGCTGCTTGGAGGTTTCCTGTGTTGTTTGCACTGCAGGAATTTGACTGGGCTTTTCCACAGCTCAGGGGTTTTTGGTTTGCTTTGTGGCCATTGCAGAGAATGATCTTTCTGGTGGCGTTTAGGAAGACTCAGTGTGATTCCAGCTGTGCTCCTTGCTGGCTCTGAGATGATTCCACAGCAGGCTGGACAAGACCTGCCCACAACCCGAGAACCGGAGAGGTTTTTGTGTGTTCCAGGTAAAGAGCAACGCTGTCCGTGCCCTTGGGAACGTGCTGCATTTCCTGCAGCCCTGCCACGTGGCCAACCCCAGGTTCAGGGAGGCCATCGAGGAGTCCCTGCAGGCCCTGATTGCCACGGTGGGCAGCGAGGCCACCATGAAGGTGCGCTGGAACGCGTGCTACGCGCTGGGGAACGTGTTCAAGAACCCTGCCCTGCCTCTCGGTGAGAGCCTGCTCCCCTGCCCCTGGGCTGCCTCAGCACTTGTGGGTCTCATTAGCTCATTTCCTAATGGGTGGAGAAGAAGGGGGTAAGCCAGTGGAGCTGAGCGTTGCTGTCACAGCTTTCCAGGACTCTTTCCCAGTGGAACAGACTCAGCTCCTGGCAGTGCAGGTGTAACTGCTGTGTTCAGCTGGATCTGCCATGTAAGGAAAGAGTGGGATTATAGATGTGAATAAATGCCACATGTCCTCTTGTAAAACCTCAGGAGATAAACTGTTTTAACTAATATTTCATTTCATAACCCCTGATTCTCTCATTTAAACCACAGTAAATTCAATAAATATCAGCTCATTAAATATTCAGGAGACATTTATAGTTTTGCATATTTTAGCTGATTAAAAAGGGGGGTTTTTTTGTTTTTTTCAGGAGAGGCTCCTTGGGCCACACAAGCTTTCAGTGCCCTTTCCTCTGTAGTCAAGTCCTGCAAGAACTTCAAAGTGCGAATCAAGTCAGCCATGGCCCTGTCCATCCCCAGCAGGAGGGAGTGCTACGGCTCCACGGAGCAGTTCTGCCAGATCTGGAGTGCCTTGGTGGAGGCCCTGCAGAGGAGCGAGGACACCGAGGACTTCCTGGAGTTCAAGTACAGCTCCAGCCTCAGGACCCAGATCTGCCGGGCTCTGCTGCACTTGCTGCGGCTGGCGAGGAGCACGGACCTGCCCCTCATCTGGGGGAGCCTCAGGGACCACGGGGAGGCCATCAAACCCTACGTGCTGCAGTACCTGAGGTCCTCGGGGGAGGAGAGCGAAGCGGGAACGCACACGGACTTGGGGGAGAGGGAGAGAGGATTGCAGGGAGCCATCGACCATCTCAGTGGGATAGAGAGAGAGCTGCAGGGCAAGGCGAGGGTCAGAGTGTCCCTGTTCCTGGAGGATGTCCTGACAAACCACACCAGTGCCACAGAACTGACAGAGGCTTGAAGGAAACGCCCATTTCAGTGACCAAAACTTGCACAGGGAGCACCAAACTGTGTCCCCCTGCACAGGGCACCCAGAGGAAAAGCTTCCTGCTGCTGATACTAAATATTTTATTTCAGAGTTTATTAATAATGCCTCTAGGACTTCATTTTTATATTGTTACAATTTTTTATTGTTGTGCTTGGTGAACTCTGCCGTTCCCCTCCCTGGGGTTGGTTTGTGCACTTCGCTGTCACAGCGTCGCCACTTGGAAAACAAACGCCTCCTCCTCCTCTGTGTGTTTTATAAAGCTGCCTGTTCCCTCAGCTTATCTCAAAGCATTTTGTTCCTATTGCTGCAGGATCCAGAATCGTGTTTGTAAAGCAGGGGGCTGGAAGAATTTTGTTTTTCAGAGCACTGCAAACGTTGTCGTTCTTGTGTTCCTGCAATAAACCCGAATACGCCAATATTTGAAGAACAGCTTAGAGCAAACACCCTCTGCCTTTACCTGTCTGTGTCCCTGGTGTCGTACACCTGGCCTGTGCCTCCCTGCTGCCTCCACTCATCCTGTCTTCCAAAAAAATCAAAATTCTTTGTTTCCAGGTGGATGGTACTGTGCTGGCTAAGGCAGAAAATTCAAAGTAGGTTCTCCAAGGCTGGAATTTTGGCTCTTCCGGCACTTCTGTGGGAGGTGCGGTGATGTTCTAACAGCACATGGATTCGCTCCTGGTTCTGGAGTTCTGTCCCCTTCCATTCCTTCCCGCTGATGTTACTTACTCTGTTTGCTCTGTGCTTGCTCTGCTGATAGCCGGGGGAGCACTGAGCTCTCTGATGTTGCTGGGGACAAATCAGCACCTCCAGGAATGAGCAGGGCTCTGGGGCACTCAGAGTTAAGTGCCTGCGGTCCTAACCCCGGGCTGGATGTTTGAACAGAGCTCAGGGCAAGCCCTGCCTGTCGTAAAACCTCTGGGGGATGCAAAATTCATCTGCTCTGTTCTCCCACCCTCGCTGCTGGTTTCAGCAGGCCTCGAGTTCTGGGAGTATCCGAAACTTCCCGGAGCAATGGAGCCTTTTTCAGTGGATGCATGGGGCTAGTTCTGTGCCAGGGATGGCCTCTCCTGCTGTCTCAGCCTGCTGTGTGTGGTCAGGCTTGAGCCAGTGCTGGGAAACCCTGGGATGGAGGCAGAGCTGAGCATCCCTGTTGGCTCCCGTCCTGGCTCTGCTTCAAGTGACACATTTGCACTTCAGCTTCACTTGCTCCTTTTCTCTCTGGCTGCTGCAGCTGTACCTGAACCCAGCTTTGAGCTCCCACACCTGGGCCAAGCCTGTGTTTCTCCACTGCCTTGGGGAGAACTCTGTCCCATGGCCACTGAAAGCACAACTCGGCCTGGATTTCTTTCCCAGTTTGCTGACATCTCTAGAGCTGCCTCCATCGTGTACCAGCTGGAATGCTGGTCCTGAGGCAGCTGTGGGACTCGGGAATCTCTGTTTTTATGCACCCCAGGAAGCAGATGGGAGCTGCTGTGATTCCCAGTAGGGCATCACCCTTAGCTGACCCTCTGGGAACAAAGTGGTGCAGGTCCAGGGGAAAGCAGAGAGGCAGGAGCTGGTTTTTTCTCTGGCTGGTGGAACTAACCCCAGTCAGCATCTTCTGAAGCTGAGACAAACATCACCTGCCTTCCGTCAGGAGCTGTGCAGCACCGGGGCACTGCTGGGGAGACACTTGGAGGGGGCAGGTGTGGCAGCGAGGCCAAATCTCCTTGGGTAACAAATAAAAAGCCTCTGTGTGGGGTCAGTTATGGGGTTCGGCTGTGCCTGGCCATGGCCCCACAGCTCCTTCTGCTGGGTGCACAGCTGGGGGAGCTGGGGCTCTGCTCTCCTGCCTGATTCGGAGCTCAGTGATGGTTTCACACATCCCTTCAGTGCCAGGTGCTCTGTCCGGTGCCCGGCAGAGCAGCGTGGGCTGCGTGTGCCCTGTGCCACCCCTTGCTGCCAGGGAGAGCCACAGGGCTGGACACAGCCTCTGTCCTCCAGGGCCTGGTGGGGCACGAGGTGCTCAGGGCTGGGGAAAGGCAGCACCTTCCCCACCCCGGCCAAGGTTTTATTGTACTGCCTCTTTATTGTTGTGTTTACAAGCCAGGCCCTTTATAGGTTTTCCTATGAATAGTTCCAAGGAGAAGGTAATTACCTTATCACATGCAGGATGATTTATAGCCAAGGTGGCAAGGGACATTCAAGCTCCGCATCGGCTCCGTTTGAAAGACAATCCGCCTGTTCTTCCGCGGGGTCACTGGGTGGGGAAAACAAAAGGGCTTTAGTGCCCGGCCCGATCCCAGCCCGGGGATGTCTCTTGCGGCCGAGCAGCCCCCGAGGCGGCGTTTCCCTGGGCTTGTCGCCCACCTGCAGCCCCGTGGGTGCCCCTGGGGACACCTGCGGTGGTGGGCTGTGCCCTGGGCAAGCCAGCAAGGAGCCACCCCAATGGGTCCCTCACAGCGTCCCTGAGGGCTGTTAAACACCCTCCTCGCCCGCACCGAGCTATTTTGATTGTTATTTTTAAATTACTTTTTTCCTTCTCTCCAACAACTGCGTCTATGACCGGGGAGCAAAGACAATGATTTAGCGGAGACCCTGCGGCTGTTGCGCCCTGAGCATCCCGAGGCAGCCGCCTCCGTGTGCGGCGGGCCCGGGAGCGGCCCCGGTCACCGGGCCACGAGGTGGCACCACGTCCCCGGGCACGGCGGGCGCGGCCCCGGCGGCGGCAGCGGCGGCTCCGCTTGCTCGTGTCCCCTCGGGGGGGACCCGCGTGTCCCCTCGGTCCCCCGACAGGACATGGGTGCCACCAGCCCGTGCACGCCCAGCGCACGCCGCAGCCCCGGGCCCCGAGCGGTGCCGGCGCAGCGCGTTCCCGGGAGATAAACGGAACATTTCCCCTCCCGGTGCGCGGCCACGGGCGGGGACGGTGGTTTTGGCCCCGGGGGTGCGGGTGCTCCCTCCGCGCCGCCCCCAGGGCTGTGACCGCGGCGTCAGCGACACCGGCCCGTGAGCGATGGGGTGGCGAAGGCAGGGGGGACTTCCAGTGGCGGGGTCAAAGGGAAGCGGCTGATGCTCAGTTCATGCCTGCTGTCTCTCCCATAAAAAATGGCTCCGCGCTATCTCGCAGGCCGTCCCTCTTTGGGACCCGCTAATTCGGTGATTTTTATCCTGTCTGTTTTCCTTTTCTCCCCTCTGCAGCCTCCCGGCGCTCCCCCTCGGGCGGCTCCGGGGTCGCCGCTGATGGATGGAGCCGGCAGCGCCCGCACGGAGGAGGCGGCGGCCGGCGAGGGGATCAGGGCACAGCCCGACCCTCGGTGGCCTGACCTGGCTGGCACTCCGGCCTCCGCTCTCCGGCCACGCTCCTCCCGGGGGCTAAAGCCTCCCGCAGGGGATCCCCGCAGGAAGGGTGTGGGCAGGGAGGGAAGGAGTGTGGAAGAAAACCGCGGGCACCGCAGCGCCAAGCAGGGATGGGGACAGAGATTCGAAAGGGGCTTGGAGAGCCCCGGGGAGCAGGACTGTCCCTGGAGTCATGCCTCCCTGTGCCACCCCCGGGAAAAGGGAGCCCACGCTGCTCCGGGGGGGTCCTCTGGCTCCCCGGGAGCCCAGACTGGTATTTCAGTCTAGACGTGCTGGTATTTTTTCAGTCCAGCAGATTTCCTTGATGGCCCAGCGGCGGAGCAGGGCCACGCTCGGCGCGCTGGCACGGTGGCAGCTGCAGGGCGGGGGGTTCCCGCGGGGGCACGGGGGGCACAGCCCGGGCAGGAGTCCTGCCGAGGGCGACGTCCCCAGTCCCCGCTCGTGGAGCGGCAGGAGAAGCGTTTGCACTGGAATGGGAGGGAAAACTATGTGGAACTCGCAATTTGCTCATAAACCCGGGCTTGCCGGGTGGGAGGCTTGCCGCATCTTGCTCGAGCGCTGGCCCGCGTGCGGAGGGCTGCGACGGGCTGGGCGATTCAACATCCACCCCCGTTCCTGCTGCCCCCTGCGCTCCCACACCGGCAGGGTTGGGCTGGGTAAATATTCTGGGGGGCGAACAGCTCGGTGCTGCCGGAAACGTCGCCGTGCCTCAGGTGGGTCCCCTCGCCGCTGCCGCCGCTGGGCTGATGCCTTCACCAGGCTGCCTGCCCGGGCAATGCACCTCTGCGTGCCACCCATCCCGTGGGGACCCATCCCAGCGGCTGCCGGGGGGACAAAGGCGGCTTTCAGGGCCCCGGCCGTGCTTGGGCGGCCTCGGAGATGTGTGAAATTCGGCTTTGGCCCAGCTCCTTCCTGGAGCGGAACTGTTCTCAGCGAAACCGTCCCCACCACCCGCCCTAATGGCTTTTCTCTGTGCGCCCGCATTAATGAATGCGAGGCCCAGCCTAATCGGGGGGAAGCCATGCAAGTAATTGCTTGAATTTTTAATTCGGGGTTATGATAGGGGAATCAAAGTCACACGGCAGCCGCTGAGGCCGCCCGTGGCTCCGCACCATTGACTCCCGCAATTTGGTTTTGATTTTTGCCCTCCCGGCTCCCCCCACGGCCCGGCGGGGACCCCGCTGGGGGCCGGGGCTGGACCCTCCCAGGGAGGGCACCAGCAGAGAAATGTGCTTGGAGCGGGGGTCCCACCTGTGACAGGGGCTGGGGTGAGCTTGGCTGTGCCCATGGGGGGCTCTTGCCACAGGTGGAAAGTTGTTGCCAGCCTCCAACAGCATTTCCTTGCTCCAAAACCCCTCTTCCACCTGCACCTCACTGCGCTGCCTGTAGAGAGCTGGATTTTACTTGTCATGGAACCTTTTGAATTTCTCTGTTTCCATTGTGGCAGCTCTTGCCCTGAGCCTGGGGAGCCACTGGTGGGGACCCCCTGCCCGGAGACCGTCTGGTGCCACCATCGTCACACGAAGGGTCGGGTGACACAGACACCCACGGCCACGGGGTGACACGTGGGACGGTGGGGCTGGCCAGGGCTCGGACTGGGGCCTCTCTGTAGTGCAACTGGGACTCGCACTGAAGCTGCCCCAAATTCGGGACCCCTGTCCTCAGCGAGCTCCTCCAGCCCTGAGCATCCCCTGGGCCTTGGCACTGGCCACGCTGCTTTTGTTTTCCCAGAAAACAACCCCACCTCCGCGCTGGTTCCAGCTCGCTTCCCTCCTCTTTGTCTTAAAATTAATAAAGAGTCAGAGGACGCACAGCAAAGCAGAATGGCATCCGCGCAATGCCTGCCCTGTGGGGACACAGTGGCCGGCAGGGCCACCCTGCCCGGCACCGGGACCGGGGCGCGGCGGGAGCAGCCGTGGGGCCGGTGCCACGCTCGCCATGGGGCACAGCCCCGCGCGGGACGGTCCCCGCGGGCACGGGGCAGCCCGGCTCCGCTCGGGGACCCACTGCCTGCCCGGCTCTGCCCCGTGATCCCGTGTTTGGGGTTTGGGCCGCTGTTGTGGTGTTCCTTGTGCCGCGATCCCACGGGCAGATAGCATTGTTTGCCCTGACACGTAAGCCAGTGACAACCTGCAGGAGCTCTGGCATGGATTCCGACCGCTCTCCCGGCCTGCCCCGCTTCCAGCGCCTTTTTATAGCCCAGCAGAACTTGTTTTGCTGTGGCAGCGAAGCAGAACCTGAGTGCGAGCTGGAGCTGCGGGGGGACGTGTGTGTGGCTCGCGGTGGGTGCTGGGTCACGTCCGCACCCCTGCAGCCCCAAACACCCCCGCAGCGCGTCCCTGCTCCCCACGGCTGCCCGGCTCCAGCCCTCCCCTCCAGCTCAGCACCTGGGGAGCTTGAGGGAAGCTCCCAGGCTCTGAAAATGAAGGGTCCGGGGTTTTGGGGGTACCCAGAGTGGGCTGGGGGCATAGTACTGGGGAGGGGACGTGGTGGGAAGGCCACCAGTGCAGAAGGACACATTGTCATGGCCATGGACAGGGGACAAGCTGAGGTGGTCCCGAGCGCCAGTGCCTGTCCCCCTGGCAGAGTAAGGGGACACCAAGCAGCCCCAGAGGGGTCCCACCTGCAGGTGAGGGGCCAGCAGCCCCCCCGTGCCCCTCCAGAGCAGCAGAGCCTCGGCACAGGACGGGAGGTGAAGACGGATTATGAAAGTGTTTCTTTGCTTTGCTTTTGAGAAAGGAGAACTTCAAAGGGCCCATTTATCACCAGACAAAGAGAGTCGCGAGTTATTTGCAAAGTGTAAGGGAGAAACATTAATTATCGGCGTGACAGACAAACCCTGCTGCCGGGTGTCCTCCTGCCCACCCTGCGCCCCGGCCCGGCAGGTCCCGGCTGGCTCCTGTCCCCTCCGTGTGCCGGCCCCGGCTCCTGCCTCGTCTCCTCCCCCCCGTGCCAGGTGGGGGCTCTGGGTGAGGACACTGGGCTGATGGATGTCCCCAGGGCGATGGATGTCCCCAGCACGGGTGCACCCACACGGCTGGAGGGGCGACATGGGGGCTCCCCGCTGTGTCCCCGGTGCCGACCCTGCTGCCAGCACAGCCCGCCTGGTGCCAGCCCTGCCCGAGTGCTCCTGTGCGGTGAGACCGGACGTGGTGGGCACCAGATGGGGATAAATCCACCGCCTTCAATCCATTCCCGAGCCCCAGAGCATCTCTTGTGGATGATGCCGAGGTTCAGGGTGCCCGTGGGTGGAAGAAGAGTAATTTCCACACCAAAGCCTCGCTCTGTAGCTCGGTGACAGCTCGGACGTGTCCCTTCCTTGGGAGCCGAGCGGGTTGTGCAGCACAGCCCGTGTTGGGGGGTCTGTGGGGTGTCAGTGGGGTCTCTGTGCTGGGGGCTGCAGATGACAGGGACAGGGACAGCAGGGCTCAGCCCAAGCTGGGACCCCAGACCCCTACGGCTGAGCCTCTCTCCCAGAAGCTCTGCAGAGGGACAGCCATGGCCCTGTCCATGAGCTGGGAGGGAGAACACGAGCAAAAAGGTAATTTGCATCCCGAACAAAAGTGCCGACAGACCTGACTGCCCTGGAGGGTGGAAGTGGCACCGCTGTGGAGTCGGAGGCTGCGAATATCGGGGTGGTGGGGTGTGAGGGCTCCCCGTGGCCCTGCCGAGCGAGCCCCACGCGGGGCAGGCAGCTCTTCCTTTCATGTCTGATCCCTCCCGAAACCACAGCTTCCCTTCGCCCTGCGCGGGGATCAACCGCGGGTCATATTTAATAAAGGTGGGGATGGGAGAAGGCTTCAAAACATTACATCACCTCGGTGTGGGGGAGGCGGAGGCAGGCAGGGAATGCAAAAATCTCATCGCAAGTGGGGGCAGAGGAGAAAAAATCTCCGTGAGGGGGTTTAATGGGCCTGTTTTGGTGGGAACTCTCTTGCCCACTGCCCGCGAGGTCAGAGGCGGTGTCTGCACGCGCTCAGGCGTTAAATGAAACTGTAAGGAAAAAATGAGAGGCAGATACGAAATGCGTAAGCGCGTCCGTGGCAGAAATCCCCCGGCGCTGTGCCCGCCCCGGTGGCTCGCAGGAGAAGTCCCACCAGTGCGGCTCCCGTGTCCCCACTCTCTCTGCTGCGAGGGTGGGCACGAGGCTGCCCCGGCCGGGACGTGGGGGTGCCCCGGCTCCTCTGCCAGACGCAGCCGTGCGGTGCCAGGAGCAAAGTCCCCGGTGCCGTGAGCCATGCCCGGGGCCGACCCTGCGGTGACGGCTGGCACCGACGGCTTCGCTGCCAACTGGGAGCTGCAGCCTGGCTCAGGGCAAACGCTGCTGGCCCCTCCGTGGTGATGGAGGAGGATGTGGCCGCGGGTAAGGGATTGTCTGGGATGGTTATTCCCTCCTTGCGCACAATGGGAAGGGATGGGCCGCTGGTTTGGTCCCTGGCGTCTCTGAGGTGATGGGGAGCGGGAGGTGAGGCCATTCCATCCCTGGGAGCTGCTGGCCAGTGCGGGCTGGCTGCAAACCAGGTGGCTTCGGAGGGCTGAGAGGCAGAGCAGAGCATGCTCAGATTAAAAAAACCCCTCCCGCTGCAGCCGCCCCGCGTTCCCAGCCGCAGTCACCTCCCGCTGAAAGCTCGGGCTGATGCTCCCGCCAGGCTGGGGCTGGGAAACTATGTGCTCCCAGCCCCGCGGGGCACCCACGGCCCCCCGAGCCGTAATGACCACGCTCTTCTGCTGAGAGGAGTTAATGAGCTGTGCCGGACAACGATGGGAAAAGGCCGCTTGCAGCGAGGCTCCTGACATCGCTCAGAGGAGCGGGGCGTGGAGGAAGGGGGAAGAGCAACGGGGTGGGAGAGATGGACCAGAAAACGATATCCACTTCATTAGCCAGGTGGTTCCAAATGTGTGGAAACAGGACAAGGTCCAGGTCACCCACTGTGACAGAACATTATTATCATGCGATGCCATGAAGCCTGTGCAAAGACCAAGTCAAAGCTCACCAGCCCACTTGAAAGGGAAAGGGGACCTTCTGGGAACAGGAGCCAGGCCGTTCCCAGGCCGGCTCAGGGTGGGGGTGTCACAGCCCGTGCCGGGGGGTCTGGGCGCCCAGCCCGGCTCCTGCTTTCCCCTGGCACCTGCAGAGCCTCCCACAAACTGCCCTGGGCAGGAGCCTGTGAAGGGTGGGAGCGCAGCCCGGGGGGGCACGGCGGGTGTGAGACACGTCCTGGTGGCACTGAGTGGCTGCTTGGGGGTGGCAGGGGCTCTGCACGGTCCCTCAGCCCCAAGGGTGGGTGGTTTGGTGTCTCCTCCATCACCCAGGATCTGGAGAGTTTTGGGGTGATCAGGGACCCGCTGTGGTGTGAAGGACGAGGGCACCTATGGGTGCAGGGACCTGGTGGGCGTGTGCCCCTCACCCTCGGAGGTGGGAAAGCCGGGCACAAGGGAACACTCACCCTGGTCCCTGCACCCTACAGAGCTCTGGATGCGGGGCACAGCAGAGCTGGGGAGCCCCTGACGCTCAGAGGATCCTCACGGTGCTGGATGGGTGTGAGGGAGCAGCCGTGGCCTCCCCGGCTGTGCAGCCTCAGCACGGGGGAGCAGAGCTGGGAATTTGCTCGGCTGGGCCAAGGGCTCCAGCCTGGGAGCCAGGAAGGGGCTTTTTGGGATTTTTCAGTCCTCTCTTCTCTCAGTTGTGCTCAGGCTGCCGTGTGCCCACGAAAAACCCTCTGTGGCCATCGTGTGCTCACCCACAGCCTCCCTCCCAACACACGGAGAGGTGTCCTGCTCCCTTTAGGTGGCTGATCCCCAGCATCCCACCCCTGGCTGTGGCTGTGCCCTGTCCCCCAAAGGGCAGGGGGGCTCCAAGGGTGCTGTGCTGCCATCCTGGCCCCGAGCTGCTCCTGTTCCATGGCACAGGAATGGTTTTATCGACAGTCCAGCCCGTGCAGCTCCCAACACTCGCTCCCTCCGGCGGGCGCAGGCTGGTCCCTGCCGAGCCGCGGGGCTTTTCCCTTCCCTTCCCTCTGCCTGGCTCTGTAGGAAGCCAAACTGCCACAAGCTCCTGGGGTGTTTAACCGAGAGGGGATCCACGGCCAGCGGTGTCAGGGACCAGCAGCTGAGCTCCCGAGGGGCTCTGGGGCTGCATTTGGGGTCTGCCATGGGTGCTGGTGGCTGGCAGGATTTTCTGTGTGTTTTGAGATGGGCAGGTAACTCTGGGTGCCCTGGAAAAGTCCGAATCTGGGCTGGGAATGCTGGATCCAAAGCTGTTGGCCTTTGCCAGGGCTGCCATTCAGGTGCCAGCCAAGAGCAGCAGGAACTGGAAGTGCTTTGGGCAACTGGGCAGTCATGAGTGGAGATTTCAGGCCTGCCTTCCCCTGAAGGGTCTCAGGCTTGTCTGCACCGTGCTCTGGGTGTGGTGCTGCCTCTTGTCTTGTGCCCGCTTTGATTTAAGTGAATTTGTTGATCTTTGGGACTTGGTGCATTCACAGTGATAGGAAAAGCAGGTTTTGTTCAGATCCCAGAGCACAGCTTGGATCTCTTCCTCTGCCCATTCCCAAACCTGTTCCCTGCTCCCACCCCTGGCTGCTGCCAAGGGTCAACGGGGGCTTCGTGTCCCCTGTGACCCCTGTCCCCGCAGTGTCCCCTGAGCTAACTGGGTGTCCTTCCATGTCCTGCACGGCTAAATGGCAGTGAGCCTGTCCCCAGAGCAGCCCCACAGGGGGGGCCACGACCCCCACTGGTAACCCCCGCCTTGGGGGTGCTCCCCTGGACCCTCACAGCCTGTTCCTGCTCTGCGCCGGGGCTTGGGCAGCAGGACCCCACACATTAGAGGACATGGGGGGAGAAACCTCCCCTGCGAGACGTGGAGGGGCCCTCAGCTTGGCCCCCTTCCAGCGTGGGCACAGCGCCCGAGGGAGCCGAACCCACCGGGGGTCTTCGCTCGGCCCCGGGGGTGCGGGCAGAGGAAGGCGTTCCCTTCCGGGGGTGCGCCCGGCACCGGGATCCCCGACGGCAGCCGGGTCCAGGGCGCTCGGAGCCGCCG
>VXBT01004140.1:553572-568155 GCA_013400235.1 Oriolus oriolus | reverse complement strand
TTTTTTTGTCCTCCACTTGACAAGTTGAAGGATCCAAAATAAGTAATGAACTGGGAAAGCAGTCAGACGGTCGTTCCAAGCGCGGCGTTGGGGTATCGCATTATTTGAGGGCAGCACTGTGACCAGGTCTGGGCTCACGCTAATTTTTCAGTGCTAAAATGCTTCCTTTTGGCCCAGAATAAACCCAGGGGTCTTGGACACAGCACAGGTGTGTGGGCCTGTTCCTCTGCTGTCACACTGGGCATTCGATAGAGCCAAAGGCCATGGACAGCATTTGGATTTTCAGCTGTAATTTTATTTGTTCCCTAGATCAGTGTCAGCTGCTCCAGGGACAGTAAAGTAATGTGATTTAGAGAAGAGTCATTTACACCTAGATCCTACAGGATCGAGTGTTTAATAATAATCAGGAATGACTCAAAATTTTGGGGGTTTTTGGTTTCGGTTTTGCGTCTGGGGACTCGTTGGGGTTTGTGTGCCTGGTTTGACCTTGGCTTCTCGCCCTTTCACATACGGTCGGTGTGTGCACAGCTGTGGGAGTGAGGGAATAGGGTCCCTTTTAAGGGAATATTCGGATTTTTAGATCCTTATCCCTGTGGGAATGGCAGGGGGAAGCCACACAGCGAGCGCGGGGGGGGGGGTTTGGTGGCCGTGCGGGGGTCCCTGCCGGCCGGCGGTGATCCCGGGGACAGCGGGCACAGTGCAGGTGCTGCAGCTGTGAGCAGGGGCAGGAAAAGCATCCTCAGCACTGCTCTTTCTTCATAAGAGACCAGGATGGGCTTCCCATCCCCATCCGTGTGTGTATCCCACTGTGAGCGCAGATCTTCCAGGGGAGAAATCGCGCTGAGCGCAGTGGCAGCTGCTCACGGACGCGCTGTGCTCCTCCATAGAGGGCCTGGAGGAGCTTCACTGGCATTAATGAGACCTTGGTGTGTCCCATCAGGACACCGGGCTCCTCTTTGCTTCTCCCTCGCTGGGGGAACAGTCTGGCTGGCACCCCCTGGGGTGGCTGTGAGCCCCCATCCCACCAGCCCTGGGGAGGGACGGGGCTGTTTTGGGGGCCTGGGGAAAAACGTACGCTCGAAGGACCCTGTGTCCTTCTGAAACCGTTTCAGTAGTAATAATAATGGTAGTGATGAAGGGTTTCCAGCTTGGGAAGAGGCAAACACTGGGGGCTTTTCCCTGGCAGCAGATATTAACCCTTGGTTTCCCTGCCCGCAGCGAGGACCCGTGGCGGGCAGCGAAGATGATCAAGGGGTACATGCAGCAGCACAACATCCCGCAGCGGGAGGTGGTGGATGTCACCGGCCTCAACCAGTCCCACCTCTCCCAGCACCTCAACAAGGGCACCCCCATGAAGACCCAGAAGAGAGCTGCCCTGTACACGTGGTACGTCCGCAAGCAGCGGGAGATCCTCCGGCGTAAGTACCCGCGGCAGCGCTCGCCTCCGGGGAGGGTGGTGGGGAGAGGGGGTCCCCGTGTCCCGGCCCTGCCCCTGGGTACCAGCACAGCCCCCAGACTCCAGCTGTGTAGCATCTCCCCAAAACAGCTTTCCAAGCAAAATGGATTTAAGGCGCAGGAAAACTGGGTGAGAGCCCCTCTTGGTGGCAGAGTTCCACCCTGGCTCATCCACGCAGCTGAATTTCGGGGTGTTTGTATCTGTTAGAGCTGGGAAAGCAATTAATGATGGCTCACAATTAGGTGCCTTTCCCACCTTCGCCCCTTTTCCTGTTATTTCTCAGGCTGCTCGTTTTTTTCAGCTAAGCGCAAAAAATGTGGAGAGAGAAAATTAAAGCCCCCTGAATTGCTGCTGTCTGTGGCAGGGTTTGGGGCAGTCTGTGCTGTGTGAAATGCAGATGATTTTGACCAAGCACATGGACTATTCCTTTATGCTCCTCTCCCGCTGTTCCCTGCCCTGGGATCTGTCCCACAGAGCTCAAAGCAGCCCCGAGTGGCACTGACACCCGCCAGGGAAGGGCTCTGCTCTGCCTCCCTCCTCCAAGAGGATGCAATATCCAGCAGACGGGAAGTGCAGAAAAGGGTTTAGCACCAAATACCATTGCTCTGAAAACACACCTTGAGACGTTAGAGCAAACAGAGCCTGCTCCAGCCTTGCCCTGTGTTTCCCCCCTGTCATGGGGGGAAAAGCCATTATAAAAAGAGGGAGAATTCCCCTGCAAAAGTGGGCATAATAAAACCCTCCCATTAATCTCCCTTTACTGCCGTGGTGACAAGCGCCGGGGCTGAGGCGGCCGCCGAAGGTCACCTCTGGTGCTGCCCGCCCTGGGCATGGGGCCGGCGTCCCACCACGCTGGGATGGGAGTGGGAGGGGAGCTGGGGGTGAGCAGAGAGGGGCACCCTCTCGGGGGGCTTTGCAGTCGGCCTGCCCAGCTCCTTGCTTGGAAAAATCCTCCCAGAACAAGTGCGGGCTGGCAGGGGCCCTGCCCATGAATATGCATGGCCATACGCGTGCCCTGCACATGCCTCCCCATTAAACAGGGATGGAGATGGGCTGGCCCCTTCCCGGGATGGGCGGCAGGGAGCACCTGGCTTGCTCCAAAGCCTGCGGTGGGCTCGGGGTGCTGCGGGAGGGGACACGGGAGGGGGGCCACCTGTGCGCGGGACAGTGACTCCGAGCGGCGGCTACAGGCCAGCTCACGTCTGCTCCTTTCTCTTTCAGAGTTCAACCAGACAGTCCAGGGTTGTGGAAATATGACAGACAAAGGCAGTCAGGATCAGCTGCTGTTTCTCTTTCCAGAGTTCAATCAGCAGAACCAGGGGGCTGCCCAGCTCGACGACGCCTGCTCTGAAACCCCCAGCAAGAAGATGCGGCGCAATCGGTTCAAGTGGGGGCCGGCCTCCCAGCAAATCTTGTACCAAGCCTACGAGCGCCAGAAGAACCCCAGCAAGGAGGAGCGCGAGACTCTGGTGGAGGAGTGCAACAGGTAACGGCTGTCTCACGCAGCCCACGCTGCCTGCCCTGCCCCACAGCCTCAGCCTTCCTTCCGACAGCCGCGGGAGGTGCTGGGCTCCCGGCTCGCTGCCCCGGCTCCCGGCTCGTGGCACAGCTTTGCCGAGCTGCCAGGCCTCTCCTTGCCGTGTTTTCCCCGTCTGGGTGATGTCTGGGGCAGAGTGAATGCCGTGCTTGGGCAGGGATGTGATGGGGATGCTGTGAGGATGATGCAGGGATGCAGTGGGGATACCACAGGGATGCTGCAGCATTCCAGCTGTATCAGAGGGAGCGGGGATGGCCTTTACAGCGTGGCTGCAGTTGAAGAGGTCAGGTGGGCTCGTAGGAAGGGCTGAAACTCCCCCAGATTTGCTGTCGTCCCGAGCCCCCTGCTTGCCCCCAGCTTCACCCTTGCTCCAATGTGTCCCCTTGCACGCGCAGGGCCGAGTGTCTGCAGCGAGGAGTGTCCCCCTCCAAGGCGCACGGGCTGGGCTCCAACCTGGTGACGGAGGTCCGTGTCTACAACTGGTTCGCCAACCGGCGGAAGGAGGAGGCTTTCCGCCAGAAACTGGCCATGGACGCCTACAGCTCGGGGCAGCCCCCGCACAGCATGAACCTGCTGCTGTCCCACGGCTCCCCGCACCACAACCAGCCCAGCGCCTCCCCTCCCAGCAAAATGCCAGGTAAGCGCTCGCCGAGGGTGCTCGAGGGGGCGATGGCAGAGCTCGGCTGGGCACGCGGATGCTGAGCCCGCGGGGCTGTGCGTGCGGGGAGAGGAGGCTCACCCCGGTCCCTGCTGCAGCCTCGGGGAGGGGTGGCGGTGGAGAGGAGCACGTGCTGTCACTGCAGTGTTATGGCCAGGCGATCCACATGGTGAGGGCTGGGTTTCCGTCACGCCGAGGATAAATCGGTGTTTGCTTGATTGGTTTAACTCACGGGAGTTCCGTGTGGGCTCGGCTGGGCAGGGAGAAGCTGTGCCCAGCAGGGCAGGAGGAGCTGCCCTGTGCCTGCCGTGTTGTGCCAGTGCCCGTCCGGAGGGTGCAGCCCACTGGGGAGCGCTGGTTTTGGGGTGCACAGGCAATGCCCGTGGGAAGGTGTGGCAGCGCGTCCTGGCCTCGCTGCAGGGCTGGAGATACCCCGGGCTGGGTGCGTGACTCTGCACCGTCCCCATGCCAGGGTGGAGGGAGGTGGGTGAGGAAAGCTGCTGCGGGTGCAGGCTCCCCAGCGAGGGCCGGGCAGAGCAGAGCAGACCCGCCGGAAACTCCCGGGGGATTGAAGACGACGCCGTGGGGAGGGGGTGCACACCCGGGGGCAGGGGCGAGAGGCGTTGTCGGGACAACAAGCCCTGTTGTCCCTCACCTGCCCTCTGCAGGCCACGAGGGGCTCGGTGGTGGCGGGGCCGTGTCCCGACTGCCCCGCGTCCCCTCGGACACAGCCCCGGCACTGGCACAGCCCGGCCGGGGAGGCTGGAACCGGCCGTCTCCTGGAAATGACCCTGCCCGGCTCGTAACACACACCCAGCTCGTTACAAAGGCGAATCAAAAGGAGCCCGTGCGGCGGAGAGTCCCCGCGGGAAGGGCACGGCGCCGGGGGACGGGAGGCGCGGGGCTGGGGACGCTGCCCGCGGGTGGCCGGACACCGGCCCTCGGGTGCTGGCAGGGGTGGCAGCCCCCGAGGGGCACTCGGGGATGCGGGTGGGCAGCTCCCGGCCCCGGGAGGAACCGGCAGCATCCCGAGGACCGGCCAGCGGTGACCAAAATGTGACCCTGCCCCAAGAATGCCCCGCACAATGGCGGGGACGGGGAGGACATTTGCCCTCCTGTCACCGGCTGATTGCTTACAAGGTGCCCTACAAGCACATTGTCAGCAGAATCAGCTGTTTTCGGTGTCGCGGCGGGCTTCACAATGCCCCACCAGCATGCAGCCCCGCATTGTCACGGCGTTGTCTCCCGTGCATGCTTAATTGACAATTAAGCCGGGGCTTTGAACGAACCCCGCTGCCTTTGATGTGCCCCCGGCCTGCCAGCGCACATGGGGCACCCCCCGAGAGCCTTTGTTTTGTTCTATTAGGGGACAGCAATTACTGTAACCGCGGGCATTTATCTTGGGGCTGCAGGGCCGTTAAGCCCCAACCTTTATTTTCCCGTCGGAGCGGTGCCAGCAGGGGCCGGCCGTGGCTATAGGGACGGTGACAGCCCATTCCGAGGGGCTTTTGAGCAGGGCAGGAGTGATGGCTGCGGGGAAGGGCCCCTCCGGAGGGGTCAGGAGGGCTTGGCTGCGGGAATTTCATGGCGGTCGGTGCTCGTATCCATCCTGAGGAGGAGGAGATGGGCGAGGCAAGGGACACTGGTTTTTTTTAGGGCTGATTTTAGGGCTGATTTGGGGGCAGCAGGCGGGGATGGAGCTCAGCCGTGATTGCTTCGGGGTGCTTGGACCAAGCTGGGTCTGACAGGCTTCCAGCTCCCAAAACACGGCTGGATCCATCGCTGCTGGAACCTCCTCCAAGAGACGTTCGGGGATCCACTCCTGGTGGGGCGCATTCGGCGCTGGCCCTGCTGCCTGGCTGACCCCATCCCGGCTGTCCATGCTGGGATTTGAACTGTCCTTGCCCCGCTGCGGCGGCGTCTGGGCCGCTCAATGCCTTAACAGCTTAATGACGATGCGGGGACACTGCCCCTGCCCTGGCCGGCCCCCGTGACGTCCCCGGCAGGAAACGATGGGGCTGGAGCTGTGGGGCAGCTGCAAACCTCTCCCGTGCCCGCGCACAAAGAGGGATCGCCTCTCCTTGGGACATCAATGGGGTCTTGCAAAAGGGCGGAATGACAGCGGGGCAGGGATGAGAGCTGTAAAAGTCAAACATCCTCCGGCCTCTTCTTGGGGACCCATCTGTCAGGCCTCGAGCTGTAGCTTTTAACTATTTGGAGGTAAATACTTAAAGCCTTTCTATCTCGGAGGCTCCTCTCCGAGGCTGGACTTTTCCCTTACTCTGGGTTTTATCAGCGATCTTGGTTCCCTGTTTGATTTGAAGGTCACTCGGGGCTTTATCTCGGTGCCATGCCGTAGACTCTGGCTTATGCCATTTTTATCTTCAAGAGCCCCGAAGACAATCGGGGCATTGATGAGATTAGGGGGAAGCACCGCCCGCCCCCCGCTCCCGCCCTGCATACAAAGGGCTGCCCGCCCGCCCGGCGCGCCCGCGGAGCCCCACGGCATCGCCTGCAGCCTGTCCTGGGGGGCTCCACACCCATGGGGGGCACAGCAGAACCTCCAGCCTGTCCTGGGGGGTTCCACTCCCATGGAGGGCACAGCAGAACCTCCAGCCTGTCCTTGGGGGCTCCACGCCCATGGGGGGCACAGCAGAACCTCCAGCCTGTCCTTGGGGGCTCCACGCCCATGGGGGGCACAGCATCGCCTCCAGCCTGTCCTGGGGGGCTCCACACCCATGGGAGTCAGGATGTGATGCATCCATCCATCCATCCATCCATCCATCCATCCATCCATCCATCCATCCCTGCTCTGCAAATACCAGAGTAGCAGAGCAATATCAGAGCGGTCACATTTATATACATACATATGTGTATATATATATATATTAAAGTGCATTACTTATATATATGTACATTTAGATATCTCTATAGATGGAGATAAACATTAAAAATAACCCAGTGCCACCCCTGAGATTCTTCCTAAAACCCAAAGGGCAATTCAAGTGCTTTAACTTTCCTTTAAAGCAGAGCCCATCAGCAAACCCTCGCTCCGGGGATGCCCTGGTTTATCCCTGGATCTTCCCTGGGGTTCCTTGGGGTGCTGGTTCTGACTGGGACCCGGTGCCAGCAGTTGTAATATTTTACTGTCGGGCGCATTGTGGGGCTCGGTGGGTACAGTGCGCTGTTAGGAGCTTTTCTCTGTTTTATGGGGGTAATTAGAACTTTATGACAGCAGCGAAATGGGAGGGTCTAGTCCCCATAAACGGGTTTATAATGGATATAAACTATGCACCTCTGTAACTGAGCAAGATTAACACTTTAGGGACAATTTGAGTGGCAGCCCAAAAATCAGAGCGGCCCTCGGCGCTGCCTGGAACTGAATTTTGGGAGGGTGAAATTGTCCCGTCAGTGATCTGGCTGTCAATGGTGTCAGTGGGTGGAGCATCGCTGAGTCCAGTGTGACCCCAAAAATTACACTTTGCCTTTCTCACCCCACTTTCACACCCTGGTGGCTGCATCCTGGGGGGTCAGACAGAGCCAGAGCTGAATCCCTGCTACCACCAGATCACTCCCTGGTGATTTTTTGGGGTCTGTTTTGGGGTTTGGCATTGCTGGCGATGTGCAGGACATCGGTGAAGCTTGGGGCAGAAGCACAGCCTGGAGCTGGGGAAGGGGCAGACACTGGAGCTGGGGATGTGCTGTGGCACGGCGGCACAGAAGCCAGGAGGTGCTGGGGCTGTCTGTGGGCAGCTGTGGGTGCACAGGACCCCCCCTGCCCTGGGGGCTGTCACACTGCTGTCCCCTCCGTCGGCTGGAACAGGGTTCAGGCTGCGGGAGCCGGACCCTGCGGCTCGTCTGGGGCAGGGGAAAGCAGTAAAACATTTCACGGGCTGTGCAGCTCAGGGGCCACACAATGGCCCGTCCCATAAACAGACTTTTATATTATGGCTGTAGCTCCAGTTAAAAAAAAAAAGCCTTGAGGAGGGAAGGCTCCACGGCCAGGCCCATTCCCAGTGAGCCTCATCCAGGCTGCTCTCCTGAGCAGCCGTGGGGAGAGACTGAGGGGGAATAAATCCCTTTGCACAAGGGATGCTTCCAGCTGTGGAGGCACAGGAGAGCAGCAGGAGAACCGTTGTGTCGGGCTCTGATGGCTGTCTGAGCCCAGCTCGTAAACCCTGGATGCCACAGCCCCCAGCTCGCTCTGAATCCCTCAGTGCTGGTGCAAGCAGCTGGAGCTGTCCCGTGCACTCACCCCACATGTGGGGGTGCCATGGGGAGGTCCCGGTGGTTGTGCTGCCAGGGGAGGGCTGGATCCCGGGGTTCAGTGGCTGAGGGAGGCCTGGGGAGCTGAGGGAAGGCTCCCCCATCATCAGGGAGCTCCGTGGGTCATGGCAGTGACAACAGCAGCAATGCCTTGTTGTGGCTTCCCGATATTAATGATCTGATCTGCCCAAATCCAACCCAGCCCTGGGGACACATAAATAATGACACCCCTCCCGTTGTGGGACTGGGGGAAACCCAGTGAGGATAGATACTTCCTAAAGGAAGCCCTGGCAGAAGGCTTCTCCCTGCCCAGCAAGCGGTTTCTGAGCAGGGTCCTTGGTGGGGCTGGAGAGCGGCACCGCTGTCACCAGCCCCAGAGCCCAACCTCCCTCTCCTGGGGAGAGTTAATCCTCATCAAGACTCTTCATCAAGACACAGAGTCTTCAGTGGTTTTATCTAGAGACCCAAAACCTCAGTCCCCAGCCTATCTGGGAATCTCGGCGCTGGTTATTGTTCCTCAAACAATCAAAGTCTTGTCCTTGGGGTTGCAAGGAAGAGCTTCAAAATCAGCATTTAACCTCCTGTGTGTTTTAAAGCCAACTTCACAGCTGTGGGTGGCTCGGCTCATGAGTTAGCACCCCCTCAGCTGGATAGGGCACGATTTTGCATTTTAAAATGGGCTCTTTTTTGTTGTTCTTACTGAACCCAGAAGAGCCTGAGGACAGCAGAAACTCTGATTTCCTTTGCGAGAGGAGCCGTCTGCGCCCTGGTCTATCTCTCAGATCGCGCCCAGAAGAAAGGGCTTTATTTTATCTCCCCTCCCATTGTTTAAGCAGCGCCGGGATCCCGGCCCAGAGTGAAGCACCCTCTGCGCGGGGCCGGGGCCGCGGGAAGAATGTGTGTGACAGTGCCCGGGTTGAGTAATGTTTACCCTGTTCACGGCAGGGACGTCCACTCGGGCCGGCAAATATCCACCTGCCAGAGGACATTCTTTTATTATCAGGGATAAGGGGGTTTGCTGGGAAATGATCGGGAACCAGACATCGTGAGGAGATTCCTATCTGTGGGACGTGTTTAACCAGCGGATGGGGAAAATTTGGAGGTGACCAGGGAGCGGCTGTGTTGTGGTTTTGGTGGAGAGTGTGGGTGGGTCTGTGCTTGGGCAGATGATTTTAGAGCTGGTGGAGCTCCTGGGCTCCAGTTAATATTTCTTTGCTTTTCCTTGGTTCAGAGATTAATTTTAGAGTAGCCCTTAGAGCATCCTTCACCGAGCCAGCCATGGGCTGAGCCTCCCCTGTGATGGTCCTGTGGAGGAGCTGTCCCCAGTGCCCTGGTGCCGTGGCTGGGGGTCATGGGTGGATGATGCTCATGGTGGCCGGCAAGATGGGCTTTGCTACCATGGGTTTTTTCCCCAGGAGAGCCGTGGTTTGTCTGTCCATCATCCACCACTTCGATCCCAGGGCAGTCCAGTAAATCTGGCTGGGAGCACAGGGCCGAGCTCTTCCTAATAAATGGGTTTTCACTGTAGTTGTCAAGGCAGCCCTGTAAAAGACACTTTTGTTTCCCATGGGTTTTCCTCAGTTAATTATTTGTGATCTGCAGATGCCTTTCCATGACACATGGCTGATCATATGGTTATCGGTGCCGGGTGCTTTAGCCAAATTAAATATATTTATATAGAAGACCTGAGCTCGGGCCAGATTTCGCTCCAGGGCAGTGGAGGGCTGGGGTCTGCTCTGGGGGCCGCTGTGTGTCTGGTCCCTCTGCCTTGCCCTGTTAATCATACACTTGTGGAGAGGGCGTCGAGAGGGAATCGGATGCAGAAGGGCCTGAGAAAACAGTGGGAGCCGTGGATGTGGGAGCTGCTCGCTGTAACTTCAGGAGATGGGGTCAGGGACAAGCTGGGGAGCGGTGCTGGGGGAAGGGAGTCGGCGCTCCTCGGTGCTCCCGTTTGTCATTCACGGGTGCCTTTAGGAGCCCGCGCACGCCTGCATCCTTGTGCCACGCACCGCGGGAGGGCTGGAGGGTGCCCCTCGCAGGGACCCATCCGAGGGGGTCGGCACAGCCCTGGGACACCTCTCCGGTGCCCGGGGGTGATGCCAGCGCCGGCCGTGTTTTGCAGGGGTGCGGTACAGCCAGGCGGCCAGCGGCGAGGCGGCGTCCTCGGGGGCCATCAGCCACCACGGCAGCGGTGCCATGGTCACCACCAGCCAGGCCGTCCTGCAGCAGGTCTCCCCGGCCAGCCTGGACCCGGGCCACGGTTTGCTCTCTCCCGACGGTAAAATGGTGAGTACACCTGGCCCATTGTGGCGGCGGCGCTGATAAGATAAGAGGGCCCAGCGGGCAGAGCAAACACGCTTTCCCCGGGTTTCACACGCGGCCCGGGCTGAACAATGGGGCATTGTGGGGGACGAGGGTGCCGCTGTCCCCACCGCCCGCCTCCGAGGCGGCGCTCCCGGGGGGACACGGAGTGTTTTCCGAGATGGATCTGGCAGAGCCCGGGGGTTCATTGATCGCGGGCTGAACGCGCTGGGTGGATCCCTGTTTGCTCTCTCCTGCCCGTGACATGGTATCGATAAAATACTCATTCATTACTTCTTCCCGAAGCCCTCCCAAGTGCGGGGTTTCGGTGGGGGAGAGCTTTCCTTGCGAGCAGGGACCTTCTTGTCCCAGGGCCCTCACCCAGGGGATCGAAGCAGCTCCTGCCTCTCGCCATCCCTTTTGCCATGTCCCTGGGGCTTTGCTGGGCAGAGCTGTCAATGGCAGCATGGCAGGGGCAGAGGTGGGACATCAGCATCCCTGTGGTGCTGGACACGTCCCCACGCCGCTGCTGCAGGGCCGTGGCAGGGCCCGAGCACTCGGGGTGCCCCGTCCTGGTGCAAAGCCCCTGGAGGAGCAGGAGAAGGAACAGGGCAAGGAGGGAGTACAGGGGTTCAGGCCAGGATGGGATGGGATGTGGTAGCAGGGCACAGCCCGCCCCTGGAGCAGGCTGGCAGAGGTTTGCGTGCAGCTGCTGCTTTTCCGGGAGGAGTTTTTTTCCTGCTGAAATCGAAAGTCAAACATGGTTCTGGGTGACGGGGCCAAGCCGGTTCTTCCCCGGTTTTCACTTCCATTTTCAGAGGGTTGTCCCTCCTGGGCCATCCCGTCGGTCTCCTGGCAAAGCTGGGTGGCCGTGGAGGGGCTCACTGTCCCCTCCCTCAGCTCTGGCACCGTTTCCTTGTGCCTTTCCTTCTGGCTGGAGAGGGTCTCTGTGCAGCCCCTCGGGCTCTGGCACTCTCCCTGCAAAGCCAGTCGTCCCCTGCCAAGCTGGGGGGACATTGCAGAGCGACACCCCAGCCCCCCCAGCCCACTCCCTCCGCCCCAGCACGCCCAGATCGCCTCAGGGGTGTGTTGAGCCTCATAACCCTCAGCCTGGAAGCCATAAAATGAGTCAGGGATAAAGGCGGCGGTGGCAGCAGCTCCTCGTGCCCCGGGCTGGGGGTCCCCGAGGACGAGGCAATGCCAGCACCCCCTGCCAGCTCCTGGGGCCAGGGCAGAGACCTCTGGAAGGGGCTGGGCAGCATGGCAGAAGGAAAGGGAGCAGATTAAACTGGGAAAAGCCTCTTGCTAAAGTGCAGCAGAAGAGCCCTGCTGACTTCTCCTGGCGGCACAGACCGAAATCTGCTCCGTGGGGACCGCGTGGGACCGCGGCTCTGCCGCCTTATCTCTGATCTCTAGGCAGGGCTAGCTGGTGCTTGCAAGTGATTTAATAGAAATATGCTGTAGGCTGTGGTTTCTAGTAGGTAAACATGTGCCTTTAATACCCCACATCAAACAAGGAGCTGCCAAGGAAGTTGCTGCATCTTTCAGGAAAGAGTGTAACCGAGGCTCCAGAAACCTTTGGTGGCTCGCTCTTTCACGCTCCAGTGTTTGCCTCAGCTGTGTTAGTGCCAGAGGGTCTGCCCTGAGGGTCTGGTGCCTGGAGGGTCTTTTCCAGTCATGCACAGTCCAGGTGCAGCGCTCTGGGGCTAAACACCCCGTGAGAGGAGCCAGGGCTGCAGGCGAGCGGCGTGTGCTTGCCGGGAGCTGTTTGACTTGTGCAGCCGAGTGTGGTGTAACCCGGCCTTGAAGGGACTTTGAAAGTGGAAAATACCGGATCAGGAAATGTGAGTCACTCCCGGGCTTTGGAATTTATTGATGGATTTGTTTCAATTGCTATCTCCAGCTCACATGTGCAAAATAAACAAGGTGCTCGGAACTGGTGTCCAGAAATGTCACCTGAAGGGCCGCGGGGATGGCTCCCAGTCGGGATCGAGGTCACTCAGTGCGAGAGGGCTAACGACAGGGATTAGGGGAAGGTGCAGCAATTAAAGAAATAAGGCACTTGTGTGTCCTGGGGACCAGCTCCAGTCCTCGCAGCACGTGCCAAGTGCCTTTGTCTGATCCCTAAACTTTGGCCCAGAACCCCGGGCACTGACTCTGGCTGTGCACACCCGCCCCGTCTCACCAGTATCCTGCCAGGCTGGTGACTAAGATCATCACCACGAGGCCCTTTTAATCTGCATTCTGTCATTTTTCTTCACCTTCCTGAGTCTCTAGGTCCCACTTTCCCCTACAAGCACAACTGTTAGAAGTTAATGAGTGTCGAGAGCCCTCAGCTGTCCCCGAGGGCTGGAGCTTGGACTCGGGGTACAAAACAGCAAAGGCTTGGGATGTGCCGTGTCCCGGTGCCGTGCTCCAGTGGAGCTGGAAGCCAGTGCCAGCAAAGTCCTTCTCCAGTACTGCTTGGCTGTTTATTAACACGAAGCTGAGGTGCTGCAGTCGGGGTCTGCACCCTGGGGGCTGTGTGGGGTGAAGCCCCAGCGGGACTGCAGCCTGCTCCCCTCTGAGGAGGGGGCTCTGCTGATCCCCCCGGTGTCCCCGTGAAGTGGAGGAGGGGGCTGGGGCACCTCATGGCCGTGCTGTGACGGTGCCTGTCCTGCCTTGCTCCCGGCAGATCTCGGTGTCGGGGGGCGGGCTGCCCCCGGTGAGCACCCTGACCAACATCCACAGCCTGTCCCATCACAACCCGCAGCAATCCCAGAACCTCATCATGACGCCGCTCTCGGGAGTCATGGCCATCGCCCAGAGTAAGTGCACCCCAAGGTCACCTCTGTGCCCTGCCCTGCGACAGGGAGGGGACACTGCCCGCTCCTGCCGGCGCTGACGTCCCCCCTCTGCTCTCTCCCCGCTCCCAGGTCTGAACACCTCACAGGCTCAGAGTGTCCCCGTCATCAACAGCGTGGCCGGCAGCCTGGCAGCCCTGCAGCCGGTCCAGTTCTCCCAGCAGCTCCACAGCCCACACCAGCAGCCGCTGATGCAGCAGTCCCCCGGCCACATGACGCAGCAGCCCTTCATGGCCGCCGTGACCCAGCTGCAGAACTCGCACAGTAAGGGTCGGGGGGAGCTGCAGAGGGCCCTGGGAACGAATTCTGATGGGAAATCAGCTTGTGCTCCCCTCCCGCTCTCCCCTGCCCAAGCTGGCACCCTCGGCCGCTGCCCCTCTCTCGTGGTTCCGGCCCACGGGATGCTCTGCGGTGCCTCATCCCTTCCTTCCCCTGCTCCATCCATCTGGTCCAGCCACAGCCTCTCAGTCCCCCCGGGTTTCTGGGGGCGAGCTGCAGCGGCTCGGAGGGACGTGCTGGGTTCTTCCCTGGGCTTGCTTCATCTCGCCCCAGTCTCCGCGCTGCCGGTTCCCACGTGGCATCCCTGGACCTGCTGGCTGGGGGTGGCTTTTCCCTGACGTGTCCCCCTCCTCTCCGCAGTGTACGCACACAAACAGGAGCCTCCCCAGTATTCCCACACCTCCCGCTTCCCCTCGGCCATGGTGGTGACGGACACCAGCAGCATCAGCACGCTCACCAACATGTCTTCCAGTAAGCAGGTAATGGCCCCGCAGAGGTGGCTCAGGGGGCACGGGCTGGGGGCGTGCGGGTGGAGCGGAGCTTCTGTCCCTCTGGATGTGGGGGTAGCAGAGATCCCATCCTGCTGCCTGTGCTGCACTCATGTGGGAAGCTGGGGATGAGAGCCCCGTTCCAGCCCCTTCACGGGCTCCAAAACACCTGCTTGCATGTGGCATGATGGGGATTTGGGCAATTTTGTCCACCAGCCGGGCCCTGCTCATCCCTGGGGCAGCTCTATGAGCGTGGGAGCATCCTGCTGGGGCTGAGAAGGTAGAACCAAGCAGGCTCTGCTGCCCATGTCCAGGGGGATCGACCCTGCTTGGAGTCAAGTGGAGTCCAAGGCTCCCCAGCTTCCCCCAGCCCATAAACCTTTATCATCTGCCCACTGCAGGTGTAAGGCCGGACTTATCCCGGTTCAAATCAGGTGTGTGAGGTTTTCCTTAGACAATAGTCCCTTTCTAAGAGCCAGCTCTGGGGACTGTGGGAAATATGTGGCCCTTATTGATCGCTAGATAAATAAGAGAGAGCCTTGAACTTGCATTCAGATAAACTTTCTTCCCGAGGTTTGACAGGGGACAGGAAAAAAATGTCTGCAATGACCACAGAGTAAATACAGTGTGGGATTGCTGTGAGACCCCCCGGGATCGCTGTGAGACCCTCGTCGAGGGTGAAGGAAGGGTCTGGGGCCACAGAGGGGAGACGTGGGGGGTTTGGGGTGCTTGGGAAGGGGTCACGAACGCCCCCC
>VXBT01004140.1:537160-550936 GCA_013400235.1 Oriolus oriolus | reverse complement strand
TTTTTTTTTTTTTTTTATGGTAAAGGTCATAAGAGCTGAGGATGGTTTTGGTTTTGTATTTCTCTTTTTCCTTTAAACGAGTTAATTCCAATCCTGGGCCTGGCAAGGACACTGGTCAGGCAGCACCGGGCCCTGCTGTGCAGGAGGACAGGCAGACACGTGTCCCCTGCACGGTGACATCCCACGTGAAGGAAGGGCACAGGGCGAGCTGAGCGGAGCCCTGGCAGGACCTGGATGATCCATGTGGGGACAACTGCGACTATGAATTAACCTCCATGGACTTCCCTGCTTGTGGGGACTCTGAGATGGGCTCTGGTGGGGCGGGGAGGGACTCGGCAGCCTGGTGAACACATCCAGCTGCTGGGAAGTGTCGGCAGCTCCCAGGTGAGCCTGGAGCATTTGCTGCTACAGAGTGAACGACGAGGCCACATGGGATCCTGATGGGCTCTTCCCCAGATGGGGCTCAGAGACTGTCTCCCTTTTCTCCTCCCTCGGGGCACAGAGGGATTGGGTGCTGCCTCATTTCCTGCCCAGTAAATGGCCAGTACAGGTGGCTTCTTCCTGCCTTCAGCAGCTGATGATGAGCCTTGTTGGCTCCACCCTTCTCAGTGCACAGGGTGCTCTCGTCCTCGTGGTGCCCTGGGTGGATGGATGGAATCTGGGCTGCGGTGTGAACGCTCCAGCTGCTGCCCTGTCTCACCTGGCAGCAGCTCCTGGATGGAAAGCTCTGCAGCAAGATCTCCAGCTTGTGAACGATCCCAGCTCCGCGGTGAGGGCACGTCCAGCCCCTCAGGCACCCGCTGAGGACAGACACCAGAGCCCTGGAGGAGTTTGGGTGCCCGAGTCCCACCTCCCAAAGCTGTGGAAGCTGTTCAAGGCATCGTCTGCCCTCTGTGAGACACGAGCTCCTCCTTACCTGCTCTCCTCTGTAAATGGATCTACTGCTGCCCAGTTGTGCTCATTTTTCATTAACGCTGTGGCATGTGCCAACTGCTGACAGGGATTTAGAGAGGTGGACAGCAGCAGAGGTGCCCGTGGACAGATAACCATTCTAAGAAGAACACTGGGTGCTCTCTTTGGGCTGAGGAAGGCTCTTTGACACAGTTGTCTGGCACAGTGGGACCCTCACCCTCGCTGGGACTGACCTGCGGTGAATAAGTCATCAGGAATTTGGAGACCAATATTCAGAATTACGTTTAATTTAATGTATACCATAATTAAACACCATTTCTTCTGAGTCCTTGCTGCTGTGTGGTCTGTGAGTTCCACAGTGATCATCTGTGGTGGTTTGGCAGAGGTGAGGCTGACAGGGACACAGGCTGGTGGCATGTCCCTCCTGCTGTCCCTTGCGATGGCCATCTCCATTTGTAGCTGCCTGCACGTGGGGAGTCCAGGGTTTCCTGTGAATCCCCAGCTATCAGCCAGAAATCACAGGAGGCCTTTGGAGGTGGGGAGAGCCATGTCCTCACCCTCCTAATGATGGCCTAACGATGTTGCCCTTAGCCCAGCAGGGTTTCTCCCTCATCCCCTGCTCACTTTAGCAGCCGAGTGCTAAGCAAACCAATTAGGAGGGGAGTGCCGAAGCCAAGCCCCATCCGCTTTGGATGCTGAGCCCATGGGTCAGAGCAGCCCGAGGGGGAGGTGGGAGGGTGTGCTCTAGGGGCTGGAAAGCTTTTGAAGATCCTTGATTGTGGAGAGCTAACAGAGCTGAGTGACTCTGAGCACAGCAGTGGAAAAGGGTGGAACCTCTGTGAGGTTACTGGATTAAGCTTTCCCTGGCTGATGCAAATCCAGGTTGAACAGGCCATGCAGAGGGAGGAATGGACAATCCAGTGGGAAGCAGGTGGGAGGAAGAGGCACTAGACCTGCTGCAGCTGAACTGATGCAGTACCTTTTGGGGCTTGATTTCTGCACCAGGTGTAAGAGAGTCACAGAATGAAAGGACGGAGCCTGGGGTATGAAGAATCCTGTGGTAAGTGGTCCAGGGTCAGTGCTGCTCTCCAGACAGTTCTGCAGAGAAGGTAAGTGAAAACCTTGGGAAAAGGAGACTTTGAGAATTGACCCCACCAGAGAGGGACGTGGCGAAGGAAGAGGGGACAGAGCCAAAAAAAAAAAGGGGAGAAGGGCAGAGGATACAGCCAATCGAGGACACAGATGGAGCACGTGATTCCCATGGAGCAGAGTGTGATGAAGCAGACAGGATAAAGTCAATACTGCGAGTAGAACAAATGATTAATAACAGATGGCACTTTCCCCAGAGGTGTGGGTTTATGAAGTTGCTGAACAGTGCGTTGTGTGCTGTCACTTCCCATCCCTGCACAGCGGGACCTGGGAAGGGGGGAAGCAGGACAGGTTGCTAAGGATGCTGTGGGTGCTACACACACCTGCTTGGGGAGAAAGCTTCCTCTGATTTTGAGTTAGCCTCTGGCTGAGGAAACCTTTCTGGATGGTAAATACCACACAAAACTCCTCAGAGCAGCCACTGCAGCAGCTGGGCTGGGGCTGGGACTGTCCCTGGCCAGATCTCACCTTGCTGGGAGAAGCCCTGGGTGGGGTGTTTGCTCCCACAAGTGCCCTGGCTGCCTCATTAAGTTGCTGGAAAATGCGATGTCATGTCAAATGAAGCTCCTGGAAGACACTTTTTTCCTGCTGTTGCTGTCGGGCACGTGGTGTTTGTGTGTGATGCAGTTGTTATGGAGCAAAGAAACCAGCAGAACCATGACAAAGTTCATTTATGACCAATACAGTTTTACAGGGCTGAGTGATTGTTTTACAGTTCAAAGCTGCTTATAAGGGAATTCCTTGCACGGAGGATCCACAGGCTGCCACGAGGCTTTAGCAGTATCTCTTCATGTGAACTGCAGCTTCCTTCATGGGCACAGGGACAAGGCTGCATTTAATTTAAAGTGCAGGTGTGGGTACAAAGGGAAATCCCCCAAATCCCAGCGCTGCCAGGGCCAGGGGGTAACAGCTGTGGTCAGGGCTGCCGTGAGTCTGTGTGACACAAAGACCTGCTCTGTCCATGGAGGTATCACCCAAAGCTCTCTGTGTTTTCATGCTCCTTCCCCAATCCATGGGCCTAGGGGCAGGGGAAGAGCATGGGGAAGCTTGAGATGTGCAGAGGTGGGATGTGAAGGGCTGGGCAGGAGCATGACCTCTCCCTCACCTCCCAGGAGAGCACAGCTGTGGCAGCTGCCCCGATGGGTAAATCCCGTGCCCCGACCGCCTCCTGTTTGCGCTGCAGCGCCGTCAGTGCTGCCAGCAAAGTCACTGGGTCACAACCAGGTGAGCCGCCCTCGCTGCCGGCCCCAGAGCCACAACAGGCCTTTATCAAGCCTCAGCACGGGGCTCTGGCCGTCCCTCGGAGCAGGGCTCCTTGGGCTTATCACCTCCGTCACTGCGGGAGGAACGGAGCCAGGGAAACCCTGTCCAGGGCCCAATGCTGGCTGCTGCCTGAGGTCTGGGGGCCTGGTGCCCGGGTCCCTGTCCCGAGGTGTGTGACAGCAGCCCGGTACTGCTGCTGCCAGGGCAGTGCTGGGGCTCAGTTGCCATCCCAGGCCTCTGGCTCTGGCTGGGCTGCAGCAAACAGCCGCATTGCTCAGGAAGTCCCAGGTATTCCCTGTGAAGGAGCTGATGTTCTGCTGGCCATGAAGGCATCGGATGGGCCTCTCCAGGGACACCAAAATGCAGCTGAGCTATTCCAGCGACTCGATTAAAACCGTCTCTCAGAGCGTGCGCACACCTAAGGACGGCGCAGTTGCACAACAGCACGGCTCACACACGAGGGCTTTCCAGACCCGTTCTGCCAGTCCAGCCAGACGGCCGGATAGGCCGGGAATGCCAGCAGGACAGGCAGCAGCGGTGCGGGGCTGGGCTGGGGCCGGGGCCGGGGCTGCGCTGCGCTGCCGGGACAGGTCGCGGGGGGAAGAAGCATCATCACTCCCTGCGCGCTGCGAACACGCTCAGCCTGCGAAGCCTTCGAGCGGCTTCGGTCGGGCTGGTGGCGGCGTTTGAGGAGCGCACGGCGAGGAATGCGGAGAGTGCTCGCCTCGGGAGGCCGGGCTGCGAGCGGGCGGTGCCAGCTCTGGCCGCGGGGCAGGGAGCCGAGCCGGAGCGGTCCCTGTGCCAGGCGCTGTGGCGCTGATCCCATCTCCCGCTGACGTGCGGTGTCCGTGATGTGCTCGCAGAAGATCTTCACCAGTCCGTGAAAAGGTTTGATAGGGGCAGAGATGTGAGCCAGGAAGACCAGCAGAAGAGCTCTGGAACAGCTTGCTGTCCTGAACCAAGGCACTGCACCCAAACACTTCAGAACGCACTCAGCATCCAGAGAAAGCCTTTCTGCCCGCTCCAGTGCGTCTCCGATTGTTCCTGCGGCTCCGGGTGCTGCCCTGCCGTACCTGGGCTCCCCGCAGCAGCCAAGGGACCATGTAATCCTGGAGGATCCTTTTCCCCCGCTGCGGGTGGTGGGAGACCCATGGGTGCTGCTGCAGCCCCCAGGCGAAGGAGCGGCATGTGCGGCACAATGGGAGCAGCCCAGGCAGAACGGGAATGCGGTGGGAGCCACCAGCAGTGGCAGGGAGAGGTCTCTGAGCCCCTGGACTTTATTTCTCTTACCCAGGGAGAAGAAAGTCAAAAAGCTCAAGAGGTGTCCTGTCCCAGTGTAGGCATAATGCAGACCCACGGAAAACCGAAGCCTCAGGCATTTTATGCTGTCTTCTCATCCAAGGAACTTTGATTTTACTTCCCTACTCGGCAAAATTAATTCTCCTCTCTGTAATTAGTATGCTGCTCAAATGGATTCTTAATTACAGATAAATCACAAATCTACACACTCAACTGTTATGCTTTTCAAGTAATAAAACAGATCATTTGTCTTCCTCAGATGAACAGAGCCCAACCAGTACACCATTTCCCCCTTTATGAAGAATTCATTTGCCTTAGAAAGAAAGTCTTTAAAAAAACATTGCAAGGATTTCTTGAATAGGGGATCAAAGCTCCCACACTGCTGGAAACCATTTTTTGCTAAACAAGATGTGAGTAAAGGGGGAAAAAGTAAAAGTTTTTTGGTAGTGGTTGGGATTACAACACCCTTGGGAGGGACAAGGACGTGGGGTCAAGAAGTGGTGACCAGGTTAGCAACACAGGGAACAGAAGGGGAGGACAAAGGAACAGAAAGTGGAAATGGACAGCTGAATGAGGACGCATGTTTCTTTGCTGCAAGAGAATGGATGCTACATCAATTCATACTGAGAGCTGAGGGCTGAGGGCCTGTTAATGGATCGGGGCACACAGCAGGGATCAGAGGTCACGAGTGTGCTCGGCCGGGCTAATTGACTGTTATGTGCATATTAGTGATGATGATGTAGCAGGAGGGCAGGGCGCGAGGGGCACATGTGCCCAAGTCCCACTGTGCTGTAATCCTGCCTTACACCTGTGGAACAGATGGACACACACACAGAAGATGCTGGCTTAGCTGGCTTTCTCCAGGAGCCCCCGGCTGCAGGTAAGGAACTCGGACCTGGGTGTGCGTGTGATGGAATAAATGCACTCACCTGATTCGCTTTGCCATCTTATGGGGTTTTATTTCAGCTCCACGCCTCGGGCACAGCCCAGTGACCTGCCCAGTGACACATCTCACCTGAGCTGCTCTGCACCACGCCAGAGATCCCTGAGCCCTGGGGGGATGGGGCTGTGACAGGGTCAGGAGTGTGCCCGGCTATTCCCCACCCACCCGTACCTGCTGCGGTCCCAGGGAGTCCTGCAAGGATAACAAACGGAACCGGGAGCCTGGGCTCTCCCCCACATCTCAGTGCAGCCCGTGGGCATCCTGCCAGCCACGCCAGGCAGAGCGGGCAGCGCTTCCCTCCTCTGCCACGGCTGCATGCAGCCCCGGTGTGCTGGAAGCGCCGTGTTCCTCAGCACGTACAGCCAGGCCAGGGGCTTCGAGGAAAGACACGAGCTGCTGCCATAAAGGCTGTTACCCCCTCAGGGTGGCTGTGGCTGGGGGGGTTGATGCCCAGGCATCAACCTGTGGCACAGCGCTTTCTGTCCTCGGAAGCAGAGCTCCTCGCTCCTGACACAAAGGGATTTCCCCGCTGACCGATGGGGAGAGTATTCCCTGTGTCCTCACCCTTGAATCTGCCAGCAGCATCCCTTGGTGAGTGATGGATATTGGAGATGATTTATAGTTCTTTGTTACACAAATGCCTCCACATTCTTCCCCGTCCTCTCCCAGCAACCATTAGTCACTGCTCCCCGCAGAAAAGCAGGAGCCTCAGCCTGGGAACTGCACGAAGGATGTGGAGCTGAGTCTTTATTCACTGTAAATACACCACTGGGGACACAAGAAAGGGAATTGTCACTGTTGTGGTGCTCTGCACACAGGTCCCTGGGTCTGCTTCCACCCGTTTGCTGGGAAGTTAAAAGTTTGGCAAAGAAAAAGCACTATAAATCAGGCAGAGAAGGGTGGAGGGGAGGATCAGGTTTACCCAATTTTTCATCTCAGAGTTTGTTATTAAAGTAGTGAATGTTACAGGAGGAACAGCCACGGCCTATATGTCTTAAAGCTCTTGGATTTCAGCAATCTAAACCTTTAGCCTTTGAGACTTTTATTACATTAAATAGTTTTTGTTGCTGCTAATTAAATTTGTTTGTTTTCCTTCAAGAACAACCAGGAAAAATCTGTATTGTTTGATCTGATAGAGAGTACTAGATTTACCTGCGCTATTGGATCTCACGTTTATCATAATGAATAAATACATTAATTAAATAAATTCTGATCTTAATCTGGGCAAACTTTCTTCAATGCCCTGAGGAGCTCAGCCAGTTGTCGGGTTGCTCTTGCCACGGCCTCAAGCATTTGTTTCTTCAGGCACACTTGTGAGGCTGGACTGTATTAGTATAAATCAAGGATTAAGCAAAGTGCTTGTGCACAGGGCTGCAACGACATCCTCCTGTCCGCTCCCTTCCGGACTCCAGGGCTGCAGCAGAGCTGGAAGGGGCCAGATGGAGGCATCCACAGCCCCACAGGGGAAGGAATCCTCCCTCGCCACCCTCGGGCTGTCGCCACAGCCGTTCCCCTCTCGCTGCGCCATCTCCGTGGCCTCGGGCCCGCTGCGGCCTAGGGAAGCCTGACCGCGCCGTTGCCATGGCAACGAGTCGCCGTGACACCCCGCGGGCGGTTGCCATGGTACCCGGCCGCTCCCCGCCGGAAGTGATCCCCGTTTCCGGCGGCGGCGCGGGGGATGCTGGGAGCGCGGCAGCATGGAGACCCACGAGCTGTTCCGGCGCTTGGGTGCCGGGGCTCGCTTTGACGTGCGGCGCTTCGGGATCGACGCGCAGCGATTCGGGGTGCGGGGACACCGAGGGGAGGCTGGGGAGGGCTCGGGGAGCGGTGTCTGCGCGGTTCAGGCTCCGGAGCCCCGTCCCCCCCGCCCGCGGCGCTGAGGAGCGGGAGCCTGGCCATGGCGTCTCACCCTGTTCTCCCGCAGGTGGTTAAAGGGAACCGCGGCAGCGTCTCGCTGGAGAGCCTCGACTTCTTCGGGAACAAGGAGGGAGCCCCTCGGGGATCTGCCGAGGAGGGCTGGGGGCTCGCAGGGGCTGAGGAGGAGGTGAAGCAGCAGAAGGATGGAGCGGGGGAAAACGATGGCGAGGTGGCAGGAAAGAGGAAAAGAACAGCAGAAAGCAGTGAAGGGAAAAGAAAAAAGAAAAAGACACGAGGTATTTGTATACACACACGTGTATCCCTGGCAGAATCATCATAGAATCCCAGACTGGTGTGGGTTGGAAGGGACTTTAAAGCTCATCCAGTTCTGGGTTCCTTGGCTGGCCTGGCTCAGAGCTGATGTGATAACTGGGCCAAGATTCAGTGCTGAGACCTGGAGATGTGGTTGCCATCCTTCTGGAGTCTTCATTCGTTTTATTGAGAATGAGAGACAAAAGGTTCTGAGACTTTTTTGTCTCCAAATAATGCCTGTCTGTATTTTACTGAAGGAAATTTCAATTTGTTTGCAACTTCCAGGAGCAGTATCAATGCCAGAGCTGTCAGAAAACAATGGAATAAAGTGGATGTCCTCTCTGGAGGCAAAATTTGAAGATGCCAAAGACAAAAAACCTACTGCAGAGAAGCTTGAACGCTTGAGGAGAGAAAAGGTGGGACCAGGGTATTCTGATGCAGGTTCCTGGTGTTCTGTGGGTGTTCAGTCTGAAAACTGAGGGGTTTTATGGTGATTCCTCATTGGAGGAGGGTGACTGAGTGTGGGGGAAAGAACCAGGAGATGGCTCCATACGTGGTGAGTTTTATGGTGTTAAGTTAAAAAGAAGGAGTTTGTCTTTTGCCTCGTAGATAAATCGCTTCAGGAACCAGCACAGGATCAACATCCAGGGAACAGATCTCCCCGACCCCATTGCCACCTTTGACCAGCTCCAGAAGGAGTACAAAGTCCACCCTAAAATCATGGAGAATATCCAAGCTGCAGGCTTCCACGTCCCAACGCCGATCCAGATGCAGGCAATTCCCGTCATGCTGCATGTGAGTTCTCTGGGATTTCAGGGATTCTGGCAAAATCTGGGGCCATGGCTGCGTTTGTGGCAGTTTCAAAGCTGAATCAACGGCATCAGAGTTGAAAGTTTGGCCTTTGCAGTTTTCCTCATCTGTGCTTTTCCTAAGGTATTTTGGGTCAGTTTGCAGCATTGATATTTATGGGAATGTGATTTTTTACTCCTTTTTTTTTTTTTTTTTCTAGTGGAATGTAACCCCTTTGTTTTTTCTTACAGGGTCGGGAGCTTCTGGCTTCAGCTCCTACCGGCTCTGGAAAAACACTGGCATTTTGCATCCCTCTCTTAACACATCTGAAACAACCCAGGAACAAAGGATTCAGGGCTCTGATCATATCACCTACCCGAGAACTTGCCAGCCAGGTGTGTGTTGGGAGAGCCTCACACTGATGTATTTCAATGTTTTCACTCTGCATCAGCAAAATAGCAGCTTAGTAAATTTTTTTTTCTTTTATTGCCCTCACGTATCAGAGAAAGCTAATTTAAATGTTTCTTTCAAGTCTTTTAACTTCTGTGAAGTAGGTACATATCTATTATCTGAGTCTAATCTGAATGATTAGATTAGAGGCTCAAGATTCTTTGATCATATTTTAAACTGCCCAGTGCTCAGGTGCTCTTAAAACCTCCTTTCCTACTTGAGATTGCTATGAGAGGTTTATCTGTTTGTCCCAAAGACAGAATTTCAAGGAATAACTTTATAACAAAGCTATGTTGTTAAAATGAAATAAAAATGACACCTTTGGGCAGTTTTTATTCATGTGAGAGAGGGAGCCACATATGGTAGTGAAGTGAGTAGTGCCTGTTAGAGAGCTGCATTTTATTATGCTAAGGAAACCAGAGAGCTTTCTCTTAACACTGGAATCAGGGTGGTGTTTGAAGCTCTGTCTTCAGGATTAGGTTGCTCAGAGAAGCTGTGGCTGCCCCTGGATCCCTGGAAGTGTCCAAGGCCAGGCTGGACAGGGCTTGGAGCAACCTGGGACAGTGGAAGGTGCCCCTGCCAGTGGCAGGAGTGGGACTGGATGAGCTTCCAACCCAAACCATTCCATGGCTCTGTGATTTCATGATTGTCAGCAGTTTTTTGGGCAGAAAAGCTCATCAGCTCAGTTTGAAAATCCATTGTCTGCTGCCTTTTCAGACCCACCGGGAGCTGGTGAAGCTGGCGGAGGGCACGGGCTTCAGAATCCACATGATCCACAAGGCAGCTGAGGCAGCCAAGAAGTTTGGGCCCAAGTCTTCAAAAAAATTTGGTAACTGTTTTAAGGACCGAAGTGTTTCTAAAAATTTAAAAGATGTCACTGACCTTTCTCTCTGAGCTGTGTGGTTTTAAAGAGATGGCTGATGCCACTCAAGGTGTGCAGTCTGTTGTGCAATGCTCAGACTGCCAGGGAAGAAGTGGGAAGTGAGCCTGACACGGACTCTGCTAAGCAGCACCTCTGGCAGATTGGATTGGAACTGGTGTTTCTCAGGGCAATGTTTGTTGGGTTTATTTTGTGTCTTTTTTGACATGGTGCTTTTTTTTTTTTCATAGATATATTGGTTACTACTCCCAACAGACTCATTTATTTGCTGAAAGAAGATCCTCCAGCAATAGACTTGAGCAGGTATGAGAATCTGTTTCAAACGTGCTTTGCCACTCAAAAGTGGCACTTCTCCCCCAGTGGCTCTCCTGAAAAGCAAACCTCCTGTTCCTAGCGTGGAGTGGCTGGTGGTGGATGAGTCGGACAAGCTCTTTGAGGATGGGAAGTCAGGGTTCCGGGACCAGCTGGCTTCCATCTTCCTGGCATGTACCTCCCACCTGGTCAGGAGGGCCCTGTTCAGTGCCACCTTCGCCCATGACGTGGAGGAGTGGTGTAAGCTCAACCTGGACAGTGTTGTCCTGGTGTCTGTTGGAGCAAGGTAGGTGTTTTCTGCTTTTTTTTTTTAATTTTCTGGGAAATTGTTTTCTTCGCATCATCAGCCTGCTTGGTTTTGTGGCTGTTGTTAGTCAGCACTGCAGGTTGTTTGTCTCCAGAAGAAATTGTGTAGGCACGTAGGTCTTTCTCATGTGGGGAATGAAGTGTTCTTTTCCTTTGCCAATTACTTTATCATCAAATAAACACCAATCTTATGAGCATGCACTGGTGAAATAAGTTTTGTCGTGCAGTATTTCTCATTCACCAGGTAATATTTTTATGGGGGTTTTATATATTATATATATTTATTAATGTATAAGTTTTTGTTAATGTATTTTAAAAACACTGAAGTCTTTGTTGGATTTTTGGTTTCAGAAACTCTGCAGCAGAGACGGTGGAACAAGAGCTGTTGTTTGTTGGATCTGAGACAGGAAAACTAACAGCAATGAGAGAGCTTGTTAAAAAGGTATTTTGGAGAGACTGAGCATGTTCTTCCTGTTCAACTGAGCTGTGTTCTGTCTGAGACTCCCAGGTCAAACACTTCTCTGTGACACACGTTAAACCATTGCCCAAATCTGCTGTGTCTCAGATGCTGCAAGGAAAAGGACTTTGGAACCTGAGATAATCTTGCTCTTTTGCAGGGTTTTGCTCCTCCAGTCCTTGTTTTTGTACAGTCTATTGAGAGGGCTAAAGAGCTTTTCCATGAGCTTATTTATGAAGGCATCAATGTGGATGTCATCCATGCAGACAAGACTCAGCAACAGGTAGGAGGATCTTATTTCTTTTCAAGGAATGCTTTAGAAAGAAAGGTAAAAGCAAGAGTGTTGGAATGTAACTCCAGGTAACCCTGGCAGCAAATTCCTGCAGGTTTTTGTTCAGAGGTTTAGTTTTATTCCTTAACATCATGACAACTTTAAGGAAACAAGTTCACCTCCTTTCTCAAATTGCTGTTTGGACTGTTTCCAAATTTCTGTTCTTTTCCTAGAGAGACAAAGTAGTGCAGAGTTTCAGAGCTGGGAAGATCTGGGTGCTCATCTGCTCGGCATTACTGGCTCGAGGGATTGACTTCAAAGGTGTGAATATGGTCATCAATTACGATTTGCCAACGAGTGCAGTGGAATACATCCACAGGATAGGTGAGGGATGGCTCACAAATCGCCTCCTCTTTCCCATTTCTGAGCTCTTTAATGTAGATGCTCCTGGTTTTGTCAGCATTCTGTGAACCTTATTTAGGCGTTTCAGACAAAGCTGTGCTTTCATTCAGTAGGAGCAGGGTTTGGGGATTGGCTGCTTGGCACATCCCTAGTATGGGGCTGTGAGGAGGAACAAAGGAAGATGTCTAAAGTAAAATCTCTACTCTGCAAAATTTGTGTTTGACAGGTCGTACTGGAAGAGCAGGACACAGAGGAAAGGCAGTCACTTTCTTTACAGAAGATGATAAACCTTTATTACGGAGGTAATATGTCTTTTATTAATAATGTCTTTATTTCTTTCTTTTAAAAAAAAAAAACAACACCACAAAACAAAAGAACAACAACAAACCAGACAGTTTGTTGGGTTTGCTGTTTTCCACAAAAAATATTTATCACTTGTCCAAGCACTGGAGTTGATCTCTTCCCTCCTCTCCTTTCCAGTATTGCCAATGTTATCCAGCGAGCTGGCTGTCCTGTGCCAGAATACATAAAACATTTGCCCAAGCTGCAGAGGTATGTTCATTTGAGCAGTTTACCAGTTTTTTAGTTAGTGCTTTTTAATAACTTCTAATAGTTTCTTGAACTAGAAACCCTGGTAATTTAATCTTTCTTCACTAAATGTTGTTCTCAGCAAACAAAAGAAGAAATTAATTAAGAAACCTTTGACAAGGGAATCCATTTGTACCACCCCAAAGTGCTTCTTGAAGAAAGGCAAAAGAAAAATGTAAGTAGGTTTTTCTGAAGAGGAGGTAAGAGATGCTGTTTATCCAGAAACAACCCAGAAAATATAACCAAAGTAACAAATAACTTGTTTGGATGAAGCACCCAGTCATAATGATTTTGGTGACGAAGTTTTAGTGTCAGTATCTGTCTACTGGAGATTGGATTAATGACAGCATTTTGCATTGTGTGCTGCCATGTCTCAGGTGACAGCAAGCTGAGTTTAAGCCACTGGTTATGTTCAGCTGTCTTGATCTCCAATGTGTTTCTTGTAGGAAAACTACAAAGGAAAATATCAAGGAAAAGAAGAAAGGTAAAGAAGACAAAAAGGGCAGTAAATTACAGACTGTTTCAGAAAGCTGAAATCAGACCGGTGAGCTGGGGCTGACACCTCTGTCTGTGCTGGAACAGAAGAATGAAGATGGCAGCGATCGTGAAGGGAGAAAAAACATTTCTCACGTTCCCTTCGGGGTGAGGGTGAAGGTTTACCTGCTAGAAAGTCTCTACTGAAATGCCAGGAGAGAATTCCTGGATGCTTCTTACAGAAGCTGGAGCGTGTGCTCGTGCAGCAAATGCCGTGTATTTCTGAGCCTAGTTCAAAACCAGCATCAGTTTGTGTTACATTCACACGGTTTTGTTTTGCTCCTTGAAAATATTGTCTGTGTTCAGATCGCCCCTAATACATTTGTCAGACACTTTCAGGAGATTCAGAGACAAAAACCACACAATGTTTACTGTCAGGTTTGATAAATGCAGCTGTCAGAGACTTCCCTGGACACTTCAAAAGAGCCAAAACAAACCCACTTGTATGTGAAAGTAAAGCCTTCCTCTTCCTACTGTTTTTCTTCTATAAAACTATTTTGAAATAACTAATACTTTACACGTCCAGTAATTTTGTACTGTTTTGTAATTGAGCCTGAAACCAGAATAAACAAGGTCGTAAGATGCTAATTCAGAGACCTGCCTGTCTGTGCAGCCTCGATGGAAGATGTCTGCTGGCAAAAAAGGCCCAGCTTTGTGTGTTTTTCCCACTCTTCATCTGCCCAGTGTGTTCTCAGCCCACCCTGGTTGTGTCACAATTCCAGTCAGGCAGGAATGGCTTCTTTACAACTACAAGGGAGAATTCCGGGACAGGATTGCCTTGGTTTAATCTAGTTTGGATGGGGCAGCCACAGCTTCTCTGGGCAACCTTTGCCAGGGCCTCCACAGGGAGGAATTTCTTCCCAATATTCCATCTAACCCTGCTTCTGTCAGTGTGAATCCATTCCCCCTCGTCCTGTCGCTCCAGGCTCTTGTAACATGTCCCCAGGTCACCCCTGGGGGAGGCCGGGCGGAGGGGCGGCACTTTATTTTCCTTTTTACGGAAAAGCGGTGGCTTGGGTGCGGGAAACCGGCGTTCCTGAGGGGAAGCCGGG
>VXBT01004140.1:487084-536764 GCA_013400235.1 Oriolus oriolus | reverse complement strand
TTTCTGGCTGGGGTGTGGGGGTCCCAGGTGGGGTACGTGGGATCTCAGGTGTGGAACATGGGGTCCTGGATGGGATGCGGGAGTCGCAGGTGTGGTACGTGGGATCGTGGGTGCGGGTCCCAGGTGGGGTTCGTGGGTTGTCAAGGGAGCTTTGTGGGGTCTTGGGTAGGGTGTGTGGGTCCCAGGTGTAGTACCTGTGATCCTGATGGACCATCGAGGTCCCTGGCAGGATGTGGTGCGGTCCTGGATGGACTACGTGGGTCCTGAACGGGGTGGGGGGGTCCCAGGTGTGTTATGGGGAATGCAGCCACGGTAACTCTGCGTTTTGCTGAGATCTGTTCGCATTTTTGGGGGGCCCAGCTGATCTCCCCCATTGTGTCCAGGTTTGGGCAGTTGCGCCCCACTTGCCATCAGGCTGTGCAGCTGCAGTGTCAGGTATTGGGGTGGGAAGGGTTTGGGGGTTCTGCCAGCCCTGCTCGGGTGCTGCCGGTGTCGGCAGCAGGAGATGTTCCTGTCACCGCCGGGCAGGTCTGCTTGTGGCCTCCTGGGACCCAGCCTCCCTGGGGACTTCCCTTTTCCCCTCCTTCTCACAAAGGGCACCTTGGCCAGAGGGAGGACTGAGGAATCATGTCAGGAGAAAGAACCAGTGTCAAAAGAGATGCTGTTGTGTTTCTGGAAAGGTTGGAAAACTGGATTTCACCACCTTTGAAGACTCCAGTAATGTTTCAGTGTAGGCTCTTGTGTGTTATTTATCTCTTGTCCTACATCTAGGGAGAGTGAGGAAATTTTGGATTTGACAGTTAAGTTCATTGAGCTGTCTTGGGTATCCAAAGGCCACGGTTTTGTCAGGGTTATTCAGTATGTTGTCAGTGAAATATAGGTTCTGAAAAATAAAAGGATTTACAAATCTGCATTTCCCATTGATAGTATTTTGGTTTCTTTGAGGACAAAGTCTGGAGGTAGAGGAAAAGTTCTGTTCTGTGTCTGTGTGGGTTCTTCGCCTTATTTTACTTCAATTTTTGTGCATTTCTGCCATTCAAAAATACTCTGACAGTCTGTTGAATCAGTAGAGTTGTACTTCTTGGGAATTAAGGGGTTTAAAAATCCACTTGTGGATGGGGAGATGTTCTGTGTGGTTTGGAGCTGTTATAGTGAAGTTTCAATTCGGAAAAGGAGTTGCTTCTCCCCACGCTCCTGTGTTTTGGCTGAAGCTGTTGCTTGGTTGGTTCGGGGCTTCCTGGTGGTTTTTTTAAGCTCCATATTTAAAATACTCATTTAGTAGGAATTTATGGATTTATAGTGCTGCTTTAAGAGGTCTGCTGTAGGGTGATCGCTTTGTTCCCTTCTCTTTATTGTATCTGTGCAGCATACCCCAAGTCGGTCCACACAGGACCGTCCCTTCCCTGCCTCCCTCACCCACGAGAACCAGCTGCTCTCACTGATTGCTCTGGGCATTTTTGCATCTCCAAAAAAGTAGTTCAGTGATGAATTCCCATTGCTGGGATGGTTTGTGGCCGTGCCAGTGTGGCTGGTGCTGGCAGCTGCACAGCTGAATCCTGGAGTGAATCCATGGTGGATCCGAGCGGCACGTACGGGGCTGTGCTGCCGGAGCTCGCTTTGCTGCTTTGGACTAGCTCATCTTCCAGTGCCCTCTAATTAGCTGAGGGGTTTTTTTTTGTTGATTGTTTCTTTTTTTGTTTCAGCAGAGACTTATGAATAAACCAGGAGCTCTGTAGAAAGGGATAAATATTTAATGGTTTGGCCTTTACTGCCTTCCAACAAGCAGTGGTACCTCCCAACGCTTGTTCAGTTTACATTGCATTTGCTGGTTTGGAAAATTCTTGTTGACCAGGTTCTCCAGCAAGAAGGGAAACTTGAAGCTTAGAACACTTCTGCATGCTTAGGAGATCTTCAGAAATTGCATTTAATATTTCATCATTCTGACTAAAGTAAGTCTGTTCGTTTTCACGTTGTATGCCAGGGACTGGATTAATATGACTGAATTCAGTTAAACAGACCTTGGCTATGGTGAGAACCAAGCCCTGCACGTGTTTGGGGCTGAGGTGCGTGAGTCTGCACAGTGCTTGAAAGAGAGAACCCCACATGGTGGGGATTGAGGATGGCAAGACTGGACCCACTGGAAAGCACAGGTGTGTGATAGTTGTGGAATGGAGAGATCAGCCCACAGTGGCCAGGGCTGAAGAAAGCTTCAGGATGATGAAGATCCTGATTAGAGCATGAAGTGAAGAGCAAATATGTTGTCTTGGTGACCGTGTGACCCGCTGTCTGTGCAGTGGGGAGGTGCAATTTGCTCCTGGATAAATGCATAATTTAAATTCCTTTTTTTATCTTAGTGCTCATATTACACAGCTCTTTTATATTTATAAACCAGGTTGGCTTTCAGGACTTCCTGCAGCCATTCCTGATGGCATTTTCTCTTGTACTCTTAGGCAGTTTCTTCTACATCCACCCTCGGAATTGAACATTGAATATCTATAAGTGTGTTTCTCTTCCACAGCACGTTGATGTAATAACTGCCTGGGACACTGAGTGAGGTTCTTGTTTGGGAAATTGCTGCTGACGTGGGTTTCTGCAAGTTGCTTGCAAATGAGAATTTTAAACTGGGTCCTTTTTTGCTGTTTGGCAGCTGTTTGAGAGTGAGGGCTAGGAATTTCCATTAGGATTTTAGTTGAAATTTTAATGGTTCTTCCTCCAGGTGCACTTGACCCTCGATACGTGAATGAATATTTTCTCCAAGGTGCTGTTTTAGTTGTAATTAGATAACTGAGAAAATAGAAACTCCATTATTTTGTGATACTTGATATTTCAAAGGGGACAAAAAGCAGTGGGTTTTTTTGGTGGTTTATTTTTCTTCAGAAAAGCTGTTCCTAAGCAGCTGAGAAGTGTTGTCTGGTGCAGTTAATGGTCCTGCTGAGTCAGATACTTCCAAGAGGAGACGTTTATTCATTCTGTGCTTAGCCTACACAGCAAACTGACCTGTTCCCAACCTGTGTGGGTGCCGAAACTCTCCTGTAGGTGCTGTGGATGAGTCAAAGCCATCTCAGGGCTGCTGAGAGGATCAGATCTGTTTTTCCAGGCTCTGCAGCCTGTGACAGCGCTGAGGTCCTGTGGGGTTCTCCGGTGCTTTGGGGATCCCGCCGAGGGATGACATTTTTCCCTGTGATGGGGTTGGGTTCTGTGGGACCTGCAGGAGCAGATGCAAGTGCTGAGCGGACGGTGGGAGGCTCCTGGTGATGGTGCTGACGTGGAAATCGAGGTGGATTTTCAACCATGGATATTTGCACTGAAATGACAGAATTTCACGTACTCTTTGTTTTCCTCCTGCAGCTTCATGTTTCCCGTCACAGGCGGTTTAGGTGCCCCTCAAGGTATGTATCAGCTTCACATTTCGAGCACAAAGTTCTTTACTTTGTTTAGATAAATTAGACCTAAACCAGGTCTGCAGTGATGTTCAGAGGTGTGATTATTAATTGAACTCCGTGCCTGGTTTTTGCCCTTGAATTCAGCTCTGCTAAAATGACCCTCACCCCTCTGTTGGTAAAACCTGCTGTGTGTTGCTGAAGCAGCGTCACCAGAATCTAGATTAAAGGTCCAGGAAAACTACATCTCCCTTTTTAACCTGAATTTGCCTTTTAGATTCTGGTGTTATTTTGAGTGTGGTATTTCACCTCTCTCTGCTTCATCTCCCAGCTGTGTATACCCATATTGTGTGGCTGTTGCAAGACCTAGTAAATATTTACAAAGCGCAGCAAGACCCTGGGACAAGAGTCACAACCTGTGTGGAAAGTATTAATACAATAGGACAGCCTCAGCCTTAAATTGCCTTTGTTCTCATTCCTGATGCAGTGCTGTTTGTTTAATTAGGGGAAAATATGCAGAGAACTTATGGGGAAAATGGAGAGTTTTTTTGTTAAAATCTCAGGGACTGATTCATGGATTATTCCTGCCTGTGTCATGCCCTCCTGGAGTGTTTCTGCATAATTAGCTCATGGTGTGCTGGTAACGAGTGTGTGTTAGTGTTTGTCTCCCAAGACAGCGAAATGTGAGATAGGAAGATACTGAAACATAACCCACTTGCTTTATTCAGTCAATTAACACATTCCAGCTCGATTCGTCCAATTTTGTTCAAGTGTAGCTTTTACTGACAAATATTGTTACCATTCTAACATGTGTAGTTGGCTAATTAACCTAAAGTGTGCTAATTAACCTACAGACAAGTTATCCAGCCAGGTCAGAGTGTGAAGTTGCTTTGTGAAAGGTTGGCTTTATTCCCCAAGATTTATTTTCAGAAGCTGCTGGTTTCCAGAGAAATGGGAATTACCAGCACCAGTCACCCTAGTTAATTAAATCTTTTTAATTGGAAATGACCCTTCCAAAAATCATATGGGAAGAAGCCCACAGAGAATCTTTAGGATGGTGGGAGAATTCATCAGCTTAGTTACTGAAAAGCTCTGTAACATTTTTCCCTGTAGACTGACCAGTGTCTAAACTATGGAAATTCTGTGGCTGCCTGCAATGTAGCAAATTTTATTTGTTTTATTTTTAAACAGTCCAGCACAACTGTTTTTTACTTTCCTTTGCTGGTTTAGTAGACAAAAAAGAGAACAATTAAAGGGGGGAGGCAGGGTTAGGGAAGGGGAGAAAAAAAGCTTTAACATTAACTGGGCACTTAGCTTGTTTGATGTTTCATTGCAGGGATGATGCCTATGCAACAGCAAGGATTTCCAATGGTTCCTGTCATGCAAACCAATATGCCAGGGATGATGGGAATGAATTATGGCTCTCAGATGCCTCCTGGACCCATGACCATGCAGGTGTGTGGCAATGACATGTGGGCTGAAACTGCAGAACCCCAGACTGGTTTGGGTTGGAAGGGACATTAAAACTCTTCCAGTTCCACCCCCTGCCATGGGCAGGGACACCTTCCGTTATCCCAGGTTGCTCCAAGCCCTGTCCAAGCTGGCCTTGGAGACTTCCAGGGATGGGGCAGCCACAGCTTCCCTCACAAGGAAGGATTTCTCCCTAATATCCCACCTAACCCTGCCTTCCTTCAGGTTAAGGCCATTCCCTCTGTCCTATCACTGCATTCCCTTGTGGGAAGTCCCTCTCCAAGGACATGAGATGCCTTGGGTTTGGCTGAGAGGGGACAGCTGGGGCCATGGTCCTCTCACAACTGCAGGGGGGTAAGAGGGTAGAACTTGGCTGGGAGCTGAAGCGTGGGTGTTAGTCTGCCGTGGGACACGTCTTCTGTAGTATTCCCTTTGAAGATATTTCTGATGATTTAAAGAATTCTCCAAGTTTCCTGGGGATCTGGATAGAGAGTGGGGGAGTTTGGCACACATTACTCACTGCTGGAGAGATGAGGGTGTAGTGCAAGGAGAGCATCAGTAGTATTTAAGGTAACTTGGAGGTTTTAGCCCACTCAGAGGTGTCAGAATGTGAACTTTGATGTCCCTGTACATGTTGTGACACCTGAGTGTGATCAGAGCAGCCTGGTCTGAGCAGGGAAGGAAACAACAGCATCAGCAATGTGTGGAAAAGCTCCCAGATGCCACCTACTCCCAGGTGGGGTTAGTGCTTATGTGGAATTGTTCAGAATTCAATACTCCCACAGCGGATCTCTCCTGTCTTTTGCATTTTCCTTCGTGCTTTTTCTTCCTTTCTTTGGTTTTGTGGTGGTGCATCATGTACTGTTTAAATTGAGACCTTTCTGAGCTGCCAAGGAGTGACGGCAGTCTGTGCAGAGCCGTGACCACTTCACTGAGTTGTGTCATCCCTTTGCAGCTCACACGCTGGAGATTATAGAATTAAGTTTCCTGAGTGTAGGTGACAAATCCTAAGCTTTCTTTTTAAATACCTTGTTCTAGGGAGAGGGAATGTCTTCAGTGTGCTGTATTTTCTCATGTGACCAGTTTTCCCACTTGTCCAACTTCCCATATTTGTCTCATTTTTCTTTTTCCTTAAAGTAACTTTGTCTTTAGTGCTGCTGTTGCTAATTGAGGAATAAGAATGAAATATGAGCAGCTAATACGATGTTTTCTCTCTTTTAACCTATTGTTTTCTATTTAGCACCATATGTGCTTATGTACAAATCTGCACTGAAATCTGCTGAAATTTAATGTTTTTGCATGACTTTCTAACCAAATTGCTGTGTCACAAATTGAATTTATTGTGTTTTGCCATCTCCTTACACTCCCTTCCCTCCCCCACCTGGAATTTATTATGTTATTTTGGCAAAATTTATAGTAGGAAGACATTTTTATGAGAGCTGGTCTAAAAATAATAAACAACTTTTGTTCTCTTCCTACGTGTTCTGAGATGCAAATGCAAAATGAATGGTAAGAAAAGTAAATTATTTTCTGGCTCCTTCTATATTAGGCAGCTTTGCTGCTCTAAATGTCCCAGACTATATTTCTCAGCAAATGTTTCTGATACAGTTTATTCAGACAAGGTTCCTCTTGGCTGTTGTCATATATTGTTGGTTCCCTGGGTATGTCTGGGAAATGACTAGAGCTCATTTTCCAGCATCCATGGTTGGTAGGAGCGTGCCCTCCAGCAGGGAATATAAAAGTATTATGAAATCACTTAGAGTAGGAAACAAAAACACCAAGAAAACCCTTACTGAGCACTGTAGGATGGCTGTAGCCTTCCTGCTCTTGGGGCAGGTTGCATGGATTTGAAGGCCTGATTTTTGACAATGACTTCCCAAAATGCCGTGAGGACTGGGAGTCCTTGTGGAGAGGAAGAGTGCCACCTACTGAGGGCAGCTGCTCTCTGCTCAGCCGCTGCTCCTCCAGCACTCCCTAACGCCGAATTTTACGGGCTCGACCCGCTTTGCAGCTTGGCATTGCCAGTGGTTTGGCTTCTTCTATGGAAAAAAAAAATAGGCTGGAGTTGGAGAAAAGTCCGCTGGAGCTGTGTGGTGTGTTTGGTTGTAGGGCGGCATGGCCTTAGGGCCGATGCCCGCGGCCGGAATGCCTTACATGGGACAGGCCTCGTTCCTGGGAATGCGGCCGGCCGCCCCGCAGTACACCCCGGACATGCAGAAGCAGTTTGCAGAGGAGCAGCAGTAAGTGACACTTTACTGGCTCTTGGGGAATCCTTTTGGAAGGGGGAGATGTGGTTTCTCTGGAGCAGCATCCGTTTAGGGCTGTGGAATATTGCTGAATATCCCATTGCCTCTGAAGTTTGTAGTGCTTGTCCAGCTCTGAGAAAAAGCAGGAATGTGTGCACCAAACCATCTGAATTTGAGATAGCAGAAATGGAGAAATCAAGCACAAACCTGCCATGAGAATTCTCATTTAAATTATTTATATATTTAAATCATTTTCCTTCAGGAAGAGGTTTGAGCACCAGCAGAAATTCTTAGAGGAGGAAAGAAAACGGCGGCAGTTTGAAGAGCAAAAACAGAAGCTGAGACTCCTGAGCAGTGTGAAACCGAAGGTATGGCCTGATAATGAGTGAGGTGTTTCTTTCTTCAGGTTTTTTTTAATAGCTTTTAATGGGAGGGTCTCTTTCAACAAGCAAATCAGTGGGGAATTGCATGAGATTCCAGATTATGGCTTGAAAAACCTCTGGAAGAATCAGTCCTTCACACACTCCAGCAGCAGCAGGCATTGCTAATTCTGGTACTGAAGAAGTGTGGGTATTGAAAGAAAACTGAGCTGTTCCGTGAATTTTTCAAAATGTTTTCTGTGGTGTTTCAGACAGGTGAAAAAAGCAGAGATGATGCTTTGGAAGCCATTAAAGGGAACTTAGATGGCTTTTCTAGAGATGCTAAAATGCACCCAACACCAGCAACACATCCAAAAAAGCCAGGTTTGTAATTTTCCTCATTTTCCAACTGAAAATAAAACTCCAGCGTTTGAAATCCTCAGCAGGGGGAACTAATTCCAACAAGTATTTTTATTTGGTGGTACAAAATGAGTGGATTAACAGTTTTGTAAAATCAGATGTCATTCTAGCAACTGTTTGCTTGGTCAGGGTATGAGGGTGAAATATTAGATATCAGCCTTTATTAAAAGGCTGAATCTTTAACAGAAATTTTGAAATCTTTAACAGAAAGCCTAATGTGCTGTGTTAAATGTGAAACATCAAGGAAATTGATAAAGCGTTTGTTCTTTTCTAGTCAAAGCATTAATTAATGTTTTGCAGAGTGCTTTTGAAGATCAGAAGTGCTATTTAAGTGCTGAGAATGATCAAAACAGTGTATAAAGACTTGAGTGGGGTGTCACAGCTGCCTGATGTGTCATTGGGCATGGTCAAACCAAGCCTCTGTGTTCTCAGTAATTACACTTGCAACAATTGACACTTAAGATTTCTTATGGTCTGTAGCATAGTGTTTTTAGTGTCTAGCCTGAAACAAAGCTTATCTAGGCGAGCTTTTTCCTATATAAAATTTGTGTCTCTGCTGTGGATTCACTCTTTGATAATTTTGCAGTTACAGGTGGTCTCTGACAACTTCCTTTTGTCTGTAGATTTGCCTGTCCTTCACCAGTTCTGTTAAAATGGGTGACACTGGAAGGGATCAAGCAGAAAATTGTCTACATGAGCAGACATTTCTTTTGTATCTTATGATATATTGCTGAGTTTCTGTGGATAAAACATTCCTTTGAGGGAGAATGTCCCCCTGACAGACCCCATTATGTCCAGTTTGAAATATTACCTCTGGAGTTGTTTGGACCCCGTCTGCTTAAAACAGACAGAATACTTTCACAGCCACCGTTAAGAACCAAGTTTCAGTGTTTACATCCTGAAAATCTGGGAGAGAAGATGCGTGGTTGGAAGTGGCTGCTCAGTTTTACCTTGTGTTTGCTACGATGGCAATGACAGTCTTCACATCTGTCACCACACACGTTCCACGCTGCTGCTCCTTGCCCGTTTGCTGTGTATTCCCAGTGTTTGCCACTTTTCCCACGTTCCCACCCATGACCCTTATTCCTCATCACTTTGCCTTGTGTGTTCATTCCATTTGCAGATCATCCCACACCATCCCATTCTGCTGTGTCTGTTTCCCATTCTGCTTTTCTCGATGATGAAGAATTTAGTGACTTTATGCAAGGGCCTGTTGAAACCCCCAAAGTGGTGCCTCAATCCACCTTTCAGCCTTTCCATCCTGCCACTGAGGCTGGGCAGCTGCTTTCAGAGAGGGCTGTGCTCCACCCTGTCCCTCCAGCCCAGGCTCCAGTGTTATCCACCCTGCATGGTACAGCTGGGCAGGTTCCTTATTTTCCTACCTCTGCATCTCCATCCAATACCCGTAAAGCAGGTAACTCTAAAGTATCTTCTTTTACATGTCACCTTCTGAGCTACACAGAGTCTTTGCTTATTTTGTTGGGTTTTTTTTTTTCAGTCTGACTGGAAGAAATAATACATAGGCAATTAAGCAGAAACCTGCTGATCCACGGGAAAAGATGATTTAAGTCCCCTTCTCCCTTCCTTGTGAACTGTAAAAGCAAGTCATGTGTAGATCCAAATACTGCTAAATACACACATTCCTGATCTTAGGTGAATTAAATCTTGTGTTTTAGCATCTTCCTAAGTCTGTGTGGTAGAAAAAGACGCAGTTGAGATGGTGGTATAAGAAATAATGATTATGCTACTGTGGAGCACTTGTGTGCTTCCTCCCTTGGAGGCTGAAGGGATGTTGGTGAGATGAAGAATTTTGGAGATGTAAGTAGATACTGGCCACTTCTGCTCCTGATGCCTGGGTGATGATGTAACAATAATCCTAATACAGAAATAGTTTCATGTCTTCATCCTCTTACTTGTTTTTTTGCTTGTTGAACGTGTGTTTGTGGTAAGTAAAGGGCAGAATCAGGCTCTGAAAGTGTCCAGAGCGGGTGGTGCTGTTGGTCTGAGCTGGGGCTGATCTCCTCTAATTCATCAGTGGTACCAAAAGTACTTTTCCTTTGAAAAGTGTGGAATTGCAGTCTGGGCAGTTCATAACAAAGTATAAATAATTCCTCCTGCTGTTTATTCAGGCTCTTCCTTGGAGGAGAAAGCCTTAGCTAATGCCTCAGATGAATCTGAACAAGAGCAAACCAAAGTTAAAACGTCCGAAGTTGGGCACAAAGCCTCGGCTGCAAGCCAAGCCCATCCCAGTCTCACCAGCAGTGACTGGGATGTTGTAGGTGGACATGAAAGTGGTCCCACTGCTGCTGCAGAGGTGCACAAGGCTTCAGAACAAAACAGAGTGGTTGAAGAGTGTGGTGAGCAATCGAAACATTTGACAGAATTTCAGTCTAATGAGATGCTGCTTGGTGCTAACGCTCTGTTCACTAATTCCAAGGCCAACCCTGCGTAATTTTGCTCTGAACGCCTGCTTGAATAATATGTCAGTGCCTCCTGCTCCTTGCTCAAAGTGTAACTGCCATGATTTTGCTCTGAACTTTCTCCATGTGAGTTTATTGTTGTAATCACCTTTAACATGTTTGTTTAATCAGGTTTGCTGTTTTAAAACATTCTGTCCTGTCTTGGGGAAAAAGAAGTTGTGCTCTCTAAAGATATTTTTGAGAACTATTTAGGGAAACTTACCACTAAAGATGGTCAATGTCACGGTGGGCTTTAATCTTTTAACCTAGAGGGGATAAAATCTTGCCAGGTTAAGACTCTTAGCTAGTTAATATTTGTTTCTCAGACAGTTTCCTGCTCATACATGTTATCTCTAAAACCACCTGTACTTTAAGGATGAAAATATAAAAGATGGGCTAGATGAAAACTTAAACCAAGGTTTTGTTTCAGTTTGGATTTTATTAAAACTGTTGAGTGAGTATGGAAGGAGGGTTAAAACTGAAGAATAATGAGACCTGAGGAAGTAGCAAATTTATTTTACTTGGTTGGTGAAATGAAAGGAATTACTTATACTAGAATGTGCTTGGAGTTGTGGGATGATTAGAAATTAGACTGCAGTCAGGAGGGAATCCATGTGGAAGACAGGAGATGCAGGGGCACTTGGAAAGACAATGAAATCTGAAATGATGCTGATTTTGGTCAGAGCTCCATCCAAGATGAGCATAAAATCTGCTGAGGGAGACTGAGGGGAAGAGTCCACACAGTGGAGAAGGAAATAACCAATTTTCGGGGAGTGAAGCGTGGCAGATCATGTTGTGAAGCCTGTAGTAGTGAAAGTGGCTGTGGTGTCCCCTGGAGCTGAAGACTGGGAGCAATGGATCCGGGTTTGCGGACATGCGATACAATCTTGCTGGGGTTCAGTCAGTGGGCTGTCTGTGGATTTCCCAGGGATGATGTTCTGGGGGAACATTGTGGGTTTTATGGTAGGTATTTATTTATTCCATGAATAGCCCTATTGGCAGGGAGTTGATGGGGAGCTGAATTTATTGTGACACAGAACTGCTGCTGTGAAACTTGAAGACAGTGAGGTTTTAGGTTGTGTACATCTGGACATGAAGAGGGAGGCACGTGAGGAGCTCTTTATTTCATTACATATATAACTATAATCTATTACTGCCAAATCATTCTAGTTATTATTTCACATTCCTGCAGTATCTGTTTTTCCTCTGAGCACAGTGATTCCTATCTGAAATCTTTGTCTGAAATGCTGAATGATGCCGACCAGCTGCGGTCTCTTAAGATTATTGTACTCTGTGTCCTAATACAACTGTTTTTCTTACTGAATGGAATACATTTAGGAGTTGGAGTGTTCCCTCCCCAGGACCCCATCCAGCAAATGATGCCTCCCTGGATTTACAACGACAGCTTGGTCCCAGGTAAACCAACCAGTGGGCATTTGGCCAGGTGGGCAGTGCGAGGTGTGAACGTACCTGTGCTCGCGTGGCCACTTACTGATCAAAGTTTTATTCCCTCATCAAGTGAATCCTGGGTCTGTGATATGTTCCATATTTATGGTGGCTTTATCTACATTTAAAGAAATACGGGTCTTACTCGAGCATGTTAACAAATTCTAGATTAAACATCTGCGGCAGCAGCTTATCCCAGTAGAGGCTGCATTGCTGATAATGCTGCTTTCGTGGGTATTCTGGGTTTTGGCATGTCTTGTAATTAGGCAGGCTCATTTCTGAAGGCTATTTGTCTCCTATGTGTAAAAAACACAGTGAATAGAAAATGAAATGCTGTAGTAAATATTGATTACACTGAGGTTTAAATACACAAAGCTCTTAGAACTGTCTTTTTATGTGGGTTATCATGCAATTTCATTAAAGAAACGTGGTTTGAAATGCAGCACTAAGTGTATTTTATATAAAATATTTCTCTGCTTGAGTTAAACTTGTCTGTAGAGACCATCCAATAACACATTTAGATGAAACATGATGATACCATACAGGGCCACAATGCCGTTGCCTTACCTTACACTGAGTGCTGCTGATTTGATACCATGTTGAGTTTGAGACCACATGGAAAAGCAGTATTATTTGAAAAGAGCAGTTGTGACTGTCTAACACTGCCTCCCTCACAACAGAATTGTATAAGAAAATCCTAGAAACCACTTTGACTCCTGCTGGAATAGACACAGCCAAACTCTACCCCATCCTGATGTCGTCAGGACTGCCCAGGGAGACCTTGGGGCAGATCTGGGCTTTGGCCAACCGCACCACCCCCGGGAAGCTCACCAAGGAGGAGCTCTACTCTGTGCTGGCCATGATAGCTGTGACTCAGGTATGGCTCTCACCTGGCAGCTCCCTGAGCAGCCTGCCCTGGGCTCTGGGTCAGCACCAGTGCCTGGTGGTGCACACCTCCAGTAAAATACTGCTTCTGTTGAAGTCTAGAGGAGAAACTGCCCTTGTAACTTCAGTGGGATTGTAATTTTATCAATTTCATCACTTATATTTCAGTTAGTACTTTCTTTAGTGTCAGTTAAAGTTCTTTTTAAACTTTTTTAAAGTGTTTTTTCATGGAAAGGGTTATTAAGCATTGGAAGGGGCTGCCCAGGGAGGTGGTGGAGTCACCATCCCTGGAGGTGTCCAAGGAACGACTGGATGTGGCACTCAGTGCTCTGGTCTGGGTGCTAGGGTGGGCCAAAGGTTGGGCTTTATGGCCTTGGAGATCTTTTCCTACCTCAGTAATTCTGTATTGAATATGATCCACTTACATGTTTGGATGTGGGAAGTTTACCGGGAGCTTGACCAGTGCCCTGCTCGTTGTTGGCTTCAGTACCACAAGCTGCAAACTGGAACTGAGAACACAATAGACCCTTTTATCAACGCTGCACATGTAACTGTCTGTCTGCTTGCTGCCTCTGCAGAGAGGGATCCCTGCCGTGAGCCCCGACGTGCTGAACCAGTTCCCAGCCGCGCCCGTCCCCACCCTGTCCGGGTTCCCGGTGCCGCTGCCCGGCGGGGTGAGCCAGCCCCCGCTGCTGCCCGCGGCCCCCCCGGCCTCCGTGGGGCTGGGCATCGGGCCCTCCGTGATGGGCATGAGCCTCCCCGCCGCTGCTCCGGCCGCGGCTCCGGCCCCGGCTGCAGCGGGAGGAGCTGCAGCACAGCCCTCCGGAGCGTTCCTGCCCTCCTACCCGCCCGGCCAGGTGAGCTCGCTCCCCTCCTGGGAAACCCCATTCCCTGACAAGGGAATCGGCCTGGCGCTTCCAAACCTACACAGCGATAACGGGTTTGAAGAAAATGGCACAAAACCAGGGCTGAAATCCAGCACGCGGCGTCTGAAAACGTGAAGTGCCCCAGAGGGCGTTCTTTCATTTTTTCGGTTCCTTCTGGTGGTATTAGAAGAGGTACAAAAGTGTTCTGTATTACAAAGAGGATTTTAGTTGTAGTTAGGATTTTGTAATGCACATAAAATGGAATTTTAGGTTAAACTGCACAACAGACTCTAATAGCTGGTAAAATAGGAGTTTTCAGGAGCAGTTGAGAGCTCTGAAGACCTTCAGTTTACAAAGGTAAATCATGTGGGGGATAAACTTTGCTTTTTGCAGATGTGGTTCATCCTTCAGAAAATATTTCTGAAGGAAATATTTGCGGTGCTATTAATTTTAAATTATTCATTGATTTAAATTATTAATATTTGTCCTGTATTAAAAGATGACATGGCTGTGATCTGTAGCACATTTGTTGTGAAAGGAGTAGAGTTCCTGTTGTTCATTCTTGCTCCCTGTAATCCTGTGTGTGTTTGAGCAGGGTGAGGTGCAGACAAAGTGGAAATGCTGATGATGCTTGTGTTGAAAGGTTCCTTTCCTTCTTTTTTTCCCTCTTCATCACACTGCTCCGAGCTGCTTTCGTGCTGTATGACAATTTGAAGAGCCAACAGCATAGCAATTTACGTGTTGTTTGTAACTCAGGTAGTAAAACCAGAAGATGATGACTTCCAGGAGTTTCAGGATGCCTCAAAGTCTGGTTCCCTGGATGACTCGTTCGCTGATTTCCAGGGGGACGCGGCCAAAGCAGCCAGTTCACAGCACCGCAGCAGGTACCAGATCCTTGGTGTTTCTGTCATTTCTCTGGCCAGTGCCTAAACTTTTGATACCTGACTATAAATCTCAATTGAAACATCATTCAGACTCCAGCAATTCTGGCTTTTCCTTTGGGAGACAGGATGTAATTCTGCATCAGGCAGGTTTTGTGTAACAAAATCAGTAAACATGTTTCCTCCCTTTGACAGTTCACAATCACCCTTTCAAGGTCTACAAAGACTAGAAAATGTCAGCTGCCTTTCCTCTTTATGCACCTCCCAGGTGTCTGATTGTAGCCAGACGCATTTTCTGGGTAGGAGCTGGCTGTTCTTAGTGGCAAACAGAACTCTGGATTCCATGTGAGGCCTGATCACCAGGTGCTTCCTCAGCAGTGGCATCAAACGGGGGGTGCTCAACCCGGTTGTTCTGTTACACCACGGCAAATGGCTTCTGTGTAAGAAATTTAGTTTTGCTGATGGCACAGAATTCCAGAATGTTTTGGTTTGGAAAGGACATTAAAGATCATCAGTTCCACTCCCTGCCATGGCCAGGGACACCTTCCATTAGACCAGATTGCTCCAAGCCCTGTCCAGCCTGGCCTTGGACACTCGTGGGGATGTCAATGCCACATGGATCTGAAGATGCTGATTTAAGTATATCTTGTGTTAGATGTCATTTTGCAGCTGAAGCTAATCTGTTACTGGAAGTTTTGACAGAAAACTGTAAATTGCACAATGGGAAGCAGAGGATCATAAAAAAAATATTTCAAAAAATGGTGTTTCTTTTTCACTGCAGCAATTCTCTTCATTCAGTTGTGAAAGCGTTCAGTTTTGAACAAAATGGTACAATGAGCTATAATCTAATTGCTTATGGAGCTTTATTTAAAAAAAAGCCATCTGTGGAGTACAGCTGATTAACCATTCCATTTGCCAAGATTGCATATCTAATAGCCTGCTTTGCAGGGATGGGAAATTTAATTATATTACCATAAGCTCTATTTTTTTGCCATTGCACTGTCTGTCTGCAAGCATCACAGACCAGCATCAGCACATGTGTGCAAGTGCTTCGTTTGTGTGTTGCTTGTAGGCTGCTGATAAGGAGATTTAAATGGCTCTGGAAAGATTCTTGCTCCAGGCTGAAGAATGCAATAGAAATTCATTCAGGTTTTCAATGTGAATGACACAAACTAGAGGTAAAATGCATCATTCATATGTAAAGGATGTTGTTGTGTGGAGCTGCCAAGGTCTGATAACGGGGCTTGTGTGGAGGGCGAGCAGAGCTCTCTCCTAAATCTTCCAGCATTTGCTAACAAGGTGTTAGGTTGTTGTGGCAGTTTTACTGGATAAAGTAGAGTGTGTTTATGCAAAAAGACTTGCTTGTGTAACTGTGCACTAATCCTTATTTTGCTGACTAGATACCTGCCTAAACTCACCGATTGGCACTGACAGAAATTCAGAGTTCTTCTTTCCTTCCTTTGAACAGTGATCCCACCTTATTACCTTAATTTTGCAATATGTAATGAGATACAATCAGAATCAGATAAGCTGAAAGTATGGAGCTGTCAAAATCTCGTGCAGTTTTAACTCTTTACTGTACCTAGTTCTATCAGGGGGAATTTTCAAAGGGATAAATTAAGCAGGAGCCATTCCTGGGGTGTGTTCGTGGGCTTGTTCTCTCCTGGGCTACGAATTCCTTGGCGTAAAGTTCTGGAGTGTTTTATTCATGGTTTTGATAGAAATTAAGATCAAGAATGGTGCAAAGTGACTTCTGAACTAAAGAAATATGATAAATGAGATAGAGTGGGAATTTACCCAGCCGAGGTCATTTACATCAGGGGCTGGATTAAGCACTCATTAAGGCATAAGCTTAGGTTTAGGAACTAAATTCTGTAGTCATAATAAGAGGCTCCTTTAAATAAAACCTGGAAATGTAGATTTCTTATGGATAAATTAAGGAATTTTGCTTTTATCTCTTTTGTTTTTAGTGTTCCTTCTTTACTAATGCCACTCCCAGGTAATAAGCCGCTCTCACCAGCTGATAAATATGCTGTGTTTAAAGGAATGGCAGCTGAGAAGCCTTCTGAGAGTGCAGCTGCTTTTGGAGGTAAAAGGACAAATACACAACCACTGTGAGCAGTTTATTGTAAAATTTCATGTATCTTCTTTCTGGCATTGATAAGATGTTAATGTTTAAAAATCAGAGCATTTTATATATAATTTGCTGTATGAATTCATAATTTCTCTGTGTAAATGTATTTCTTTTCTCCTGTTCTCTAGATGGAGGGGACAAGTACAGCGCTTTCCGGGAATTAGAGCAACCAGCAGAGAGCAAATACTTGGGTAAGCACTGGGGGTTTAACATGTTTTCATTATCATTTTTAGCATTTCTCTTTGAGTAGCAGAATTTCCGTCGCTGCAATTCTAAAATAATGGTGGTGCTGCTTCTCTAAAAAACCTGGTAGGAAGTATCTTATAAAAACAGGGCAATATCCTACTGGAACAATGTGCTGATGGTATTTCTGGAAGATTGGCAGCTCTTCTGGGTCTCCTGAGTTTTATTTTAAAGTAATGATGTGGTTGGAATTTGTTTTAAGTAAGGAGTCATTCATTTATGAAACCCCTGTGGTGTTTTGTGAGCTTCCATGCTCGGAACCTCTTCAGGATTAAATGCTTCCAGTAAAATGAAATAACATTTGATCTCTTTCTGTACATGTTCTAAAATATCGAAAGTTGCTGTATTTGCCTGCTGTCAAGGTCTGACCTCTCTTAACCCTTTCACCAGCTTACATTTCTAATGGAAAAGTTTGCAATTCCTCAGTAAGTTTAGTTTGCTGTGTTGTTGCAGTTTTGATCGATGAGTAGCAATTTCAGGAGTATTTTATGTTGTTGCTGAGCCACATGAGTTGGTTTGGAGGGGAGGGAGAATGGAATTAAAGGTCAGGTGTAGTTGTGGTCCTTTACTACAGTTACGAAGAGTATTCTTTTAAATCTTGGTTAAACTAATTTAAAGTATGACACTGTGTGGTAGCTTAAGAATTAAATGCTAGTGGTGTGTTTCTAAAATAGAAAAAAATCTATTTATTGGACACTTGTCTTAAAGTAAGCATCAATACTTTAAAATTACAAGTAGTCCAAGTATGTACATGCTGGTGAATGGGTTAAACAAATGTTTTCATGTTCAAAAGAAGAAAGTTACAACATTAGTACACCAAAATAATCAATGTAAATTCAATGAAAACATTGTTACCTCATGTTGGTTTTGTCTCAGCCCTCTGCTGATTCCCCTGAAAAAGCTGCAATATTTCAGAGGGAGGAAGGGAGGAATTGCTTCTGTAAAAAAGCAAATACTGTATTGGTAAAAGTGAAATTCAAAATTACATTCATTGCTTGGCAAACACGAGGAGGATGAGGTGCTGAGAAGAACTTGCGTGGAGGCCGAATAAGGCAGTATTGATCTCCCTAGGAATCTATTTGTCATGGTGTGTTTTGATATTAACTTGGTGTAAAGGGAGTTAAATATGACTTTGAGGCTATTTGAGAGAATTAAATGTTTGCTGGAGTGAAAAGTAGAATCACTGACCTTGACACTTGTGTGGTTCGTGGAAGTTGAGTTTGCAGTTCCCGTGTGCATCCCGAGGTCTTTAATTTAAACAGTTTGCATAAAACCTTCTGACACTGCATGAAATAATTTGCTTGCTTGCATGGTGTGAATGTGCTGTGTTTGTTGTGCAGGGTTTAACTGTTGTTTTCTCCCTGTTTCGTTCCCAGGAGAAAACCTTGCAGAGTTCAAGCCCGCGGGAGCCGACGATGGCTTCACAGATTTCAAAACCGCTGACAGCATCTCCCCGTTAGAGCCACCCTCAAAAGACAAAACCTTCCCTGCACCCTTCCCTCCTCTGCCTGCTCAGCCAAAACAGCCAACACAAGCCAAGGCCCCTTTGAATCTGGCAGACTTGGAGCTCTTTTCCTCTCCTGGAGAAAACAAGCAGCCATCCTTCTCACCTGCGTTTAACACCTCGAAACCGGGCTCCTTTCCCCCCCCACCCCTTCCGTCCGCCTCTGCCCAGCCAGCACCCGGCAAAACTTCAAGCTTAGCTGATGACTTTGGAGAGTTCAACCTTTTTGGGGAATTTTCTAACGGCGCATCAGCCAGCGGACAAGATGACTTTGCAGATTTTATGGCTTTCAACAACAGCGGGGGGTTTTCCGAACAAAAACCTGACGACAAATACAATGCACTCAAGCTGGAGGCTGGCCCTGGTGCTCAGGCTGGCTCCTCTGCCAGCACAGTGAAGGGTGGGCAGAGCTCTGCCACCACTGCTACGCCCACCAAATACGACATCTTCAAGCAGCTGTCCCTGGAAGGCTCCGGAGCGGGCTTCGAGGAGGCCAAGGACAGCGCGCTCTCCTCGGTGAAGAGCGATGATGACTTTGCTGACTTCCACTCCAACAAGTTTTCTTCCAGCGGCGCCGAGAAGTCGCTGGTGGACAAAGTGGCAGCTTTCAAGCAGGCCAAAGAAGACTCTGCTTCGGTGAAATCCCTGGATCTGCCTTCCATCGGTGGCAGCAGCGTGGGCAAGGAGGACTCCGAAGACGCGCTGTCTGTTCAGTTTGACATGAAACTGGCTGATGTGGGAGGAGATCTTAAGCATGTCATGTCTGATAGCTCTTTGGATTTGCCAACAGTTAGTGGCCAGCATCCACCAGCAGCAGGTGAGGAACTGGTTAGATTGCTCTGGTAACGTAGGTGGTGCAGATTCCGTGTTCTCTGTGCTCAATTACAGTATTATGCACTCGTCTTTCAGTAGTGGAAGACTCCTCAGTGTGTGTCCCCGCCAGCCACGGCCCCTCAGCAGGGCACTCTTTAGTTTTTGTCTTAGAAGACTATAAATATAAATAGCTGGAACAGTTTGAACTCCAGGCCAGTTTATTTTTGAGATTTAACATCATCATGCTGGTACCTGTTCGCTATTGGCTCTTAAGGGACTCGAGTGGAAAATATTCCAGTGCAAACGATGTCATTCCATTTATATCAGCAAGATGATGGCAGTCTCACTTTCATCTCTTGTTTTCCACAAAGCATTTGGCTTGGAGACTTCCCCTGCTCGGCGCTTCCCAGCGGTCACTAATTGGGGCTGTTAATGAGGAGCTGACTAATCACCAACACCAGTGTACTCCCCTTACAGTGGGGCTCAGTCTGGGTAGCCAGGATTTTGCAGGACTGCAGTTTTAGAGTATTTCACACCCCTTCCAGTGTTAAATCCCTCGTGGGAATCATTGTGCCAAGGGGCTGCAAGTGCTGGTCTCATGACTGGGAGCTCTTGGACCTAAATTTAAACCATGGGACTTTCACTTTATCCTTACCAGGTTTCCACCTTCTTTAATCTCCCTTTATGACAACACTCCTGAGGGAGTGAACTGACCATCTCTGACCTGATCACATATCATAAAAACAAATTTCCCAAGTGTCCTGCTTTTTCTTTTCATATATACGTAGGAGATAAGCTGTAGTTAAATGTTCTGTGGCCTTCAACAACACGGGAACCATTACTGTGTCCTAGGACAAGTTTTATGCAGTCAAAGGCTTTTCTGAACAGGGGGAACATACAAACACTAAATGTAAAAGCTCTTACTGCAAGAATTGGTTATTTCCACATGAAATATTTCTTCCATTTTTTGCAGATATGGGTAGAGAAAAAATATACAGTACTGTAATTTTGCATTATATGATATTTTTAAGTAGGGGAGAGAATTAAGTTGGCAACTTCGACGTGGAAGATACTCTCTGACAGGGTACAAAATATCAGGAATAATTTATTAGCAAAGACATTTAATTTTCATATTACTGCTTGGGAAAACTCCAAGTTGAGTGAGCTGTCAAAACGTAGCACCTACAGTGTATTCTTGAATGTTTACTTTGGGTTTGAAAGCACTTTTTCCTAATATTTTTCTAGCCTCTTTTGGTGGTAGTTTGACTTCTGTAGCTCTTTACAGGACGTGTGCTTTTGCCACAGCAATCCGTGATGAATAATTGCCGTTTGTGGCAGGAAAGCCTCTTTTTTTTGGTTTGTTTAAAGGGGTTAGCCCTTCATGTGCTTGTTGCTAAACTTTTGAACTCTGAAGTATTAATTAGAAGCTATTTTTATTAAACAAGTCTGTATTCTCCTATGGTGCCAAGTTAGATGTTATTCCAAAAGGGAGAGTTTTGCTCCATTTAACTGTTTGGATTTCGTGGCAGGACGTGCTCTGGACACTCTGCTACAAACGCTCCCGTGCTCATGTGTTCCTTTCTGTGTGTTTGATGCATTTCAAGCTGTGAACTGCTGATGGTCAAGTCCTTTTTTTTTTTTCAGTTTACGTGAAGTTAAAAANAATGTCAAAAAGGGACAGTATCCCTTTGTCACCTCACTGCTGGGAAGCAGGAGACTTGTCCTGGGGAGCTGCATGTCTGCAAGCCCTGTGTCACATCTCCAGTGGAACAGCAGCAGGACAGAGGTGCTGAGAGATGATTTGACTTTGTGACGTGCCCGCACAGAGGTGTTTGTCCCTTGGCTGTGAGGTTTGACATTTATAGCTTCCAGGTATGGGCAGGTAGGTGCTTACACTGGGGAATTAGAGAGAAATCCTTGGCTTGCTTCCCATGCCAGGGCCTGTGGTCTCTTGAGGGATGAAAGGTTTCTAGTTTTTCTCTCTCCAAAGGGGATACAGTCTCTTTAAACTGGGCTCTGACTCTCTGTGTGGCAGGTAGATGATACTAACGTGTCCTGATTCCTCTTGTGTTTACTCCCTATAACCCTTTGAGCACTGGCTGCATGCTGTTAGTTTGAACCAGGCTGCTGCTTTTACACCAAATTTACGTTTCACTCCGAGTTGAAAGCATTTGAATGAGCACCTGCTCCTCTTGGGTGAACCTGATTTGTTCTTCCTGCCAAAGGCTGCAGCGAGAGGAGCCCTGCCCCGGGCGCTCTCAAAGGGTTATCTGCTGCACTGACACACCTGTAAAGTACCTTTTTCTTTGGCATTACTGGAGATCTCTGTATATTTTAATCAACTTCAGGTTTTTTTGCTGCTTTTTCTAATGTCTGATTTCAACTAAACATTTCCTGTGTGAATGTGCCTTTTCAGATCTGCTTTGATATCTCTCTTCTGCAAGTATTGACCTGCATGCTTTACTCTGATACCGCCCTTCCGAGCTCCTCTGTATCACTATCTTTTGTGATCTGTAAGTCCTGCTGTGTTAATAAATATTATCTTGGCATATTTTGAAAACGTGGGGATGTGTGTGATTTGTTGCAAACCAGCAATGTACCTCTTTTTCCTCAAAAATACAGAGTTTAAGGTTCTGGTATCCCCTTAAGCTGGCGGGTGCTTTTCTCTGGCAGAGCAGGGTGTGGGTGAGCTTCTTTCTCCTCTTCCAACGCTTTGACCTCGCTCCCTTTCACCTTCTGAATCTTTACATATCAGCCTAAATAATATTTTCCCAAAGATCTGTGTTTGAGAGGGATGGAGCGGAGGAAATGTGTGGTTGGCAGGGCTGTTTCTGTGAGCTGGCGCTGAAAAACTGTGTTGCTATCTAGACTTTTATGAGTAGAAGCCCACTAAATAATATTCTGATATTTATTTAGCTAATCCAGTGTGGGTTAACCAGAGCCCCAAAGTAAATTTTCCATTTGGGAAGTTCTGCCTTCTAAATATTGAAACTTGCAAACATGAATGACAGCTGCGAATTTGTGGCACGCAATTATGTCATTTCAAATTCCTCCAAATCCTGAGCCACTGACAGCTTGGGATTAGCATCAAATTAGCAGACAAGGTAAAAAGCTAAAAATAATTGAGATGTGGAATAGTTAAAATCTTGTGGGGTTTTGGAGTTGCCACAAGAGCAGAAACCAGCCCAGGAAGCAGAATATGGCTTTTCTTCTTTACACCAAGCTGGAGAGACTTGAAAAGGAAAAAAAAGAAAAAGGGAGAAAACCACAACACCCCTCCTTGAATCTGGAGGATCAGTTGGTCATGCCCAGCCCTAAAGGTTTTTAAACCAAAGCTTTGAACATAAAGCTGAGACCTAATTCTGCAGGGCTCGTGCTGTTTGTTTGTTCAGCCAGTCATTCCTGGAGGAGGGAGAGGAACGTTCATGACTGTGTTTATTACATTTTTGTCCAGACTTGACAGTCAGATTCACTCCCTTGCCCTCATTTGGGTTAATTCTGTACACAGCAGAGCTTATCCACCCTGGTTTATCCCGAGAAGGCCTCTGACAGGGAGGGTGTGGATGTGTTTGCCATGGCCTTCCCAAGGGCCTCTGTGGGACTGAGCTCCCAGTGTCAGCTTGGGGGGCTTTATTTCGCTGTGAAACGTTGTTTATTGTGATCATTTCAAAATAATTAGCAAATCCTGTAATTCCACAAGGTTTGGAGGCTTTTCTCTTCTATTTCCTTCATTTTTATTTATCTTACAGTCAGCATTCTTGATAGTTTCCATCTTAGCAATGGCCATCCTTTAGGGAAAGCAAATGGGAATAATTCCTTTATTGTTAACTGTTCCAGGCTTCCCCAGCTGAGAAGTGGGCTTGGGATTTTTCTGGTTGCTGACAGGCGTGAGACTGATAGCAGCAGTGCATGAAACTCGCTGTTCTTCCAGTCTCATCTCCTTTTATCAGGTGGAGACCCACTGGCAGCAGTGAGCAGGTGGTGCCTGTCCCCACCCAGGCTCTGGATTCCTGCTCAGGCTGCAGGGGATGTTCCCAGGGTAACAGCACTGATGCTGTTCTGCTGGGAGCAGAGCTCCACAGCCACCACCTGTGTCACCCTAACAACCAAAACGTGACACCAGAGTTCTATTTATTCATCAGAATTTAATATCCACTGAAATACAAAAACCTGAAAGCCTCTGCTGGCTAAAGTCCCTAAATTTATTCCAACGTCCCTGAATTGTCTTTTTCAGTTTTCTTTAGACAGTCACTAATGCTGTCAAGAGTTTTCCTTAAATGATTAAACTGTTGACACTGAAGGCTCCAGCTTGTAATTTGCCTCCAGCCACAACTTAATCCTTGGTAGTTGAAATAAATTATTATAGTTGGCTCAAATCAGGGGTGGCAAGTTTTTCTGGAGATGAGATAACACTGGGAAACAGTATTTTAACTGTATTACTTTAACTGTATGTTAGCTTGGCAGCCAGTGCTTTGCCTTGGCTGGCTCGTGCAGGTGCAGCTGGTCCCAGATGATGATCAGGCAGCTTGGACTTTGGGTTCCACATTTTTATTTTTCATACTTCTCACTGAATTGTTTTAGGACTGCTTGAGCTGTGAACACTGACTCTGAACGCAGTGTTTCTCCTGTAATATAATATTCCCAGGAAAAAGTTTATTCACTGGAGTGATCCTTCTGGAATTATCCAAAAAAAATTGAATGTACAGAATCAAACCATTACCTTTCACCTCAGCCCTTGCACCTCTGCAGAGGTTTCGTGTCTGCCTGGATTCACACACAGAGAATCTTGAATCTTAGTTTGTGAATAATTAAACTCTAGTTCTGCCTCCCCTGCCCTGCCCTATTGATTGCAGGTGAGTTCAGGCTTCCCCTGGAGCCTGCAGCTGATCCTGAGCCCAGGATTGGATCAGGAGTGCCTGACCTGGACCTTTAGGATGTGTTTGCAGCACAAAACCTTAGCAGTTATCAAAGGAGTAATTCCCAACAGACTGTGAGTGTGTGCAGATCCTCGGAGTGGGATCATCACTCTTCCCTCTCCCTGCCAGGGAGCCCTGGAACAAGGGCGAGGCTCAAATCTTTGCTGGGTTTTGGAGTCAACACAAAGTGAAGGGAAAACAGAGGTTGCCGGGTTCCTGGTGGTATTTCCAGGATCCCAGGATTAATTACAGCTGGCTCTCGTGTTGGAGGTGGTTCTGGCTCTCTCTTTCATGCAAAGCTTTCATTTCCCTTCTTTAAACAAAAGCTTGAGAGCACAAGGTGTGGTCTGTGGTGATAAATCACCGACCCCTCTCGGGGTGGCTCCTTTCACCTCAGAGCCTCCTTTCTGTGCCGGCAGCAGGTGATTCCATCTCTCTGTGTTTACCTTCTGCAAACTGCTGCTCTGCACATTCAGAATTCAAGTGGCACTTGAAAAATCTTGCCTGTGTGTGGAGGGCTCAGGTCTGGATTTGGGATGCTGCGGTGGGCTAAGTGGCAGCTGCAGGAAGGAAGGCCCTGAGGAGGAGCTGATGGATGGCACGCTGTGCCTCGCTGACCCGTGGCAGTGGCCATTAAACCCCATCGCTGTGCCGTGTGTTAGGTTTTTCATTAGCCATGTATGTGGGTCATGCCTGGGAAGCAGCCTGGAGCCTGGTCTGCTCTCCCCTTGCAGTGACATGAACAAACCGAGGCAGAAGTGGTTTGTTAGAGTGGTTTAATCCTCGGGCCGGTGTGGCTGGACTGAACGAAGAGGACAGCTGGGAAGTCAGCTCGTTCCCACCGTGGCTGTGTTAAGCCCCACTGTGGCAGCCCGTTCGGCCCGTGGTGTTCAGCACCAGGATCTCAGCCCCAGTGAGGCTCAGGGAAAACATTTTGTGGTCCGGCTTCGCTGTCCCTGGAGCCGCCGGACCCCGGGCGCTGCGCGGCGGCCGCGTCTCTAATCCGAACTGACAATTGTTCCTGCTGGAAAACAAATGCCAAATGTAGGATTGCAGGGCTGGCTTGCTGGGGAGGGGGGGTTCATGCTCTGATGAGAACTGCCCAGCCCCTGGCTCCGTGTGCCTTCGCTGGGGATCAGGCTCAGCCTGGAGGTGAAAGATCAGTGGGGTGGGAGCAGCCAGAGCCCCTGGGCACTGCAGGCTCCGATCTCACACCTGCCCCTGGCAGGGAGAAGAACCTATTGGGCCATGTAATCACCAGGTGGGTATAAATGTTTGGAGCTTTCTGCAAAATAATTGGATTTTCTCTAGACTTAGCTTTAACAAACTATTTATTCAGTTAAAACATGATCTCCGCAGTATCCCTGTCGGCGCTGGCACCTGGAAGTTTGACGAGTCGGCCGTGCGGCGCTGCAGGAGCCCTGATAAGCTCACACAGGATTTCTAGGCTTTTTTAGATTCTTGCAGCACATTTTTATACGTTATTTGTATCAAAGCATAAATATAAAATTAAAGTGTATTAATACTTTATCAGAGGAATGGAAAAGTCAGCCCAGTCTTCTGTGTGGTTGGATTTGATAAGATGAAATAACGCATTAAAGGTGTTTGAGTTGTAACATTTATATTTTGATTGTAGGTTCTGCAGCCAGAAAGCTCAACTGGTGATCTGTGCAGCCTGGACTGGCCAGAAACTGATTTTTTTTTTTTTTTAGTGTTTCTTCACTACCATAGTGGTATGGTGACTTTCAGCTTAAAATGTAAGACAGCATTCAGAGGTCAAGGCTTACATTCATTGAACAGAGAAATTTTTGTGTTAAATGCTCAGGTATTTTCCAGATTATTTTTGTGCAAACTCCAGTTCAAGTCTCAGTGAGACAACAGTTCACTGTGTCTGTTCTCGCAGCTCCTCCAGACTCTCAGCGAGTCGTTCTTAGGCGGCGTAGAGAGTTTAACTTTTGAACTTCTGCTCCTAATTGTGGGGGTTTGTTTCAGATGTGGATGACTTAAAGGGTGGCCCGTTTGGAAGCTGTCACAGCAGCTCTGCCCTCAGCAGCCTGGCGAGCTACGACTGGTCCGGCTCCGACAAGGACGACGTCCAGCAGGGCAAGAAGCTCTCCTGCTTCGCCCAGCCCTCGGGGAGCGGCTCCTCCGCGGCCACCTCTGTCCTCCAGAAGAAGGAGACCTTGTTTGGCAGCTCTGAAAACATCACCATGACAACAGTTTCCAAAGTGACAACCTTTTCCAGCGAGGATGCTTTGCAGGATGTTTCCTTCGCAGCCTTTGCGAACTTTAAGGACTCCGGGCCGGTCTCCAGCGCTCCGAGCGACGACGACGTCGGGGACTTCGGGGATTTCGCCAGGCCTCCCTCGGAAGCTCAGGATGCAGCAGCAGCAGCTGACGCAGCCCTGGGCGCCGATTTCCTCGCTGGAGTCTCCTCTGAGCTGCGGAGAGAGGCCACGGATGACTTCGGAGAGTTCCAAAGTGAAAAGCCAAAGATCAGCAAGTTCGACTTCTTGGTGGCAACTTCCCAAGGCAAAGTGAAATCCAGTGAAGAGATGATCAAGAGCGAGCTGGCTACCTTTGACCTGTCTGTGCAAGGTAAGCCTGCCCACGGTGGAGGAACCTCATGATACTTACCAAAGGCTGATTTTCCTAATTGAATTATAAATTAGCTAATGGGGATTGTTCTAAAAGCTGCTGGAAACGACCTGAATCTTCTCATTGATTTCTGTGGCATTTGGAGCGGGTCTTTTTCTGCAAGGAAAATATTTGTTGTGCCAAAAACCTGTAAGAATTGAGGGACTGGGGAAATCTGCAGCAGTCACTGAGTAAAGAGAAATATTTGTTCTTCTGGAGGAACGGGACAACCCTTGCTGCCACTTCATTCATTTTAAATAGCCCAGGTCTTTAGAGTAAAGGCACAACTTTTTATAACCTGACTTTTTAGGGTCTCATAAGAGGAGCCTGAGCCTGGGGGACAGAGAAATCAGTCGCTCCTCACCTCTGCCAGCTCTGGAGCAGCCGTTCAGGGACCGCTCGAACACTCTGAGCGAGAAGCCGGCGCTGCCCGTGATCAGGGACAAGTACAAGGACCTGACTGGCGAGGTGGAGGTAAGGAACTGCCTGCAACACAGCTGAGCTGACACCAAGGGGGCTCTGTATCCAGCTTTTTGGGGCTTTGCATGTGGGTGTGGCTGTGAGGTGGTGTCCAGGTGCAGTTGGATGTTGTGAGTGGAACCTGGGAGTTTCTTCTCTCGCGTCTCTAAAGGGAAGTGGGAAGACGCTGTTGTGTGAAACACAGAATCACTTGACCTTGCAGCCTAAGCTTATGACTGGAAATTAGTTACAGTTTAAATCTAATCCCAGCTTTGGCACCCAGACCGTTTGCTTTGGGAAATGGCATCACTTTTTGGCTGCCTGGTAGTTATTTCTCCTGCTCATCCTGAGAAGAGATGGGAAAAGGACTCAGATTAAATTCTGCTAATCCCCACTGCTAGAACAGCAGACTGTAACAAATGTGTCAGGAGGTGTGTGCAGTGAAACCTTTTACCCACTCCTGTATGTTCTTTCTTTTGAAACTCCTTCTGACTTCCAGAAATCAAATTTTAGAGTTCAGGTGCATAGAAAATCTTGAAAGAATGGGGGGAAATTAGGAACAGATCTGTTAAAAGTTCACACAGCTGGTCTGCAAACAGTCTTTTAAAATACCTGTCTGCTGTGTGTCTGTTGTGTAGGAGAAAGGGAGGGAAATGTGTGTAGGAACAAGACTGAGCCTGTCCTTTCCTTTGCACTAGGAGAGCGAGAGGTACGCCTATGAGTGGCAGAGGTGCCTGGAGAGTGCCCTGCAGGTGAGTGTGGCACCTCCTCCTCCTCCTCCAAACCCTTCCCTCCTCCCTGCAGGAACCGCCTCACTCAGTGTTTGAGACCAACGGGCAGAGAAAGTGTGGGAATCAGCCCTGGGAATTACAGTTTTTAAACCAAAAAGCTGCCACCTCCTCAGCTGAACACCCTACACTAATCTCCCTGTCACTGGGGATTAGTTTGGCTTTTCCCTGAGTATTCCAGATCTCTGGTTAGTGGGGTGGTCCCGTGTTTGGGTGCCCAGGATTGTGCTGTTCAGGGCACTGGTACCAGTGCCTGGCTCCTCGGGGCTTCCTGAGGAACAGAACTGTCCATGTGCTGTGCCCAGGGACCGTCCGTGTGCTGCTGTCAGAGACTTCACAGCCAGATCAGTGCTCCTTCACATTTCTTCTTTGCATTGGAGTGTTAGAGAGCCCAAACTGTGAATGCTCTTATTAAACTAGATAGCAAGGCATGCGTGCTCTTAAAACTCTTATTTTGGTAATGAGAACGTTGGGGGGAATACATTAAGGTTTTAAATGTTCATACTTGCCCCTGATCTACTTAAGCAGGAGTGTATAAAAACATGGGATGGAGTGTGGCAATCGTTTCTTGTTTAATTTGCCTGCTTTTTTGAATAACAGTTTCTGCTGGGGGCAATCTTGTTTGTAATGATTATTTAAAGATAGAAACCCCATCTTTTTATGAAATTCATTTCCACCAGGTCATAAAGAAAGCGAACGACACCTTAAATGGAATAAGCAGTTCATCTGTTTGCACTGAAGTTATCCAGTCTGCTCAAGGCATGGAATATTTACTGGGTATGTTTTAATTTTCCATGTGTTTTACCCTGAGAGTTCTTCTCTGAAAATCAGGAATATAAAATCACTCCTCCTCAAATGGCATGGCTTTTTATCTTAATCTTTGCCTGCACCTAAATAATGAAAAACTCTTCTGCCAAATAAATGTAACTCCAGCTTTGAACTAACCCTCCATGGCCACCCCTCCTGTGCCACAGCTGGGTTTGCCATTTCTGAGTTCAGGGCTCGGGGTCCAGTGAATTCTCTGCAATCCTCCCGTTTTACATCCACAGGGGTTGTTGAAGTCTACAGAGTAACAAAGAGGGTGGAGCTGGGCATCAAAGCAACAGCTGTTTGCAGCGAGAAGCTCCAGCAGCTGCTGAAGGATATTGATAAAGTGTGGAACAACCTGATCAGCTTCATGTCCCTGGCTGCTTTAACGGTGAGACCCAAAATAAGCTGCCTGGTTACTAAAACAAATGTCATAATTATATTTAAAGGGACTTTGCAGGGTGTCCTGACTTGACAGTTTGTGTTTCTTCTCTTGCAAAATGGAAATGAACTTATCTTTGAAATCCAGTTTAAAACCTTCTAAGAAAACTGTTATTTATGCACAGACACAGTGGTGTCTTACTGAGTCCCTTAATGGTGTAGGTGATGTCCTGGGTGTCTGTGGACATCTCCAGCAAGGCAAATTTAATAAAATCCAAATAAGCCGTTTTACAAAGCCATAACGACATGGACATGTCTTGTTTTTTAATATCCCTGCAATTGGTTTTAATGCTTCCAGTTCCAAACCACACAGGGCAGCAACACAGGAACAACCGAACTGTTCTCCCTCTTCTCTGCGTTTGGAAATGCCCGAGTTTGTTTTGGTTCCTGCCACAGACTAAACAGCTTCTCCTGCTCTGGACTGCCAGGAAAAGCTCCGCTGCTCCCAGACAGCCTGGTAGGAGCTGGAGAGCTTTGGACGTAGCTGGGTGAGGCAGGGATGGTCTGAGGGGTGGCTCTTTAGAGCAGGAGCATCCCATGGGAAGGGTCTGGAGAGGAGCTGGGGAAAAGGGGGCACACAGAGGTGCAGAATACACACAGATAGAAGGCAGGAAAATCACCCTGCCATTAAATACCTTGTGGGGTGTGTGTTGCAGGAGACACAATGTGCAAAATGACTTCCTTTAACCATGGAGAAACTCGTATTTTTAGGGAATCACCCACCTGTGTGTGCTTTATACTGACTTACACAGTGGCTCCCTTTAACTCAGTGCTTATCCAAGGAGCCTTCAGCTCTCAGGATCAGCACACCACACCAAGCATCACTGAGCAGATCATCACCACGGGGAGGTTTCCACTGAGCAGTTTAATTTGTGGCTTGCTCCGTGCACTGCAGCTGTGGCCACAGAAGGTTTTTCCTTCCCAGTAAACACTCATTTATAAGTAAGGCCTGGAATACTTGGTTTCTGCTAGAAATACCCATCTCCAGCTCACTGGCATTCCCTGCAAGGCAGGTGTTATGAATGATCAGTCCCTTTGTACACAGCTTTTGCACGTTTTAAACCTCCCCAGGTGTGTTGGTGATGTCCTGTGATGTGCAGAGCCTGACATCCTAAGGAATTTATATCCTCAGTATTTTGCTGCCAAGCAGAGGAAGTTGACAGAGCTGGATTCACCTGTTTGAACTCTGGCATTGTTGATAGCAACAATCCCAAGGGCTATCAGGATCTTCTCCTCATTTAAACAGGTGGATTAAAATGCAGTTCCTAAAGAGCCTTTCCTTGGAAGATTACAGGGATTACCTGAAAGTCCAAAGCTTGGCCACGTGTCCTCCGAGCCGCAGCAGCTCCTGGCTTGTAGCTCCAGCTGGATTTTAAGCACATTAGGAGCTGCAAACAGTGACTTCTCACATGCACACACAGTCCAGCTGAACTTAGCAAAAACCAGGGACCCATGACTCCTGTAATTCTCCAAATCACCCCTTTTTTTGCTTCTCTTCCCCACGGGATTCACTGGAAGGGGTGGAACCCACACCTCTGGTGTTACAGTCACGGAGCCTAAATGATGCAGCAGTGCCAATTAACTGCAGAGAAGTGTTCCAGCTCCCAGGCATGTGCTTGGAAAGGTTAATTTTATCTTTTAAAGGATTTTGTTACAAGGTAATTTTATGCACAGCCTTGTGGTTTTTCACAGCAAATTGCAGGATGACCTTCTCGTTTGCTTCGCTCGTGCATTTGGTAAACAAATATTAGAGTGCCTCTATTAATTTGGTGGATCTACTTAGAGATTAAAGGGTGTGTTTTTTTCAGGATTCCAATTATTCTCCAGCCATCCAGCAGGGCAGAGTGAGCAGCATGCCCAGGGTGTGGATTAGGACACACATGGCCTGGGATCACACCCTTTTTTAAGCTTCTTGCATTTCCAGTCATTGCTTTTATTTGCACTGCTGTTTCCATGCAAAATTTGAACAGTTTTATATCCCCCTTATGTAATGTGTTAATTGATCATTTATCCTGTGGCTGAAATGTGAGGTTAAGCGCTGGAAAAGTGACCACATTCATTTATTATTTACAGGCTTCTTCTCCCACCCTTTGCCTCTCTTTAGCCTGAGCTTGTGTATGGCTGGTGGCCTGAATTCCATGGTTTGGTTAACCTTAATACCCCATTTTGTACTGCTCTGCCATACTGTAGGTACAGAAAAACCCCAGAAGAGAGCACCAGCTGCCCTTTTTGCTGAGGCAGTGTCAGGGAGTGCAGGACAATGAATCCTGCTGCAGCCACCTCTCTGGGGCAGGCTGGGAGAGCTCCCTCCCCACAGCTGCACAAACACCTGCAGAGCCTCTGTTTGCCTTCCCCCAGTTCCCAGTGCTCCTTCCCCTTTGGATGTGGGAATGTGCAGCTCAAGAATTCCTTCCTTTGTAGTCGAGGCCTTTTTTAAGACTCTGAGAGTTATAAATCAGTGCTGATGGGGATGGCAGGTCCATCCCAGCAGCTTTGGTGGCTGTCACCCCTGCCATGCCCGTGTGACACGCTGCCTCTCGGTGCTCAGTGATTTTTATTGTGATGCCTGAAACTTTCTCAGCTACTGAAAATGCCTAAATGTTACTGTCTCCTTTCTTTAGCCAGATGAAAACTCCCTGGATTTCTCTTCTTGTATGCTGCGCCCAGGGATTAAAAATGCACAGGATCTTGCCTGTGGAGTGTGTCTGCTAAACGTGGATTCCAGAAGCAAAGTAAGTGTGGGGATTAAACTCCTTTTGAACTTACAGTTTGGACTTTCTTATAGAATCTCAGACTGGTTTGGGTTGGAAGGGACCCTAGAGCTTGTCCAGTGCCACCCCTTGCCGTGGGCAGGGACACCTTGCACTAACCCAGGGTGTCCAGCCTGGCCTTGGACACTTCCAGGGATGGGTGCATTGAAAAAATTTTCGTGGTTGTAATTTGTAAACTCTGACCTGCAGATGGGTCTCAATAAAATCCTTAAATCAGATGTCCAGTGTTCCTTGGGCTTTGGTGTGACACGGCTGTGGAGAAAGGGTTGAGTTTAATTGTTCATAATGGGGAAGAAACCGGGATGCTAAGATGTTTAAAAGTATACATATTTTTTTAACAAATAAAAATCTTTTAATGACTTTTCTCCATGAAATGGCTCTCCAGAGGGGACTGTTGCCATTAGCAGAGCTGGGAGGGACTCCCAGGACATGTACAAAGTTGTGCCAACCAGTTAAAAATAGAGGCACTTTTCCTGACTTTTTGGTTTCAACGTTATTTCAGAAAGAAGAGAAACCTGTGGAAGAAGTTCCCAAAAAAGTATGAACCTGTGAAAAACATTCTTTCTAGACTCATCCTTCTTGAGTGTGGAAGGCTGAGCTGCTAATGGGCTCTCAGCTGTCATTCTCAATTGTACCAATCATTAATCCTCTTCTCCAGTCATGTTTTGTGGCCGTTAACTCTTGATCTGATCAACTAACATGCTCCAGAGCCTGCCCTTGTGTGTCTGCATGCCTGTGCCTTGTGCCCAGCTCTCTGGTTTTGTGCTCCTTCTGTTGTGTGACAGAGAATCCCCGAGTTCCTGAATCTGTGCTGCCTGTGTGTCTGTGGCAGGAGAGGGGGGATTTCAGGGGCTTTGTGCTAGAAATATTGACTTTTGGCTTTGTGTAGCAGGCAGTGGCATTTTTAGAAATCTCTGCAGGAAATCCAGGGTGTGGAGAGCAGGGCTGGGATATTTTTTTAAACAGGGAGCTGTGAGGCATTGGAAAGTATCTCCTAGCAACAAACACCAAGGTGGTTTCAGCCTGCTCATGGCTTCACACGCTCAGAGGCTCCTATTGTAAAGCAGCTTCAATTAACAGGAGGAAGTAGATCAAATTCAACCTGAAATAACACTAATAGCAAGAATTGCACCTGCCTCAGCCACAGCCAGGCTGGAGCCAGGGAAATAAATGCAGGAGCTGTCTGCTGGCAAGCAGGACAGGCTTTCCCCTCGGTAGGGAGGTGGAACAGAACTGAAGGTGCAGGAAACAAGGTGAGTTAGCTGCCAGGGGTCAGGTCAGGGCTCGCTTCCTGCGGGTGTACATTGGCTCAGGTGTGATGGCTGCAGGTTTTGTCCACCTGCAGCTAAAACCAAATAGAGCTGATGGGGTGGAGTGCTCGGGGGAGGGTCCTGTGCCGCTTTCCGCTCTGGGTTTAGACCCTGGGGTGGATCAGGCTGTCACACTTGTCTCAATTCTTCTTGCAGGCCTTTAACTCCGAGACAGATAACTTCAAGCTGGCGTACGGGGGGCACCAGTACCACGCCAGCTGTGCAAACTTCTGGATCAACTGCGTGGAGCCCAAACCTCCGGGTCTCATCCTGCCAGACCTGCTCTGAAAGCAGCTGCACTGCACGTGGAGCTTTGGGTCTGATCATGCAGGACTTGGGGTAACTGCTGTGGTGGAGGGGCTGGAGTTTGGGCTTGGGTCAGGGTTTGAAATGTTTGGGGTTGATTTTTGGACCAAAAATCAACATATTAAAGCCACTGTTACAGACTGTGAAGAATTCACTTGTAATGGCCAAGGTTTCAGAAATAACCAGAAAATATGTGGTATGGCAAAAAGGCATTCCAGTCTTTCTGAAGATGAAAATGTTATCCTGTGTAAAATCAGCCTGGAAACCATGTGCATAAACCTGGGAGAGGCCAGCATGGAGCTTCCCAGAGAACCTGGAATGCTGGGCTGATTTGCATAGAAACAACCACTTATATACTTGAAGTCTGTATTTGCAAGCAAATCTTTTCTTTAGCGTTTTTGGGACATGGCCCTTGATGTTCTTTAAGCATTTGCTGCTGTGGTATCACAGCACATGAGTCACAGCAGCATCCGAGGCAGAATGAATTATTGACTCGGGAGGAGAAGCTGCTGGGTGTTTGTCCTTCCACTGCTCTGTGCTGGAAGTTGTGCTGGATGCAGAACTGGTCGGTGCTGGGAGGTGAGGACTGGAAAACTGCTGTAATTTTCCCTGTGCTGTCTGGATTCTGTAGTGCAGGCAGCCAGAGTTTAAAACTCTCGGTCTTTGTTGTAAATACAGATTAAAACTTCCCTGGATTTGTCCTGAGCCCCAGGTACGATTTTGTCTCTCCTGACCTTTTGGGAGCAGCGTGGCTGCAGCACTGCTGGAAGCTGGGCTCTGCTGATGCACCACATCTGCTGCTGTGCAGCTGCTTTGCCTTTTTTGGCTGTGGAGATGCTGCTCCCGATGGGATGGGGTGGTTGTGTGTGACTGTGCAGTCTGGTGCTACCTGCACTAACGTGTTCCTGTGACTCACAGCTGGCAGCACAGAGGTGGCCCCTGGCTCCTGCAGCAGGGAATGGGATTTAACACCCAAAGGGATTTAACCCTGGAATTTGGTGGTCTCAGCAAGCTGGTGTTTGAAGCAGGCATCGTGTCCCTGCTGGTTTGTGGCTTTTGTAGGTGCCTCTCTGGACAGGTTCGTGTAACAGGCTCTCACTGAATGTTACCTGTTCATCTGAAGTCCCTGGTTCCTCCTTCAGGTCCAATATCCAGAGGACAGTGCAGTCAGTGGAGTGCTGGTTACAGGACTTTAAACCTGTGGGAGCTTCATGGTGTTACAAGAGACATCCCACGATCCTGTCTAGGTCTGCAGGGAATGAAGTGGGGTATAAACCCATCGGGTACAACTTTTCTCCTTAATTCTTTGGTGTAGTCTCTCAGATCTGTCCCTTTTCTCCAGAGATCTCAACAGCTTCTCCAAGTTAATCCTGCCCCCATTACAAGTACCTGACACTGACCTGTGGTTATTTGCTGAAACAGAAATTACAATGAGGGAAACGATGCTTTGTATTTAAAAAACAAACAGGCTTAGTTATACGAAACTGTTAATTAGCCCAGATGAAAGAATCTTGGCTCAGAGGTGTCTGGCTCCTTCCTTACACCAATTACAGTAAATCTCCTTGCTGCCTCAAATTAGCTCATTCATGAAATAAAGCACCGTGTGCCTCCAGCTCTGGCTGATCCAGAGGCAGATTTCCCATGTTGTGCTTCCCACATCCCGCCCAGGAATTATCAAAAAAAACCCAGGGAAGCCACTCATTGATTCTCTCCCTTTCTTTTATTAGATGGGAGAGAGCTCCAGCACCACAGCTTGTGGCCACAGCCCTTGTTTTCCAGCACAGTCAGGGGCTGCTGTGCCCCTCAGCAGCGTTCCACAGGAGTTTGGGGAAGGGGGCCACTGATGGGTATTCTCCAGTGGCTGGGAGAGGCTGGTGCTGAGGGAGTGCTGTACTGCGAAAAGGGAGTTCACTGCCAGCCTGGGTTTCCACCACAGCTCCCCAACACTTTGCTAGAGAGGAATTTTTTTCCCTAATTAAAAGAAAAACGTCACAAATAAGAGGCCACGGTGTGAAATTTAAAGCACCGGCTGTACTGTCACAGCAGCATCTTCCAGTGCTGGTTTTCCTGTGCCTGTTACCGAGTCAGCCCCTCTCTGAGCTGCCCCCGACGTGTCTTTTGGCCCATAAAAATAAGGAATGGACATTTCCAATTCCAAGTGCAGCAGAGCTCACTGGAGGGTGGCACTGCTGCTCTCCTGCTCCCACGGAAGGGAGAGCAGCAGGCAGCGTCCCTGGCTCTGTGGGGAGCAGGAAGCGTTCTGCCGTGGGAACACAGGGAACGTTTGCCTGGAGATCCCCTCGATAACGGCATTGCACAGGGAGGATCAGCTCGCAGATCCCAGTCATTCCAATGACTCACTGGAGCATTCAGCATCCTCTCGGATGTTGTTGCCAGCCAAAGCCCAGTGTCCTTCCAAGCTGTATCCAAGGTGACAGGATTGTCACAGCCCACCTTCCTCTGCTGCAGGCCCCCGGACACGCTGCCTTCCCTTTGCTTGTGTCCAGTTTCAGACCTGTAACTCCTTTTCCTGCATGGATTCTCTCACTGGAAAAGAAAAATAAGATTTTATTTGTTTTTTTAATCTGTGTGGGGCTGCCTTGGCGTGACCTGCGGAAAGTGGGGGTTCTGTCTCTTTGTGTATATTTGGAGTTGTAAGGAATTATTTGCTCGGTTATTTAATGTATTTATGGCTTAACCCCGTTGTATTCCTGGTGCTTCCGTGCCACGGCCGTGGGTGGCAGCTTTTCCCTGGTGCTGGGGGCTGCTCCAGCCTCTTCCCTCCCCCTCTCCGTGTTCGGCCGCGCGTCCCTGCAGCCCCTCGGAGGTCACCTGTGCCCTGGGAGCTGTCACCTCCCGCACTCCCCATTCCTTCCAAGGACTTTTCCTCCCTGGCAGCAGCTTCTCCTCGCTGGGTTTGGTCGGAGCAGCTCCTTCCCTGGACTCCGTGCGGGGTGTGGGAGTGGGGGTGAAGTTCAGCCCCAGGCTGAGCAGGAGCTGGTGGAAGCCCACGGAATGCTCCGAGTCCTGTCAGCTACACTGGGAATCACAAACTTGAAACAAATCCTGCCTTTCCAATAAAAGCTGCTATTGTACAAACTGCTGCTGTGGACTTACTTTTAATTCTGGACCTGTATTTAATTCCAGTTCTCAATGTTAAAATAGGAATGTCATCATTTTATGAAGAAGAGCGAGCAGAAAACTTCTCTTTCTATTGTGATTCTTCTCCTGCCCTCTGGGCAAATGTTATTTTTCTTCCAGAAGTGGTTTTGTGATTATTAGTTGGAGCTGTTCGGGTTTGTGCTGTGCTGGAGTTGCTGCTGTTATTTTAAATCCGATGAGAGTAAGTGTTATTAATTGACTTTAGAACCTTGTTTACTCCCTTAATTCCTGCAATGATTTATAAATCCTGTGTTGAGATTCAAACCTGGTGTTCAATAAAAAGCTCGTTTCATATCTGACCAGCCTGGGAAGCTGAAATATTTATATCATAATGTAAGTGAAACCTGCTTTGTGGCTGGGATGGGGAAGGTGTCTCAGCAAATATTGAAAGATATAAAATACTTTTCAGACAATTAAGATACCATTTGGAAAAGCCCGTGGGGAGCAGGGAAAGGGGTGTTCCCCTCAAAGCCAATGGGTGTGCTCATAGCAATCCAAGCTAAACCAGGGCTCTTTCTTCTTTGGTTTCTATGGATTTGAGAATGGAGAGAAAAAAATGGATTTTGAGAGGGAAAATGCTCATGTAAAATCTTTTGCTGTAGTGAACACAAGAGGAGCTTTTGCAATGGAACACCCACAGGCACTAACACTGTAATACAACCTTGAATGGGGATTTCAGGTGCATTCTTTGTTTCCTCATGTGCTTTATTAGGCAATTTCACTTTTTATAGGTCTAACTTTCCCTTGTGTTTAAAGTCAGCCTTTGGTGCCTTTTTGCCTGAACAGCAGCATCTCCCCCTCCCCTCAGTCCTTGGCCAGTGTGTGTATGAAGTCTATGGAATAATTAGAAGTGGAGAATTTTTAACCTTCCAGTTTTTATACCAAAAATGCTGTTAAATCCTACTTTGCCCATTTTTAGGTAAAGTTTAATTTTGTGAGCAGATTTCAGTTTTTAGCATTTTTTTCCCTTTAAAATGTCATGTGTTGGAACATCTCCAGACCAATGATTAATCTTGATTTTTCACTCTCTAGCTCCTCACTTACCATTTCCCGGGCTCAAGTGTAACTCCTGCTAAATGAGGGAGATGAGTCTCCTGTGTCTGCCTGCTGCTGGAACTGGGATGCAGCCAGGGAACCTGAGCTGGGAGCAGCTGATGGCAAACCCCACCTTTATTTCACTGGGGCAAAACTCATCTGGAAAAGCAGGAGAAAACTTCCTTCAAAACTTCCAGGAGCTGTTTAAAGGCACTGCTGGGCCTCGGGCTGCTGCTGGAGCTCCATTAGCGCCGTTTGGAACAGGAAAACAAACACGTGTTCTGGTTTAATCTTTATTGATTTTTTTTTTTTTACAAGTATAGAATCTCATTTAAATCAGACAGCGATCGCAGCAATCTGCCTGCTCCTCCTCCAGAGGCAGCAGCAACGCCGGTGCCTCCCCAGGAGCGGGGCTCTGCCGGGCTCCAGTCGCGCTCCAAGGACCCAGGGAAGGCTTCTCCCAGGGAAGGGCTGGGGCTGGAATCGCTCCCGGCACCCTCCGAGCGAGGCCAGGCCTCTGTCACCGCCCCGTGCGGAGGGGACAGAGCGGAGCAGTCCTGGAATGCAGCATAACCTTGAGGACGGATGGAGGGAGGCAGGAATGGGCTAAGGCAGGTCACCACCGGACTCGGAGCTGAGGAACCGAGCGGATTCACCCGCTCCCAGCGGGCTGGTGCTGGAATGTTGGCACGCACAGCCCAGCCCCGGGCAGGGGGCCACGCGCGGATTCCTGAGCGTCTCTTTGGCTGCCCAGCGGCTTCAACCCTCTCGCTTCTGTCTTGAGCCACATCTGGACAAGATCTGTCAACTTTCCACCCACAAAACGCACCAGCATTTTCCAGTAGTTGAAGTGTATTCCAGGACTATTGCCCTGGCATGGAATGAGTGAAAAAGGATCTTGTATTTATTTCATTTGAATTACTCAAATTTTATTTTACTTGTGGCCGGCACGGACTGATTCACTCTTGTTTTTTTCGTTTTTTTTTTTCCCCTTTGTTTTTCCTAACTTTGAATACGATTAAGAGCTGACTAAAGATCTCAAACACTATATACTGAGAGTCACTACGGCTGTTAAAGAAAACACCAGCACTAGCACCACAGCCCCTCTATTCCTGCCTCCCTGGTGCTTGGAAAACCTGCTTCTGTGGAGCAGGGCCTCGCTAGTGCTGCTCCTGAGCCACTACAGGGTTTTGCAAGGAAGCAAACAAGCTCTAACAAAATATCCAGGCTGCTACCGCGTCACAAAGCGCACTTGGGTCATCGACTCTGCCCAGTGCCTCTTAGGCCTTTCCTTGGAGGATCCTATTAAACTGACTAAAAAAAGAAAGAAAAGACGGAGGCTTTATGGAAGGAATAAACTTATAATGAGACCTGGTTTTGCTAAATCAGAGATGCAGATAGGAAATCCCCATAGAGAAAAATGCTTTGAAGGGAATCGTTGGCCTTGCAGGTTAGTGAGGTGAGAATTGAGGTTCTGCTGTATGGTAAAGAACCAAAGTTGGCTGTAGAAGGAGAAGGGAATGTCTCCGGTCTGGTCGACTCGGAACAGCGCGTCCCCTTCTGTTGTGCTTCCCGTCTGCAGTCCCATTAAATTCCCCAGTAAGGCATCAGGGGTCTCCTCTCTCTCTCGTAAATGTCCGGGATGATGCCGTAGGGTGTCTGTACCATTTTAACCGTGGTCTTCCCAAAGAGCTTCCTCTCGTAGTCTATCAGCTGCCTCCAGAAGCCCACGTTGGGCCGGATCACGGGGCGCCGCGACTTGACCCAGTTGTAGGCCTCGACGAGGGACACCTTGTGGTACTTCATGAGGAAGGCGATGCAGAGCGTGGCCGACCTGCTCACGCCGGCGGCGCAGTGCACCAGGGCGGCCCCGTGCTTCCGCGCCACGCTGTGGATCTTGTCGGCCACGCTGTCGAAGTACAGGGAGATGGGGGCGGTGGGCATGTCAGCCAAAGGCACTTTCACGTACTCAAACTGGGGCCAGTTGAAGTTGGGGATCTCGATGGTGGCGTTGATGATGCAGGTGATGCCCCGGGACAGCAGCAGGTGCCGGTTGGAGGCGACGCTGCCCCGGCTCAGGTACAGCGAGGGCGTGATCTGGGCGATGCCCCCCAGGGCACTTTCGGAGAGCATTCGCGGAGCCATCAGAGTTCTCGGCAGGGAGTTGTGGCTTCTGGAGGTCATGGAGGATCTTGGCACTCACGCTTCCATTATGGGAAGAGAGCCAACGGGATCTTCAGCCAAGGGAGGGATTGTCCGGGCTGGTGGTGGCAGGACAGCGAGAGCTCCCACTGCTTAGTCACTGCAAAACACAAGTGAGGCCACATGAGCGGGGAGCCGTCCCTGACCTGCGTCTGTGCGAGGGAACACGAAACCCCAGCTCGCCCTGCCGAGGCCTGGCAAAGCTCCGTGGGGAATGTGGGGCTGGCTGCACGCTGCTCATTACCCACTGTCCCCCAGGCACTGCCTGGACAGATAGTAACAAAAAAGTCTTCCAGCCTAATTAGCTCCAATTACTCGCCAAGGGTTTACCTGTGGGGCTGGACAGCATCTCACCCCAATCAGCACGTGGAAAATGAGCTACACCTCTTCCATGCTCAAACACAGCACCTTCACAGCTGGCCAGACTTCAAAGGGATGGTGAGGAACAGCAGATGCCAGCAATTTCCAGCACGCTGCCCTCTCCCCAGTGCCACCCTTCTCCTTTTTTAGGTGTAGGAAAGGCCCCGCCAAAGCACATAAACAGAGGAAAGTCGCTCATTAGGAAAGGCGGTGAGTCACGTCCATCCCCATCAGTCATCGGCTCTCAGGGAGGCAGGGGAAGTGTGGAAAGAGTGACCTGGTTATGTCAGAAGCTGAGAGTAAAACCCGAGCAGAGGCTGGGACAGGGGAGGCTTTTGTGCTGCTTTAATGCCTGACTAATGCTTGGGAGAGAAACATGCTGCAGAGGCCTGGGACCGCCTGCGTGAGCCACACGGCCCCAGAGGGTCCCTGCTCTGACTCCCCCTGCTCCTTTGGGGCACCTCCAAAGCCAGGGGAGAAGCAGGGGGAATGCTCAGGGCCTTGGGGAGAGAGATCTGTCCCACCAGCAATTCTTAATTGTGTTAAGAGAGTCCTTTAAGGGCCCGAGAGGCCCGGACTGTGGCTTCCCCAGCCCTCAGCTGTCTGCCCTCATCCCATGCTCTGGGAAGCACAGGCAGGTCCCAGCAGTGGCTGGTGGTGCTGCCAGTGGGTTTTTGGCTCTGTGGTACAGAAACTTAATGAGCATAATGTGGCCTCCTCCGTGGCTCTTCCCTGCTGGCAGCTATTTGAGCAGCGCCTGAAGCTGTGGACCCAAAGCTGCAAAAGTTCCTGCCTCAACAAGGTTTTTGCTGCAGCTGCGAGCACTCAGCTTCCCCCCAGCAGTCACCCAGCTGGAGCAGCAAGGAAAGGTGTGTTGTTTTCAAAGGAATAAAGTTCTCTGAGCAGGGGAAATCCCTGCTCTCAAACAGCTCTCACTGACAATGCAAAGGATTTGGGCACTTACACTTGGTAACAAAGTCCTGCTCTAAATCACGGAGCGGCACCCGGGTGCTCTGGGCTGCTGAGGCTGGGATGGCTCATAGAGTGTGTCCAACGCTGAGCTGGGGAGAGAAAAGAGCATAGATTTTACTGGGATCTGCTCTGGACTCTAATTAGGTGCTTGTCCAACACCTGGAAGGGAGGACCACGGCTTCCCCAGGGAGAAGGTGGCACTTGCTGCCGACACCGCAACGTCACCAATTCCTGCCAACACGGCACTCAAAATCACGGTGAGCCCAGAGGAATCTGAGGCTGGCACAGAAGTCATGGCTCAAAAAAACTTAAGTCATTTAAGTAATTAATTTTCTCTAATGTCTCCTGTAGCATCAGCCCCGGCCCAGGCAGCTGGGGCACGTTTGTGTCCTTCTGACAGTGCCCAAAGCCACCCACTGGGGACCCCCTGTTCCCCGTTCCTGTGAATTGGAAGGGGCAGAGCTGATGCCAGAGCCACATCCTGCTCCCGAGAAGCAGAGGGTGGGGCCAGCATCCCCTTCTTTTCCCACAAGACCCCAGAGTGGAGGAGAATCACCTGGGAAACGCTGCTGGACTCCTGCAGAGCGAGAGCAGCGCTTGCCCCAAACCAGCTCTGAGCAAGGCAGACCCTCCAGCTGTTCCCGGGGCACCCGGGACCCTCCTGAGGCGGTTTGGGAAGGGCTCTGCTGCTTTCCATAAAGTGGTTCCTGTTTGCAGGCAGGAACTTATCCGGGGATTTGCATGTGACAGGTTGGGCTCGCTCTGCCAACTCTGGGGCTGCCGCGCTGGCGGCAAACGCCCGCTCATCCCATCCCATCCCATCCCATCCCCTCCCATCCCATCCCATCCCATCCCATCCCATCCCATCCCGTGCCATCCCATCCCGTGCCATCCCGTGCCATCCCGTGCCATGGGACACCTTCCACTGTCCCAGGGTGCTCCGAGCCCTGTCCAACCTGGCCTAGGACACTTCCAGGGACCCAGGGGCAGCCACAGCTGCTCCGTACAGCCTGTTACACCCCAGTTACACCCCAGTTACACCCCAGTTACACACGGCATCCCTGGGGCTCGGCACAGCCTCCACCCCACCCAGGGCAGCTCTCAGCCAGAAGGACTGAGTGTTTTGGAGAGAGGCTCCTTGTTGAAGGGAGCGATAAGGCTGCTGTGCCTGCAGCCCACGTGCCCGGGGGCCGGTGATGCCCAGGCGCCGGGGGACAGCCACCAAGGCAGCGGGGCGGGTGCCAGCGTCCCCTCCCGTGTTCCGGCGCTCGCAGCGGGAGCTGGCTGGGGTGCCACCAACTGGTGCTGTCTGAGGCATGTGACAGAGCCACGCTGCTGCCCACACGCACCAGGCTGAGCAGCTGCTGGCGTGCGGGGAGCTGGGACTGGAAGGGGCCTCGTCCGCCTGGGTTGGCAGCGGCTCCTGCCCGGTGCGGCGCCTTCGGCTGAGATCAGGAGCTGCCCCAGCCTTCACCTGCCCCCAGGGCTGCACCCCTGCATCCCTCCTGCCCACCCCAAAGCCCCCTGTTGTGCTCCCGTGAAACTCCCTCTGCCTTTCCCAGCACACCCGCGCTACCCCGCCGCATCCCGCTGTAATCCAACACTGTTGCTCTTCACGCAGCCGTGCCCGTCATTGTGCTGGGGCACAGAAAGAGAAAAGGAATGAAAAGCCTCTTCCCAGCCGTTGTTGAGCGCAGAAAAAAAGCAGCGAATCGCTGAAGATGGAACAAAGCACGCACACAGCCCGGCGTGGCCGTGCCTGGGAAGGCCGGTGGCACACGAGGCTCCTGGCAGGGCACAGGGAGAGGCACCGGCCGCCTCCTCCAGCCTGGGCACTGCCGGGGGAGCGCAGGGTACCCCAGGGTGCACCGCCTCCTGTGAAATAAAAATCCCACCTCTTCTCCCATCTCTCCTTGTCTGGGGTTCCTGAGGACTGGCGCAGGCTGGGGAGGCACAGCAGCCCAAAGCCGGTGTCCCGGGGTGCTGGAGCCTGTCCCGACTGTCCTGCCGAGGGGCTGGATCCAGAGCCGTCCCTAAAGCAGCACCGAAAGTGCCATCCAAAGGAGCTGGAATGTCATTGGGGTTTCCTGCAAAGGGCTGACATCCCCTGAGGGTGCAGATGGTCCTTCGAGAGAAGACAGGCTGGCAGTGGGCTGGTAGCAACCAGGTGTTCCTGCCATCACATCCTCCTTCTTCTGAGCTGACTCCAGTTAATGAATTAATTAATCTTGCAGCAGCCCTGACCCACAGTAAATGCCTTTCCAGACCGTGCCTTGGTCTTGCCCATGCGCAGAGCCCAGCCAGTGTCCCGTGGGGAGGGCTGGGACCCTGGGGTGGCAGGGGGTCCCTGGGGTGGCAGGGGGTCTCTGGGGACCCTGGTGCGGCAGGGGCAGGACCGGCACAGCCTCCTCCCTCCCCGGCAGACTGGTGGGTTCTGCCATTTCCCTCCTCTGCATAATCAGGGGTGGGGGAAGCCAGTGGGTAATTACAGCCTGGAGAACACTCTGCTCTTCAAAGCCTCCAGGTCCTTTCCCAGCGCTCCTGGCCAGCACCGTCCTCGGGTTTATGGCGAGGGGACACTTCTCCAGCAGCCATCCAGCCTGGATCTCAGCCTGCACCCACCGGCTCTCTGCAGCTCCACGGCCGAGCTTCGTGCTTCACCTGTCTCAGGAGGAGGGGCAGGTGCTTAGCCCGGGGTAGCTGTTCCCATGGAAAGCTGGTTGTGCCCCACCTGGGCTGGATCTCCTGGCATCAGAGCAGCTCCTCTCCGGGTAAGAGGGTTTCCAAAGCAGCGCAGCAATCCCGAGGCCGTGGTTGGTGTTTTGGTGGCGCAGCCCCCTGGAAAGGTTGCTGCTGGCAACGCTCGTGGCTCTGCTCTTCCAAATCTTGCAACAGCTGGAGTTTGTTTCTCTTGCTTTCATTCCTGGGAACGCAGTCCTGTTAACAAAGGCTGAAATTCCCATGGGAAAGCACTGCTGGCTCCTGGACCTCCTGAGAAAGGCTTGAAAACACCTCTGGAAGCTCAAATGACAGAGGCAAACAGGGTGAGTTTGTGAGTTAAACACTGTGATCTCCAGGACAGGAGGGAGAACTGGTCGGGCTCCAGACAATGAGCTGGCAAGCCTGGGCTTCCGCCTTCTTATTCTGGTGCTGCTGGGTGGTTTGCTCTGATTTTTAAGGGGTTTTTTTGTTGTTGTTTTTTTTTTAACCCAGCTCCTCTGTCTTGAGAGCAGAGGCTGTGCCTTGTCCCTGAGGTACTTGAGTAAGACTTGAGTTTCTGTTGGGCTGTGTGGCAGTAACTCAACCATGGGGCTGGCCCTGGACAGGTGAGAGCTCCCCCAGGCCTCTCTCCCTCTGGACAGTGGGTTTAGTGCAGGGTGGGCCCTGCTCTGCTGATGGAGCAGAGACGCTGAAGCCCCTGGTTTAATTCCCACATCATCATCTGGGATTCGAGGCAGGTTTGTGGGCTGGGTGTGCAAAATGTCAGTACTGAGGCAAGGCCTCTCCCCCCTCCCAGGAGAGGAAAAGTTATTCATTTTGGAGATGACAAATGCTCTCTAATCCTGCAGTAAAGAGAAGAGTCAATATCGCAGGCGCTGAATGAACGAGCCTGCTCAGGGCTCTTCCCAGCCAGGCTGAACAGCAAATTGCTTCAGAAATGGTCTTGGAGAGTGGCATTTCAAATAAATTTCAGCAGAGAGCACAAACTGCAGCCATTCTCGGGTCAGGGCTTGCTTGTGCTGAGTCCAAGGGAGTCTGAAGCGGAGCTGGGAGGGGAGAGGACGTGTGGGAGCCGCCGGCTCCTCGCTCCTCTTCCCGGCCCTCCCGCAGCCCTTCGCTCTCCTGGGGCTCTGCCCTCCTGCCTCTGGCTGTGCTCCTGAGGCCAGTACAGCCTCCTCTCGCGTGGGTCAGAGCCATCGGCACATCCTCACGATGGAAAGCTCAAGCGGTTCGGGTTTGGAATGGGAAAGAAGGAAGGGGGACCGGCGGGGTGATCTGGGCTGAGACAGAGGATGCTGCGACCAACCCCTGACTGATCCTGCTGGCAGCCTGTGCTGGCCTCTCCGAGCAGGATGGGAGCTGTCAGATGTTAAATCAAGATAATAATCTGTCTGCCCAGAGCTCTGAGCAGGCCTGGCTGCTTGTGCAGCTCCCAGCACAGCCGGCTCCCCGCGCTTGCCAGAACACACCAGTAACTTCCCAGAGGATCCACGACAAGGGGAATTACGCCCAAAACGCACAACAAGACACCTTGCAAACGGTCCCGGGCTCTCCTGGGAAGCTCAGCGACCCCAGATCAAGCAGTTTAGTCCTCAAGCACAGAGTCCTGCCTGGAATCCAGGCTGCTCCCCGGGCTGCAGGGCTGGTGGTCCCTCGGGAGCCCGTCCCAGCTGCTGCCTGCAGAGGGGTGGCAGCTGACGCTCCCGTGTCACAGCCTGTGTCCCTCCCGCTGGCACCAGCGGGGTGCCCGGTGCCCTGGGTGAGGCCAGGGCTCGGCAAGGCTCCCCCGCGGCCTCCTGCCTCTGCTGAGGTGATGCACCCTCCTCCACAGCCACGCTCTGCTCCCACAGGGCAGCACCGAGCCTCGGGCTGGCACCTCTGACCCAGCCACGGTGCCCGGCTGAGCAGTGCCCGAGTGCTCTGCCAGCCAAAGGCTCGCTCCCCGATTTGCCATTCTCCCAGCAGGAAAAACGGGCAGTGAGGCTTTTGGAAGGATCCATCTGAGGATGCCACTTGGCCCCACGGGCAGGGTCCCAGGCTGCCAGGCAGGGCGGCAGCTCAGCCGCCTCCCAGTTCCCACTGTCACCAACTCCTGTGACAGCGGAGCTGCCCACGGCCACGCTGGGATCCCTGCCACCCTGGGATCCCTGTCACCCTGGGATCCTGCTCTGCAGCCACCCCCTCCGCAGTGGGAGCAGGCAGGGCTGCTCCCTCTCCACCCGGCAGCTGGATCCTGCCAGCTGCCAGCCAAACCTCTGGCCACAGGGAGAGCTCGCGGCCGCAGGGACAGAGCGAGACGGGGAGCGGGCGCAACCTGGAGCACGCTGGTATTTATAAATCCCTGCTCTGCTCTGAGGACAAGCCTCCCTCGGCAAGCAGCAAGAGGATTTGATGCAAGAAAAACAAACCATCTTTCTTTTAAAAGCCACATCTGTGCTTTCAGAGCCACGGGCTCTGCGCACCACGCTCTGTGCGCTGGTCACTGGGAGAGCGCAGCAGGGCCATGGGACTCCCCCAGTACAGAGCAGTGGTGTGGCCACCTGCATCCTGCTTAAAGACTCTTGGTAGGTGCATGAAATGCTTTAAAAACCAGAATTAACCCCTGAGGAGGCACGAATGGGATCCGACAGTTGTGTGCAGCATCAGTTCCCTACTCAGCTGAACACCGAGGGCTGTTTTCCAGCCCCGAGTGGAGATACCGCCTGTTCTGGAGCACCACAGATTATTCCAGCGCCAGCTGATGGCATCTGGATTGCAGGTGGAGTTTAGGAAAGCTCCTCTGCTCCATGCCCTGCTCCCTGTGTCCAAGCGTGACCCCGGGGGACGCGGATGGAGAGCAGGAGGGGCACATTCAGGGAGCAGACCCACGCCTGGCTCCGGCTCCCGGGGTGCTGCAAGATGGAGCTTTGTTTTTTCCGGAGCCGTGCCCTGCGCAGTCACAGCTGACAGGAGGGACACAATCTCTTCCCTGTTAGCCGAACAAAACGCAGGGACCCGGTGTGTTTGCTCGTGTGTGACCCCGCCGGGCCCGGGGCTGGGCCTGCCGCTCGTGTGGCAGGGCCGCGGCGGCGCTGGGCTCTGCCCCAGCCCACCCCAGAGCCCATAAAATTGAAGGCAGCTGCAAATTCACTGCGACGTGTCCTGGAAACGGGCCGGTGCCTCCATGCTGGCGCTCGCCCGGGCCTCTTCCAGGGGCGATGCCAACTGGTGCACGCTCTCAGCTGCCTGGCTCCTCTGGGGGGCTCAAAGCCTGGCACCCTGATGAACCCGATGGTGACACATTCCCCTCCGGAGGAATTCCCGGCGGGCAGGGGCTGCCCACGCTTTCCCCACGCTTCCCAAGGCCGGGCAGGGTGGAAGCAGGCAAAGGGGGAGCAGCGGGATGTGCCCGCAGCAGCTGTAGGGAATGAGGTCAGCCCTGAGCACATCGGTGGGGTTGTGTAGGGTAACAGGAAGAGAGGCCAATGTTAATCAATTGGGGGAAATGGAGTTTACACGGGGAGCTTCCCCTGTGAGCAGCACGGGGCCAGCGCCCCTCGGCTCCGGCTGCTCCAGGCTGGGGGGAATTCTCTTTTTCCAGGGATGCTGTGCGAACTCACATTTCTTCCATGAAGGACTCCGAAGGGAGGCACCAGCAGACCCCCCCACACTGCGGGGTGGGATGGTGGAAATAAATGAGAATTCATTCTCATTAGCCTGGAAACCCTGACCCACCCGGCCATGGGGTGACTGTGGCAGCACCAGTTGATGCCTCCTGCTGGGAACCCCAAACCTGCCTGATTATTATAATTTTATACTATTTTTAAAGCAGGGGAGCAGCTGTGTGGGCCGAGCCCACGCGCTGCCTGCACTACAGGTGCCCCAGGAAGGGTGGGCAGTGCCTTTGCCTCCCAGTTCCTGGCTTTATTCCCAAGCATCCAGGGAGCTGGGGCTCCTGTTCAGAGATTCCTCAGCTATTTCCAAATGCCAGAGCCTCTCTGCTAGATGTTTCCCTTTGCGTTACGGTTGCTCAGAGGGTGCTTTTTGAAGGGATAAATGGGTGTGTGTGTGTGCTGAGGGTTGTGTACCTGGAGAGGAGGGGCTGGGAGAAGCTCCCATGCCTGGTTTGAGGTGTTACCCCACCTTCTAGGAATAAAACACCCTGGAAGGAAGGTCCTGCAGGTGGTGGCAGGAAGCCTGGAAGGCTTCTCTGGTGAACAGCCTTGTGTAGATGGCTCTGGTGGGGTCAGTGTGTGGTGCTCTCAGGCCCCACTGCCCTGCCCAGGTGCCTTTTCCCCCATTCCTCATTCCCAACCTCTTCCTGCATGCCCAGGTATGCAGGTGGCTGGTTCCCTGGGACAAAGCTGTTCTGGCTCCGAGAGCAGAGATCTGAGACTTTCTCGTGCCGGCTCTGCATCCCTTTCCTCCCTCCCATGGAGCCTGGCTCACGCAGAAGATTTCCCCCACACCCTGTACGTTTCTAGCACTAGAGCAGCGCGAGCTCTCTGGCTTTCCAGCTCCGAGATTCCAGCTGGGATCAGGTATTGAATTAAGCCATGCAAATTTCCATCTTGCCCTGACCAACAAGGAAGCAGTGCCAGAGCCCAGAGCAGACCCCGCGGCGCAGCGAGGACTCAGATGAAATCCCTGGGATTTCACCTTTGTTCCCGGAGGAAACCGGGATGTCTGTGTCCCTGTCCAGGACCCAGGCGAGCCCTCAGGGGCAGGAAGGACAGGCAGAGCTGCACGTTTACACCTTCCAGGCATAAATCGATTAAAACCTGCTGCATTACTGCTCCCCTGACGTTCACCAGGGTCACGTCAGCCAAGTCGTGGCAGCACATCTCTGCCAGCGGGGAACGGCACGTGTCCCCCAAATTAGGGATCCCTCCTCCTCATTCCTTGGGAACCAGAGTGTCACAGAGCCCGTCCCAACCACCGGGAACACAGCACACACCGAGGCTTACAGCAAGGCCTGGGGGAGGAATGCACTCCCTGCCAGAGCAGGGGCAGCTGATCCGGTGTATCATAAGGGAAAACAGTGTTTTGTCAGTGCTAATCCTCCACCATTCCTGAGGCAGGGGCATCAGGGATAAACTGAACTTGCAACATGATATTAGGGCATCTGCCAACACTCAGACCTCCAGAATAAAAGGCTCGTTTGCTGCCCAGTCGAACAGGTTATAATCCTGCCCCATCTCCCTACGGCCAAATGCCACTCATTGATTACTGGTGTTGCTCGAAGCAGCCGCTCCGGAGCTGAGTCAAGGGCCGCGCACGCCACCGGTCTGGATGTGAGGCCGGGCAGCCGCAGGCACGCGCCGGGGTTCGGTGGCACCGGGGTGTCCTGGGAGCCGGGGGTGAGGAGGGCAGGAGCCAGGGATGGGTGCCCAGGGCAGGGGAGCGAGGGCAGGAGCCAGGAAGGGGTGCTCCACTCCGGCAGACTGACGGGCAGGAGCCAGGGAGGGGTGCAAGGGCAGGATCCAAGGATGGGCGCCCAGAGCAGGGGTGCAAGGGCAGGATCCAGGGATGAGTGCTGAGCTGGGGGTGTCGAGAGCAGGATCCAGGGATGGGAGCCCTTTTACGGCACAGCCCGTGGTGGGGCTGGTTCCACGTCGAGGAACCACCGGAGCTCTGCCCGTGGCTGCCCTGGTGCAGCTCGGAGGTGCCCCCCGCTCTCCCGCCGGGCTCGGACGGGGTTTAAGCAG